>JAPUBX010000627.1:0-403569 GCA_028672205.1 Proteocephalus fallax
GGCTTTCTCCCGCCATTTGTTTCTTTGTCGGCTTAGTGGAACCGTGGGCCATTCTGTTGTAAATAAGGCCGATGTCGGGGTCGTTGGATTGCAGATCAGCCCAATTGTTTGCGGAGGACGATACCGTTAACGTGTTGACATCTACGTCGGTACATACGGGGCAGCTGTGGGGTTCGCGCATCGGGATGCGAGAGAGAGCGTCGGCGTTGAGGTGTTGTTTTCCGGGTCGGTGGACTACTGTAAACTCAAAGTCGGATAACATTTCTTGCCAGCGTGCCACTTGTCCTTCGGGTTCCCGGAAACTTTGGAGCCATTGGAGCGCCGAGTGGTCTGTCCGTATGATAAAGGGTTTTCCTTTCAGGAAGGCGGCAAACTTTTTCGTGAAGAAGACCAGTGCCAACATCTCGCGACGGGTAGCGCTGTAGTTCCGTTCAGCCTTGTCGAGAGTGCGGCTACCATATTGGATTACATGTTCCTTGCCATCGTCGCCGGTCTGTGCAAGGACGCCGCCAATGGCATGGCTACTGGCGTCCGTGTCCAGGATAAACGGAGGGCCATCACGGGTAAGTACGGGGAAGCTGAGGACTGGGGCAGCGGTGAGGGCCTCTTTGAGATGGGAAAAAGCGCGGTCACAGTCGGGGGTCCAACGAAACGGGCGGGACTTCTCGGTTAGTCGCGTTAGTGGGAAGGCAAGGCGGGCGTAGGTTGGGATAAAGGCTCTGTAGTAGCCGGCTAGTCCTAGGAAAGACCGTACTTCATCACCGTTAGAGGGAAGAGGCCAGTCATTCACTGCCTTGACCTTGTCGGGGTCTGTTTGGAGACCGTCGCGGCCTACAATGTGACCGAGGAAGCGGATTTGCGGTTGCAGAAAGGCACATTTCCGGGGGTTCAGCGTCAAACCTGCTCGTGCATACCGCGATAACACCTCTGTTTGATTTCGCAATAGTTCCTCGACTGTGGCGCCCCACACTATTACGTCGTCTAGATAAACGAGACAGCGGGAAGGGTACAACCCTTGGAGTATTCTTTGCATCAAGCGTTGGCACGTTGCCGCTGCGTTGACGAGGCCCATAGGGAGTGTGGTAAACTCGTAGAGTCCGCTAGGCAGTGTGAAAGCCGTTTTCGCACGGTCTTCGGGGTGTACTTCAATCTGCCAGTAGCTGGAGGAGAGATCCAGAGATGTAAAGTACTTCTGATGCGCCATAACCGCTAACAAGTCATCCATACGAGGAAGGGGAAAAGCGTCTTTGATTGTGACGGCGTTAAGGCGCCTGTAGTCGATGCACAGCCTGAGGGAGTTGTCCTTTTTCTTGACTAGGGTGACGGGGGCGGCCCACGGGGAGTTCGAGGGTCTGATAATGCCTTGTTGTAGCATGTTGTCGACGATTGAGTTGAGTTCGTCGCGGAGGTGGAAGGGTATCCTTCGCGGATGAAGGTGTTGGGGGATTGCAGAACCTGTGTCTATCCGGTGTTGTACGACATTGGTCCGTCCAATGGCCTGGTCTGCCCAAGTGAAAACGTTTGTGAACGGAACCAACGCCTTGTAAAGGGACTGGCGGTCGGTCTCTGGGATGTTGTTTGGTAGGATCTGCTCAATGGAAGAAGGTTCAGTTGGTGGGGGGTTGCTGACATCTACACCACTGAGGTCGCATGTCTCCTTCTCATCGGTCAGGAGTAGGCATTCGGGTGTTTTGGAGAAATTAATGGCCCGTACATTCTTCCTCAAGAAATCACAGCCAAGGATTGCGTTCCACTTGATCTCGGGGGAAACAAAAAAACGGTGGTGGAATGTCCGGCCATTTAGAGTGACGGGAATTGTAGCAGAACCGGAAATCGTAAGATGAGAGTTATTTGCGGCCACGACTTGTATTTGGGGGAATTTGGAGAGGATAAGTCGTGAACCACGCAGGATTCGTTCATTAATGATGGAGACGGCTGCACCTGTATCTACTAGGAAGCTAGACCTCTTACCCAGCATCCTGCCTGTAATGGTGAGCGGTTTAAAACTCGTTGAAAGTTGGGATAGAACGGATAAAGGTACGTTCGAGTTACCTTTGTTGTGGCCACACGCTCTGGCGTTTCTGCCAAATTGGGCGCAATAGTGGCAATCTGGGTTTCTGGGAGAAGGGCGTGTGAACCTCGGGGGAGGGGCTTCAAGTTTTGGAAACGTGAACGTCGGTTGCGGTGGAGTGGGGATCGCCGGGGGTGAGTCTCGCAGTTGCGGTGTATTGCCGATTGGGTTTGCGAAAGCGAGGGGGAATTGGAGCTGGGCCGCTGACGCGCAGGCGATTGCCTCCTTAGCGTTAGACGGAGGGTTCCTCGTGAAAAGGTGTGCGAGGTTGGGGTCGCGGATTCCGCGTAGCAACACGTTAAACGTGAACTCTTCGTTGCCCAGAGGCGGGTAGGCCTGGAATGAGAGGTGTTTAAGAGCTATATAAAAGTCGCGCAGGCTCTCCCCGTCTCGCTGAGTGCGATTGAGCAGTTTGAAATAGGCGTCGGTAGTGCCCGAACTAGACTGGAACAGCTGCTCCAGGGCTTCCAAATACTGACAGTATGGGGCGATGGGAGAGGGGGCGAGGCCGTCTACTTGGTAGGCCACGTCAGGGGCAAGGAGCGCGCGAAGGGCTAACTTGCGATAGGCTTCTGGAACTAGTTCAAGGTAGATACGGGCGTTTGGGATCCATTGGCCGAAATTGTCGGTCATTTGAAGGGTTGGCGGTTGGAGGTGTTGTGGGGGAAAGCTGTTTGATATTCTGGTGTTGCAGGAACAGGGTGTGTGGGTTTTACGGGGATGGGGGGCATTATATAACGTTGGCGAGTGTAGCCTGTGGAGTAAATAACGGGCGGGGAGAATGTTGTTGTGGGGATTGTTTCTCCTTCGAAGGGTGGGGTCTGGGAAGCATCTTGATCGGGGTGGTGCCCAGCTAGGTGCATATTGATGAAGTCAGTAAAAGAGCGAGAGGGCGTGTAGGTAAGAAAACGTGGTATCTTTCACGTTAAACACCGCTATCACCAAATGTAATGTCCCAGTAGGATCGAAGACCTGGAGAAAATAGGGGTGAATATGCACCGTGATACTGAGGCAGAATAGAGCGAACAGGAGAGGTTGCGAGGGAGGATTTATTATCGATAGACGAATAGAATAGGAATATAACGTCTGGTTGGGATCAGAAGCGTTGCCGAGGATTAAAGGGCAGACCTAAAATGATATATAAACCAAGTTAAGTTACCAGGTGTAAAAACTATACATGCAGCCAGTGGCGTGCGTTACACTTCGGAAGGTGTGTCAATTTATCGATTTAAACAAAAGTTAATAAATCAGTACACTACATATTCATGGGGTGTTAACAACGACTTTAAGTCGCTACTTTTCCCACGTGAGGCCGAAAATGTCGCATTAAGTATACTGGAGACCGAAATGATTTCGCGAGCATAATAATACATTTCTAGTTTTCCTACCTTGTCATATTATTCTTTACTACATTAATCAGCCCCACAGAAAACAAAAGTAAAAAACTTAAAGCTTCTTCGTGAGATTGTTCATCCGTCTGGTTATACGTTGACGTTGAAAATTTAACTTCTGCTACAGTATTCGTTGCCAGTAAATGGATTGGGTTTAGTTTTAAGATATATTTTCCTTTGGTACTGTCCCCAGGAAATAATCAACAAAAAAATTAATAATCTGATATTTTATATTCATATCATCAAAAACCAGTAAGTTAAAAAATATGTTTTAACTAATTTATATACGTTGTTCCATGTTCAAGACTGTGTGCGATAACTATTGAGGTTTATATTTAGTCTTATAAATTCGTCAGCCGATAATGCTGCTGTTGAACAGTACTTTGTATCGTGGCGTTACATGCGGTGTTTCTGCAGCTTATACGCGGCAGATTTCTATTCCAATTAGTAAATTTGATCCCAAGGAATTGGACTACGACAAGTACTGCCAGTCTATAAAATGTGTAAAAGAAACGTAGGTTTTTTTGTTTGCCTTATAACGTTCAATAAATAGTTTACAACGACCTCTGACACTTTCCGAAAAGATACTATATGGCCATTTGGCTGATCCTAAAACGAAGGTTAGTAAATACCTAGTGTACTGTTATATTAATAGGACATCGTGCGTGGCTCTAGTTACCTCAATCTCAGGCCTGATAGAGTGACTATGCAAGATGCTACTGCCCAAATGGCTATCCTACAGTTTATGTCAAGTGGTTTGCCTCGTGTGTCTGTTCCCACTACTGTCCACTGCGACCATTTGATTGTGGCACGTGAAGGCAATGATAAAGACCTGGCAACCGCAAATGTTACTAATAAGGAAGTTTATGATTTCCTCGCATCGGCATCTGCCAAATTCGGAATCGGGTTTTGGCGTCCCGGGTCTGGAATAATCCACCAGGTACGTGTAAACAGAGATTCGTCCACTTATAATTATAGATCATGCTTGAAAACTACTGTTTTCCGGGATGCCTTGTTATTGGTACAGACAGCCATACTCCAAATGGAGGTGGTCTTGGTGGTTTATGCGTGGGTGTCGGTGGTGCCGACGCTGTCGACGTTATGGCCAGTCTTGACTGGGAACTCAGGTGCCCCAAAGTCATTGGTGTAGAACTGACAGGGAAGTTGAATGGCTGGACAAGCCCCAAGGACATAATTCTCAAGGTCGCTGATATTCTTACTGTCAAAGGTGGCACTGGCGCCATCGTTGAATACTTTGGCCCCGGCGTCGAGTCTATTTCTTGCACGGGCATGGCCACTATCTGTAACATGGGTGCGGAAATCGGGGCGACAACCTCAGTCTTCCCCTTCAATGATCGTATGGTCGATTTCCTTCGCGCCACTGATCGAACTGGAATTGCGGACCTTGCCAGCTTGTACAAGGTTGGTTCATTCAGAGATACGTTTCTGTGTGTGTGTGTGTGTGTACGCGTTCCTCCCTTCCAGAACTTATTTACCTTTTTTTTCAAAATCCAGGCCGAAATTCTCTCTCCTGACACTGGTTGCAAGTATGACCAAATTATCCAGATCGATCTTGATAAATTGGAGCCCCATGTCAACGGACCTTACACTCCCGATCTTGCACACCCAATTTCCAAGGTGGGCGATTATTTTTCAGCATACTATTTTCTTCCCCACGTACATGAACACTAGCTCGGTTAGACGAATAGTATTCATAATTTTCCTCGTATACCGCCTGTGTCAAATACCGCCTAAAGTTAATCACTTTTGATCGAGTCGAATGACCCACGGAAACAATGAAACACGCGATCGTTGAGGGTTGGAACATGTAATGGGTTGCGCTTGTGACGTTCCTATACCTTACTTCCAATCCTCTTCATGGATATGCCCTTAACTGCCACTTCTATGAACTCGGCATTAGAAGATGGCTGTAAAAGCGACTGTGGTTAAGCGTGATGCCTCACCACAACGTGCCTCACCTTAGGATTCCATAACCCTACCGCACAATCCCCTTTCTCGTCACTCGCCCAATCCCCGTGATTATGTTTCTTCTTCCTCCTCTTCGTCTGCTCTACAGCTGGGATCACGCGCAGACGACGCTGGCTGGCCGCGACAGATCTCCGTCGGACTCATTGGCTCTTGCACCAACTCCTCTTACGAGGATATGTCACGCGCCGCTAGCATCGCCCGCCAGGCCCTCGAGAAGGGCGTCAAGGCCAAAGCGCTCTTCACAATCACCCCGGGAAGTGAGCAGATCAACGCCACCATCGAGCGCGACGGACAAGCCGAGATCTTCCGACGCATCGGTGGTGTTGTTCTGGCGAATGCCTGTGGACCCTGTATCGGCCAATGGGACAGACGCGTATGTTGATGGTATCTTCTACAAATCCTGTGTCCCTGCTGTCAATCAGGAGTACTTGATTATGCAAAGGTTGCTAGCGGTGGCCTTATTTCCAGGACTCTTCATCCGTTTGAAGGACTATATCCATTAGATAACCAAATGGTAAACTTCTTATATCCAATCTCATCCCAACGTGAAAGAACACGTAGGTCGAAATCGAAAGTTGCTGTTTTGTTTATTCTTTGAAACAAACGTTTATGCAAGTTAGGCATGGATTCCATTAACATGACACCAATGAGAAAGTCGTTCAATCATCGACGTATGGAATTTTCGAAGCCAGCCCCAGTAGCCGCGCTATAGTTGTTGTGCGGCCTATATTGTCCATTGGGATCGTACGTTGATAATCTTCTACCCAGGAGGTGTTGGAAACGTGGAATAGCGCCCGTGAAGCACCTCTTTCGACACAAACAGTTTTGAGCTTATTATTGTTGCTTCAACCTTGGTTCCGTTTTGACTCACAGGACAAGAATAAGGGAGAGAAGAACACTATCGTGACGTCTTTCGACACAAACAGTTTTGAGCTTATTATTGTTGCTTCAACCCTGGTTCCTTTTTGACTCACAGGACAAGAATAAGGGAGAGATGAACACTATCGTGACGTCTTTCGACACAAACAGTTTTGAGCTTATTATTGTTGCTTCAACCCTGGTTCCTTTTTGACTCACAGGACAAGAATAAGGGAGAGATGAACACTATCGTGACGTCTTTCGACACAAACAGTTTTGAGCTTATTATTGTTACTTCAACCTTGGTTCCTTTTTGACTCACAGGACAAGAATAAGGGAGAGATGAACACTATCGTGACGTCTTTCGACACAAACAGTTTTGAGCTTATTATTGTTGCTTCAACCCTGGTTCCTTTTTGACTCACAGGACAAGAATAAGGGAGAGATGAACACTATCGTGACGTCTTTCGACACAAACAGTTTTGAGCTTATTATTGTTACTTCAACCCTGGTTCCTTTTTGACTCACAGGACAAGAATAAGGGAGAGATGAACACTATCGTGACGTCTTTCGACACAAACAGTTTTGAGCTTATTATTGTTGCTTCAACCTTGGTTCCTTTTTGACTCACAGGACAAGAATAAGGGAGAGATGAACACTATCGTGACGTCTTTCGACACAAACAGTTTTGAGCTTATTATTGTTGCTTCAACCCTGGTTCCTTTTTGACTCACAGGACAAGAATAAGGGAGAGATGAACACTATCGTGACGTCTTTCGACACAAACAGTTTTGAGCTTATTATTGTTACTTCAACCTTGGTTCCTTTTTGACTCACAGGACAAGAATAAGGGAGAGATGAACACTATCGTGACGTCTTTCGACACAAACAGTTTTGAGCTTATTATTGTTGCTTCAACCCTGGTTCCTTTTTGACTCACAGGACAAGAATAAGGGAGAGATGAACACTATCGTGACGTCTTTCGACACAAACAGTTTTGAGCTTATTATTGTTACTTCAACCTTGGTTCCTTTTTGACTCACAGGACAAGAATAAGGGAGAGATGAACACTATCGTGACGTCTTTCGACACAAACAGTTTTGAGCTTATTATTGTTGCTTCAACCCTGGTTCCTTTTTGACTCACAGGACAAGAATAAGGGAGAGATGAACACTATCGTGACGTCTTTCGACACAAACAGTTTTGAGCTTATTATTGTTGCTTCAACCTTGGTTCCTTTTTGACTCACAGGACAAGAATAAGGGAGAGAAGAACACTATCGTGACGTCGTTCAATCGCAACTTCACCGCCCGCAACGACGCAAACCCCGCGACCCACGGGTTTGTTGCCTCACCCGAAATGGTCACTGCCTTCGTCCTCTCCGGTGACCTTGGTTTCAACCCCATGATCGATGAACTGACGGCTGCCGATGGCTCCAAGTTCCGCCTCACACCTCCAGAGGGTAATGAGCCTGGTTCAGCTGCGTTAATCGATGAGTCGCGATTCCTGGGTGGTGTGTTGCGCATCGCCGTTAATTATTGAGCAAATAATTGCAGGTGTTCACTCTACTACAAAATAAAATGGAGCAACTGCTCGGTTGTAGAATAACCACCACCCTTATTCCAGATTTAGGAAAGACAACCTTTCTTATGCGTCCTCCTCTAAACGTGAGGTACGCGAAATGATGCTCGATCGTTTCTCAAACTTTTTTCACTTGCGACACACTTGGGATATCTGAAAAGTTTCGCGACACACCATAAGTAATAAAAACATATTTTGGTTAAACTTTATTTTCAACGTTTATATTTTTAATGCGATGGGTGGGCTTGCTTTCGAGAGCAAATAAGGTTGAAACGTGGCTCTAATGCTGACAAACAGACACGCATTTCGTCGTCAAGTCGAAGGAGTCGCGCTCTCTTTTTTGATTTGATTTCAGTCAAAGCTGAAAATCCGAATTCACAAAACCATGAAGACGCGACCACAGTATCCTTGATTCGACTTCAGTTTCGAAATGTTCACGAATTTATCTTTTAAATCGGATGATGAATCTTCGATTCGGCGAGACATTGTGTCATTTGACAAAGGAACTTTCTTGATTTTCTCGGCGGCTTCAGGTCTAAGAATCGTTTCAACCACAATAGCAAGCGCTGATGCGATTATTGTTTCACCATCAGAGTGTGCTTTTTTTCTTTTTGCCAATAGTTGAGCGACCTTGTAACTTGCAACAAGTCCTTTTTCAGGAAGTTTGTAATCTTGTTCGATTAATGATTCTTTTTAGTGGCAAGCTTCTTAAAACATTCTCTTGGTTTTTCTGTGTGCGCTGGATGATTTGACTCTTAATGTCGCTTCAATTTATTTGGAACGAGGGACTCATTGGACAAAGTAGAGTTGCAGATCAAACAATAAGGAACCTGAGAATCTTCAGGTCCAGATGATTAAAATAAGATTCAAATATGAACGTATATCTATTTGAATTTAAATACAAGCTGAATTATAAGTTAGAAAAGAAATGTCTGAGTTCAAAAACCCCAGCATTTTGAATATGTTTCAAAAATCTCGCGACACACAGTTTGAGAAACACTGGTTTAGACGGTTAATCGTTATTCGATTTCCCCGAACAATGTCTAGCGTGCGTTAGACCAATCTGATCCATCCTTTTAATCCTCCTAAGCCCTTACCCCCTCCTCCTCCTCGCTCAGGTGAAACTCTGCCCAAATCAGGCTTCCAGAAGGTCATCCCACTCTTCCAGTGCCCCCCCTCGGACTCCAGCGATGTCCAAGTTATGGTCGACCCCAAGAGCGATCGCCTGCAAGTGTTGGAACCCTTCGCCATATGGGATGGTGCCGACCTCCTTGATATGCCCATCCTGATCAAAGTCAAGGGAAAATGCACCACCGACCACATCTCGGCTGCAGGCCCTTGGCTCAAGTACCGTGGCCATCTGGATAACATCTCCAACAACATGTTCATTGGGTAGGCAAACTCGATTTGTGCGACATTCTACTACAGCATGATACACCGACTTCCTAGATGAACATTCTCGGGAAAGGTTACGCAGGTGGCGGTCGCCATTCCACCTGTCACAGGTCCCGCCTCACCTGACCGCTACACCTCTTAGTAGACAGGCAGTGCACATCTGGGATAGGGGAGAACTGGCGTCACGAACATAATCACCGCGGATAGACAAGAAGATGTCACACTCGACTCTCATTAACTTGAGTTGGAGAGTACACTAATGTTTATAGATGAATGGCTTTGTCAGCCGCCACATTCGAAGTTTGAATGCACGCCAGTAGTGTGTGGGGATGGTAGGAGCATACATTTGACGGCCACCACCACTGGGAGGGTCGGTTGGCGCAGTGGTGAGTGGAGATTAACTTGCTTGTCGACGCGGTGCAGGGCAATCAACGCGGAGAACGACCAGGCCAATCGGGTGTGCCACCGGCCGAGCGGCGCGTGGGATACGGTGCCAGCGGTTGCGCGTCGCTACAGGGCCGCGGGCGTGCCCTGGGTGGCCGTGGGCGACTCCAACTACGGCGAGGGCAGCAGCCGCGAACACGCCGCCCTTGAACCGCGCCATCTCGGCGGACGCGCCGTCATCGTTCGCAGCTTCGCGCGCATCCACGGTGAGTCCTTCACAACTCCTTCACAACTACGAAAACGCGGTTACGAGTCTTTGGAATACAGATACAGATAATGTCCCAGGTATCATCCGGTTTTCGACTGGGTCAACTCAATAAAGGGTGGCTCGATGGTGTAGTGGTTACCATCCTTGGTCACGCCTTGTAAATATATTCCCGAGAAACTCCGTGACGGGTTATCCTCGGGTTGGAGATTGGGATTGGCCAAAGCAAGTGCGTCCTGCAAGGCGGCAGCAGCAGGTGCTCAGATCTGTAGGTCGGAATCATGATTCTGGTGTCTGCGAATGGCGCAACCCAGATTCATCCAGGGATATCGGGGAAGGCGCTAATAAATGACAATTAATTTGAACGAATACAACATTTACGCATGGCATGCTTGTTGACTACATGGCTTCACTGTATACTCCTAATCAGAAAGGCTAAGCAAGACCGAAGTTGCTTGTTAAGAGTTTATTATCCACATACGATCATCTACCAGAATGTTTTTTGTGGTGCTCGCTTTATTAAGGATATCACGGATATCAAAATATTAAGCATTAAAATGTACAACAAGAATAAGTTGACGGGATAAAGGAAATAGCAATAACAAGTTACATTTGGAAGAAAGCAAATGAAACCCTCTACGCATACAAAGTTTGATAAACGATTGATGGCGGCCGTTGAACGAGCGCGTTCCAAAGAAATTTAATAACACGCGACCAGACCGCTGCATTTGACGATTTGGTGTTGTTTATATACATTGGGTCGTAGGGGCTGGGTCACGCCATAAAATATCTGCACAGCTCTCGATTACGGATCGAGGGTTTCAAGGTTTGTTTGATTGATACAACGACGTCTTGTCGATGAAAATGTGACGCCTATCGTTTCTTCTGTCTTCCCTAATCCAGTTTGCGAGCGTTTTTTTTATCAAGATTACGTTGTATTACTGTGAATGTTAAACCTCGCTGCCAACTTAATGCAATTTTTACCTGTTTATTTAACTGTAACGCATGGGAGAATTAATGACGTTCCGATTCCCAATTAGTGTATTGGGAAGATGGCTGGGCGACAAGTATAAAGAGAGAAAAGTATGTCTCATTCGACAATTTTTTGAAAGTGCAACGAGGTCGTCCAATCAGCTGTAATCTTGCGACCTCAAATATTCGTTTTGCGGAATCAACATTTACGAGGATATCATAATAATAATAAGCGTATTCTCTTCATTAAAGTCACGAGGACCAAAACGTTTAGCATTAAAATTTACCACAAACAAAAATTATACCAGAACTGGCGATTATACACGAAGATACAGCTGAATAAGTAAACACAAATAGACGAAATAAGAACAAGGTAAATTTGCAAGAAGGGCAAATTAAACCATCGAAATAAATAAAGTTTGGCAAACGCTAATGACGGGCCAAAAAACGCAATCAATTTCCCTGTTCCCGTTAGTATCGTTCGCTAGAACCAAATAATTTAAAAAAATCTACTAAAATGCGCCGTTAAGTGTGCGCAACCTTAAAAAAGGCGTTCACCTTTAGCAGTTGCTACAATCGATTATCATGTATTCCGTTGCTGATAGGAAATTAAGTAGTTTATCTCTCATTTTTATCATTATCATTCATCTCTCACATTAGAGACAAACCTCAAGAAACAAGGCATGCTCCCACTGACTTTCGTCAACCCTGAGGACTACGACGAAGTGCAGCCAACTGACAAAATCTCTCTTATGGGTCTTCAGGAGCTCGCTCCGGGCAAGGTATGTTTACGAATGTTTACGCACCACGATGAACCACCTCTCCGAACGACATCCCAAGGCAACTTTGTCATTGGCGTCGGTGTTCAATGAACTGATTGCTTGAATTTGGTAAAATAGCATTGAGTAGTTTCATTGTCGGTGGCTTTTTATTAATTGACGTTTTCAAAACGAGATTACTTATCTAAGGATTAGCAGAAATTTGCTACGTGATTGATTTGGAATATTCTTTAAAACTGACGTTTCAAACAACAACTATAAACAAAAAAAACGTATAGAGAAAATTTGGATTTTTTGTGGTTTGCGGTTGTCTCTCTTTCGAAATTTACCAGAGAGTCCCCAGTACCGCGAAATTAGAAAAAGCGAAGATGGCAGCCATTTCGTATTATGTGTTGGTCTGAATTGAAAATAGCTTTACAACACCTGCTCCTTACAAACATACGCCCCTCTCTCTCCTTACAGCCCGTCATCTGCCGACTCGCTCATGCGGATGGAAGCACCAAGGAGATCGAATTGGCGCACACATTCAATTCGCACCAATTGCAGTGGTTCCGCGCTGGTAGCGCACTTAACCACATGAAGGCCACCGCTCACCTCTAACCGTACAGCACATTTTACATCTCTCCCCTCACCGTATACTTACTTTTTTAACGACGCATCTGGCCATTCATACCCAAATCTAGCGACAAACAAGTAAATAATGTACTTCCATAGTGATTTCATTCTCCGTCGGTTTTACACAGCTTTAACTTAGCGACAAACTTTCAAACAGAAGGCGGTGGCTATCATCCGAATAATGGTTAGAGGTCAATAAGGGTCACGCGAACTACCGGTCAGCATTGTCACTATGTTGGTGATTGATCACGAGTTCGAATCCCACCCCTGACCACACAAATGAGCGGGGCTTAGCTGTGTGCAGTCATTCAGCGAGTTAAACGAAACCTCTTTATTCGATGACGGGGATAATGCCGTGGCAAATACATATGTCACTGGTGACGCGTGTTTATGATAATTGGAATTCAATTTACAATTAACGGCACCACGCGGGCCCAAACAAGTAATTCCACAACTCATTCCATTTTGTGCGCCGCACTAAGCGTAACCAAGAAACCATTGGCTGACTAATGTATGCTGTCAATCCCCTCGGGTCCTTGCGAGCACCACTGGCAGACTACGCGTTGAGCCACATATCCTGACGATCGGCCGATTTTCAGATCATTTTATTAATTCCCGAACTTATCATTCTGATTTTGGCAAGGCTATGATAGCATTCCTCAAAACGCTTTTTTGAAGTACTTTTACGGAGGTCGACACCCACTCTTGCATTGACCTCACGTGTACTTTTCATGTAAACAGATCCACATAGAGTGCGGATTGAATCGAATCTCCGAGAGTCATTGATATAAAAAGACTGTATATTTCCAAGCATATATAATCTTTCAAATGAGTATCGGGATCAGTAGCCATGGTAGCGACGCAAGACACAGCTTCCCATAAAAAGGTAGCACCTGTAGTCTTTGTGTGCAGCGGCGTAGTATTTCGCGTTATCTCGAGCTGCCCTGATACTCATTCCAGCACCGTATGCGACGCTGTCACATCGAATATCTTCATCCTCCTTGTCACAGTTCACCAGGCACTTGGCATAGTAGGCCTATAAAGAATGTATGAATCTTAGTTTTGGTCATTCTTGTATTGACCTTGATACCCATTGTTTTGGCGTCCACATTAATGGCTTGCCGTATGAAGAAAAACCTCCTTTTACAAATTGGCTTGTTTTCAATAACAATTATTTTATGTCTAATAATTGGATCCACTTTTCAGCACTGTAATTGTATTACAACTTGGAATGAGCGAATTTCGACTCTAAGCTGTTCTGGTTCAAATCAGATGTAACTAACTTCGGAAACAAGTATCCAGATTAAAAGTTGTCATGAATAACAATATCAATGATGGGCAATCCTCTAACACCACTATATTCAACGCGTGGCGATTCCGCTATGCTGAGGCAACCATTTATTTCTACCCGTACCTTGCCAGGCGTGACGCAGTTCAAGTGTGCTACGCGTTCCAGGTAATCCCCAAGCATGTTATAAAGATGGTCCGTTAGACTGATTCCTGCTTACTGAGACCAATATCCAGGTAAACCAAACGTGATTGCCACTCTTCGTCTGCTTAGAGGGATGATCAGTTAGATTGATTGCCATTGCTGAGACCCAGTGAGCCGAACCCTCCCTTCCTCACAGGTGGCGCGTATACGGC
This sequence comes from Proteocephalus fallax, assembly GCA_028672205.1. NCBI lineage: Eukaryota > Metazoa > Platyhelminthes > Cestoda > Proteocephalidea > Proteocephalidae > Proteocephalus > Proteocephalus fallax. The sequence goes on from JAPUBX010000627.1 coordinate 13,945, forward strand.
TCCCAATGTTTTAGTCGACGGCGGGTGCAGTTTGCCCCGTGATGGATCCAAAATGTCACCCCGTGCACGTAGGTGCTACCGATTCCTCCTCCCAACGCCCAATCACAGTGGTGCGTGCAAACCTAAAGCGTGCTAAAATTCAGAAAATTCTAGCGATATATGCTATCCAAACACACCAGTCCAAACGTGATTGCAACTCTTCGTCTGCTTAGAGGGATGATCAGGTAGATTGATTTCCATAACCGAACCCGCCCTACCCTGAAAGTGATGCGTATATGGCTCCCAGTATCCCCCCACCCCTATCTATTAAACCCGGTGTCTTTTTGACGCATTACTGTTGCGGTATAGTCATGGGTATATCATTGTTCAGGGAACCCAGTTTACCTTAATCCCAACTTTTTGAGGGTTTGGGAATTTTCATGCGAAGTTTTGGTCCTACGTACCTTAGTATTGGGAGTCGCATTATTTTATCTTTTTTAAATTCATCAGTCAATCCTGCCTATACCCGGCCATGCACACTCACGCTACAAAAGGGTTTCAATCGCGTTTGGTGTGCTTGGATTACATATGTCGCTAGTATTGTCTGGATTTAACCACGGGTCAACTGTGCTACAGCAACGCATGGCGGGGTTAAGCTAGTTTTTAGATAGATAGTTTAGATGCTGTCAGCATTAAAATATCAATCGCGAAGCAGCTACGTGAACTGACCAACACTGTAGCAGAACCGTTGTCAAAGCCAACTTAAACCAAGGCACAGCTGACAGTAAACAATCACCCAACCTCTCCCAGTAAGTGTCTACACGTTGACACCATCACTTTCATAACGAAATTCGGTGTAAATCACACGATTCGGCGGTGCATTTAAGAGGCAATGGCGGGATTACCTATGTGTCCCAATTAATTTCTGAATGACTCCAAATCATCCAGAATATGAATCGTGATGAATAACCAGAATAATTATTAACACCACGAAACTCACATCATGGACCAAGGTCGATTTGAGCTCCTTGACAACCTTCAGGAACCAAGATTTGTTTTTCTGCACGAATGCCTCACACGAACCGAAAACAAGGGACACTGCGAGGAGGAGCGTCAGACGGGTGTTCATCGTTCTTTCCACTTTTGGCATTAGACTCTCACGCTGGCGAATACTTTTATAAATGCTTCCCGAGTAAATATAGGAAGCATAGTATTTCGTAACATTTCTGTGTGATACAAATTACAATGTTTACACTGCATGGCAAAACAAATATAGCCAAAAGATTGTTATGTATTTTGAATTGCACCAAGCAAATGTACAATTCCACTTATTTCTTAAGAAAATATTCTTCAATAGTAAATACTACGACCATTTGAGTATGCGGTAATCTTAAAACCATTGCTTACTCGGGTCACGGTACACTACCTGAATCCCATAGGTGTAACACCCCTTGATTGATTACAATGTTTTTTTCCTTTACATAAGGAACCCGTGAAATTCACAATTCGACCACTAACAAACCGTACCTCGTGGTGGATCTCCAACTGTAACCAAATCCTCACTCCTCCACTCACTAACCGTGTCAACGCTGCGTGTAAATTAACTATCTCCTTCACGCCAGGAACTACTGTAAACGTCTCTCTATACTCTGTCACACTACTGTACCTCGGTATATACAACACCAGTGTCTACTAACATGTTATCCATTAATGACCCATTCATATGGTTGTTCACAAATCGCAAATCGTGACCCCTCCCATCCCCTCTTTTCAAGTTTATCGAAGTGTTAATCTCTTCGACCAATGCGTAGGCTATACCGTCCAATACCCGCAAAAACGGTGGCATATCGCAATTCGGTAATTCCTTATTTGTCCCGATTTTTGGTTTCACCAGAGCAGGTGAAGCAGGAACTAAACGATAATTTTCATATCTATTACTTTTTATACTGTCTTGTTTTATGCTCAAAGTTGTGGTCCTCATGACCTCAATAAAGCCGCTACAATTATTATTATGAACCAATTTCACCATTTTAGAAGAGATTGTGACACCGTGGCGTGCGGATCCGGGTCAAAAGGTCGCAGACACCATCTTGAAAAAAAGTGGATTGGTTGCACAATTGATCGACACGCGCAATCCCACTTAACACTGTTCTAGAATGTGTGTGAAATATCTTCCCGTCCTATCAACCATTATGTCACATTCAGATAAAACTTGGATGTTTTGAGACAGTTTCCGCGGATAGACTAAGGCAACACTACCAAGATGAACTAGCAACTCCCATCCACTCTAACGTCGAATGTCCCAATCAATTCGTAATGTATGATTATGTACAGAGATAATGTAATAAAGCGAATATTATTATTATAACAGAACGCTTACAGTGAATGGAAAATATGACAAAATGTATAGGCATGCATTTTGTATCTTCAATGTGAACTAATTTTATTTGAACCATCTTCTTCGCATCTTTTCGACAAAGGGGATGTTGTGTTTCGAAGTTCAACGATAACTTAAGAACACTATGACTTTTTACGACAGACGTGTCTAAAAAGCATTACGAACGAGAACGCAAACCAAAGTATAATCAAGATTGTTCTCTTGATTTAATAATACAAAGTCACAACGTCAAGTCGGCGATGGCGCGTTCGCAGGCGGAAATCGGTTCGTGTTTGCTAAAACAAACGGGGGCGTTTAAGGTCACTACATGGCTCCCCCCCAAAGACTCTTCGACGTCAGGGAAGAGATACAATAAAGAGTATCTTAAAGGGACGATTACAAACAAAAGGAATCAGTAGGGGGCAAAGTCCGCGAGGTTAAGGAGGGGAGACATGATGGCGAGAAAGCGGCTTCCATCGCTGTGAGGTAATTTGCGCAGACGGATTCTGTACGGAGACGAAAATACCTGGCTTTCGTGTCTATTGATGCGAGTCGTATGCGTCGTAGCATGGTTCGCATTAGGATTGAAATACAGCGGTCGAGGATAGTATGTGATTGTTTGAAAAAGACTTCTGTTGCTGGCTTTCGTGTCTATCGATACGGGTCGAATGCATCGTAGAATGTTTGGCATTAGGATTGACATAAAGCGGCCGAAGAAGTAGGTAGCGCACATACAAGTTCATGCGAAATATTATCCTCTTTCGGTCGAATATGGGTGATAAAATTATATTTTAGTGAAAACTCCGTCTTTGTGGCGGCCTGTACTTTTCACAGCACGAGATGAGTAGAACGGGACGAAAATGTTCGTAAATGACGTTGATCATCGTAGATCTGATGGCGGATCAAAAGATTGCTCCGGGCATGTTGTGTTTCGAAGTTCAACGATAACTTAAAACCACAATGCGTTTTTACGACAGACGCGTCTAAGAAGCATTACGAACGAGAACGCAAACCAAAGTACAATTAAGATTGTTCTCTTGATTTAATAATACAAAAGCACAACGTCAAGTCGGCGATGGCGCGTTCGCAGGCGGAAATCGGTTCGTGTTTTTTAAAACAAACGGGGGCATTTAAGGTCACTACAGGGCAATTGTAGCAACACCAGCGCGGACTTAGTTATAACGGCACCGAACCATTTATTGGCGTCTTTGTCCTTGGGCCACCTTTCGTCTTCCGAGCGATAAAATTGGTTTTCCCATTTCGGTAGATGGGAGATCAGAACAGAGGATTGCGATTGGTTTTACCAATTGAATTGCTTGGCTCACTTGTACAGGTAGAATCGGAGATGATGATACGGGAGTTCCATCGACGGAAAGAACTGCTTCCAAAGGGAAATACTGAAGTGATCTTGAAAACTTCGTTCCTTAAATGATAGGAAATGTCTCCATGCTCGGATTAATCAAGTTTGAGGGTTCATCCAGAAGATAAAAATCGCAGGAATTTGTTGATTTCTGAAGATATCATGGAGACGAAATTGGCTTGTTCGCGCGGTTGAAAATTTGCGTGGAGAACGTGTCTTAGCAGTTCTTTGGGATTTCCACTAGAGACATATCCAAAATATTGTGTGATAAATAGCACTCCTGAGATAAATATGTCAGTGTAGAAGGAAACTATCATATTTAATTATAACTAACGTTTTTAGTAAGCTTTTACATACTTTCCAATAGCTTTTGTAGTTCTTGTCGCGATTAAGAGTTTTATTTTAAGCGTCAACGCAGCCGTGCTGAAGCGCGGACTTCTTGGGATCGTCGATCACGCTATCGTGAGCTGTGCTATCCGTTTTCATTCTTCTTTATATTGAGGAAAAATGGTGAAGCAAATGAAGCAGACGAACCGAAATATCCTGCCTAGAAGGGCAGTTTCATCTAGAATGTCGACCAGCCATCAGTCATTCCTACATCGGCTAAGGAAACAGAGCCGATGCCCGTTGCCCATGCTCTTGAACAAGAGCCGACGCCTCCCACCACTGTTAATTCCCCTCGACCTTACCCTATCGAGCCAGTCACTATTTTACCCTCTGCCACTAAAGTCGTTCCTCTATCGCCTGTAATAAACTCCAAAGTTCACAGTCAGATGAATATATTATCTGACCACAATACAAGTTTGAAAATGTGTGATTGTTGTCAATTTAATACATTCGTCTTAATTCTTATACGGAAACTGTTATACGTCATAACATTACGTCGGGCGAGTTGTAGAAGTAATGAACGATAACTTCACATTTCTGTATGGTTTTTATTTGTTCAAAATATGTTGATAACGAAAGTGACGCATCATTCGTTAATCGGACTGTGTGTTGGTTTGCTTGAGATTTATCAATCGTACCAGTCCAGCGCGAATCAAGTGCAGAAAGCATCAGGGATTTGAACCTAGACCTATATATATCTAATATATATCGAACCGTGAGAGAGAACCGATAAGACGTTCTAACGGCAGCTGAGGATACTCGGGCCCATTTATCCCCGTTCATCCGACACGCGCTAAAGGTAAATATTATTGTACTTGTTATAGGTAAATAAACGGCAATCAATCCCTACCGTTTACACGAGTAGTTACCGGCGTTTTCAGCCCAGGTCGGGCCCTAACTATTGTTTTAATAATAAACAATATTATTCATTCCCGACCTTCGTTGTTGGCCATCGTGCCATTCTGATTTTTGGCCCACGAATTCTATTAATTACCATAAACTATAGGACAATCAATTTCATATATTAGTAGAAAATAATGAGGCGAACAAGCGGCAATGCCAACAAAATGAATTACGTTATTCAATTATTTTGTGAAACAACAAACCAGATTCAATTTTGTTTGCGTGCTCATTCGAAATACTTTTAGACGTGTACTAGATAGACACTGGCACACGTTACTGTGCCGCAGTTGACAAGAGCTTCCCATTCCAGGTAATCCCTCTATCAGCTTATAGTGATAGCTGTTTCCTAAATTAAAGCAAAATAGGTAATCCAAGAAAACGCAATCGATCCTGAATAAATCTGATCCCTGCCACGCATTCCGTGTCGAAGTCTACGACATTTGCTGTTTAACGCGTGACCGTCAAATGCATTTACCTTCGGCGGCTGCAGTAATCCATGCCGAAGGGAATTTGCCACAGCTTTCGTTCCTAACAGAAAAAGAGAATATCGCGGGCTTAAAATTCAGAAAATTTCAGACAAGGGTAAATAACAGGGGAACATTATACGACATTGACGAAGGTTGCCTAAAGGTTTACACCATTATTATTAAATAGATATGGTGGTTAATATTTTGATCGACTAAATTTAATCTTTATAACATTTAAATGATATTAATTACTCGAAGTATTCAATGTTGTGCATCGTCTTATTCACTAATAATACTTGTTAAAGCCGAGTCAGGGACGCGAGGTTCATTCAATTCTTTTGGCTCGTAAACGTATCCTCTCATTTTGTAAGTCTTGATTATTTGGTATCTGAAAATATAATTGGCCATACGCATCCAAAGTCGAGTGGTATCATTGGCGAATGCGTTCGGTCGTATAATATACTGGCGATATTTATAAATAGATATGAATTCTCTAAATATGTATTCCTTTACAAATAAATTCTATAGATTTAAGAGATCGGTAACTATTAACAGTTACTTATCAACGCCTTTGTAAAGATGGTAGTAGGAATTGACAAAGGCGTGCTTGTTCCTGAGCGAAATACGGGTGTATTCGAGCAAAGTTTTCGTATTGCTTCTATTTCAAGTTATTTTACGATACGACTTACCGTTGGAACGTGTTGTTGGAATGGTGATTAATGAGCCAGGGTATTCTCATCTGTGGGTAGAACGTCTCATCTATTCGCTCCAATGGTTTTATATATATAGCTTGTCGAGGCACCAATTACTGGTGTTTTCTTCACTCGATTCGTTCATTCTTCCAAATGCTCAAACTTGTCCGTGGTAATCTAAAACGCTGCGTCTCTGTTTTCTTTTTGGTCCGCGAAATTCGTCATCCGGATATGTCTATTAGGTGTTATCATCGTTCCACACATGCATATCACGTTTTTTCTTTTGTGTCTTCTATTTGGGCATATAATTCAGCTCCAGTGAAGTATTCTTTTAGGGTGCTTATTACTCTCCGGTTCTTAAAAAACACGCGTAATATTTTTAAACCAAACAGCACGCATATAAAAAGTGATGGCTTTTATTTAACGATTTTACTTCAATACGTCCATAAACTAGTCCGCCGCTACACATATTCAAACATTCGGGGCTTCCTGCTATCATCTTCCAAGGTCTTATATCGCTCAGATTTTTTTTTTCAGTAAACAGGAGGTTTTTGGGTCTATATCTAATTTCATACCGAAATGGTTGCTAACCGAATTATGTTTTGTGTCGTTCCTTTACTCCTCCGTAAAATGAAAACCTGTTCTGAGTATGTGAACACAATGGTTAATCGCAAATCATTCCTTTTATTTTTTGTCAACCTCCTTGTCATGTGGCCTTTCCAAATAACTTATTGTACAATTGTGTGTGGGTGTAGAGTGTCACCGAATATAGATGCACTCTAATCGTGTGTAAATCTATTTTTATCCGCTCTTTGTGACGCCCTTTGCCGCCGGGTATTCACGGAGAGCTCCCCGCTATAGCATCATCAGATGCCATCAACACACAAAATGTCCAAACGAGATAATAGTTGGTTTAAGCGTAAAATAGAGAATGTCTTGTCAACCAGCACCGGGTAACCTTTCATTGGTTGCCATATTGCAACTTCGACATTTTTGTTCGTGCTCAATGCCGAATTACAATAGCTGACAACATGGATGGATAGCTTATCTAGCTCTGCCAGTGCATATGACGTGATTATTTCTTCATGTTGTGCAATATGTCTTGAAGGTCGAAAGAAAGGAGTAGGTCTATCTGTTGCAGCATCTTTTTCTTTGGATTGGTTGTATACAATTTGAAAAATATTTTGCTGCAGAAGAAAGTGAAATATGTTTCCAATTCCCACCACCCTCGCGCAGTGGTTTGATTGGTCTACTGAACCTCTACCACTCCTCTTGCGACAAAAAGACCAATGAATGCCTGAATTAACTTTAATTAGTAATGCCATCCTTTTATTACAAAACAGGGTTTTCTTAGGGAAATGGAATGTTCTCCGAAAACACCTCTCTCCCTACCGTCCCCGAGTGACAGAAATCAGTGTAATTGCGTCTTCTTGTGAACGTGTAACGGTGGGGTCAAGGTTGTCTCTCTTGTTATCAGCTATTAAAAGTGCAGCATCCAGCTCAACGGTTTTTTTGTGTCATAAGAAGTAAACACATAGGTTTTTAACCAGAATTAAAAAGCCAATATTTAAGTCAATCGCAATTCCCAACGGGAAGTTGAGGGAACCAAGAAGCCTCAGGCTGAAATAGCATACTGTAATTACCCCTAAACTTGGCCCGGAGTCAAAGAAGGTACGGATTCGTTAAGAGCCTCTGTCGGGTTATGGAAGGGTATCGCCTTATGTAGGGAATGTTGAGGCAAGTATGAATAAGCACCACCGATCGTCTATCGTGGTAGTTGATGACTTGAAGTGTCAACGATACCGGACTGCGTTAAAAGGCATTTTTAATAATCAATATGGGTGGTTTCCAGGGGTTGGTGGAGATGTTCTGAAATGAAATTATCGCAGAGTTCACCTCTTTGATTTTGCAGCAATGGACTCAGTGTCCAGTTGTCATCATTGAATACATGATCCAACACATTTGAAATCGGATGATTTCGATCCCAGCAATGAAACGATCCAGTTGGCATTGAACCGTGACTCTGCAGCAACACAATACGTCTGATTGTCAACAGTCATCACCCCGTTGTTTTGGAGTGGCACAAAGTGTGTGTGTGTGTTGAGGCGTCGCATAACCAGCGATGGCACTCTTAACGACTGGCGGGTTTCGCCTATTCAAACGGAGCATCTCTTCCTTCCGTACACGTAGAATGATACAATGGTGACATAATACTTAAAATCCGCTCCATGTCGACTTGGTAACAAGAACAGATGGATTGAAACGACACCGCGTATTGCACAGAAAACGGTTGAAGACAAACCGGGACCAAAACTGCCTCTCGAAAGGGTATGCCTGACGCCCGCCTCTTTCACGGCATCTTCTGTTCTGAAGTGCATTTTCAGACCTGCTATGCTCACGTGTGGTTGAGGCGCTCTCTTGTGCGTGGTCACAGATGTCTGGCACCGTTACCATGACGTGCCCGTTTACTGGGATCACGCGATCGTTGGAGTGCTCTGCTGGCACTTCAACGCATCAGGAGGGGCGACCGTAAAAGGGGGGATGGGCAGTTTAGGTTCATGCGAACTTGCTGGTGGTTAATTTTTGCTGCTTCGATTGCACCGCGTTGCTTTATGCGACTATTTGCTCAATTAGCACTCATCGCTTAACTCGGCGACAAATAATATGGGTAAGAAATAAGAGATTGGTTGGCTGAAGCGTGACATCACTTCTCCATCGATTGATTCCCTCGATTGCCATCGTTTTTCAATGAGTTTGGAGGTTGGCAAGACGTCAAATGCCGTTGTCATCCTCTCTCTAGGCCCAGTGCATAGGGGAGACGTATGAGCAGACATAAATGTTGAAGTGAGGCTTAAATGGGGAAATTTGAAAACAAGTCTTCAGAGATATTGTGAGGATATATACTTGCCCGATGATTTTTAAGATATAATAATAATTGTAAGCGCTTTATTTTGATCACGAGGACCAAGTATAGGTTTCTTGTGGACAGACCACGCCGACAGGTTTATTCAGAGCAGTTATTAAGTAGTCAACTTTGTTGAGAATCAAAAGGACGCAAGAGCGAAAAGTGATGCATTTTTGCAGGATAGTGATGGCAAACAGCAGAATAGATAAAAACTAATATTAATTCCATCTGAATCATTTATAATTCTGGTTAGTTTATCGGACGTGGGAGCTATCCTTAATTTGACCCTTTCACCCCTGTTTTGACCGCAAGCCTCTGGAGCCTCTCCAACCCCTTCTAACTATCTTGATTGGTCCTTGTACCATATAATACCAAACCACACCCTCCACTAAAGCCAGGATTTCTTGTCGTACCCACACGAAACAAGTCTACTGAGTAAGAACCAACTAGAACTGGGTTTTCCCACCCAATCTTACCCCTCGAAGGGCGAATGGTTAAGAAGGTTGTCCCCTTTATAGACCGTAATTTCCAGGAACCGCTAAGTTCCTTTTCGTTTATCTGAAATAAGAATATACCGAACGCGTGTCTTCATCCATTACTTGGCTGGAAGATTCTACAAGTACCTTTTCCAGAACCATTGTTGACGATCTCTAGTTCAGAGATTCCAGTTTTTCCCATGCGTAACTCTTCAGCTTGTTCTTCCTTTTTTCTGCACATTCACAACTCTCGCTGCAATAGCATTTGGGCGATGCTATTATTATTATCGCATCCATTCAGTCCACCGAGACGCAGCGTTGTTTTGTTTCTATGAACCAAACGGCTTTTGAATTCATCATTTTGTGAATTGCACTCTTTGTCTCATTTTAAGTCCTCGCGCGTGATTGTTTGACGTACCACCACAGACAACTAATTACGGTCACCTTTCAAATGCAAATAAATATTAACGCCAATCTGGAAATTGTTTAAATAAATTTGTGCTTAATTTGGGTTTATTAACATATTCACCTATTTTACTAATTAAAAAATGTCGTATTGCGGCGAAAATTATATTATAATAATTTAATTTCATTGAACCTTTGTTTTTCACCAAACTATAGGCCTTCCAATATTTCATAAAAAAACAACAACTGTAATTCCTTACAAATTGTATTGTAATGATTGGTTTCCGTTCTATATTGATTGCAGCTTCAATCAATTTACCATGTAAAAAATTAATTTCTTTAGTATCTATCAGAATATGGCTGGTATTGGTTGGAATTTGACCATTGACCCGCCACCCACCGACGGGCAGAAACCACAGGACTATCAGGCCCTCAACTATCAGCCGGGGCAGTCGTCGGTACCTCTGCCAGGGTCCGGTTGGGGTGGAGGAGGCGGAGGAGGAGGAATAGGGGGCGACCAACCCACGACAGCTCCTTATCCCGGTGTTGGGTTCAACCTGGCCGAGTTCAGCGGTGTTGGGTCCATTCAGTCCCCCAACAACAACATTATGCCGAATCCGTCGATGCCACCGCCTTCTCAGTCAGCTGCCAACCGCACCTCCTCCTTCAACCTTCCACGTCGTCCCCCACCCCCTAAAGTACCGATTAGGGGCGAAAGTTTGGATAAAGCTAATCGGTTGTCTAGATCCAACACAAGTGAGTAGTCTGCGCGTTAGGAAAGCTCTTTTCCATAGTCTGCTAATAGTCGTCGATTGACCACCGTGTTAAATCTAGAGGTGCTTGTGAAAGCAGTAGAGCTACGGAAAGTAGACAGAAGTAGGTGGGGTTCAGTCAACAAAGATTGAGCCCGGAATCCCCAGTAACTTAAGTCATACTGGAGGTGTGTTTCTGCCACCGAGTCGCGCTATTTTGAGTTGCTCCTTTAGTTGACTTATCTCTGCGAAGCTTGACTATATGGTCTGCAGTGTCTCGGGTGGGGGTTTCATACGAATGCCACGTAGTGACTGCATTAAATATACATTGAAATACTTCGTAGGCAATGTTTGCACAACAATGCTACTTAACGACACGAATTTCGCATGTTTATTTCCTTTTCATGACAAGATATTAATCCGGAGTCCTACGAGCAGGCGTTGGACAAAATGGCAGACCTTATGGTCGATGTCAGTGAGCCAGAACTGCAAAAGATCCAAGGCCGTTTCAACCTAGACAAGTGACGACGTTACAATAAGGATCGGATTGCAACGGTGCCGTTAATAAGTAAAATTTCCTCCACAACAGCGCCTTCCATTTTCGGCCATGCTCAAACCCAAACATATGAAACCCAACAACCATTCTCTTGATTTTGTGCATACTTATTTATAAGATAAAATATTTTTTAACTATCCATTTAAACTTCCCTGGCCAATGAACATGGCGGTGATTAGCATAGTCATGCATGTATTATTAAAGTGTTTGTGGGCTCTCGCTGTGACATTTCCAAAAAGAATAAAGACGCAGTTAAACCTGAGTGTATTGGCATAATTAATTTTTGTTAAAAATTGTATTGCTTTCGATTTCGCCCGATCCAATATAAGTTATTTTTAATGTCCAGCAAAAAAATCAAGCAATCTCTGTAAAAATATTCCACCCCTATAGCCAGCGGATATTGCTTGATTCGCGGGTTTTGAAAGTCAGTTTGTTGAAATTGGATTCACCATTCTACTATTGCTATCGGCTACATCCCTTGCGCCATCTAATCATTTTTGTTATGGTAAACTAATTGCATGATATTCGGCTGTGCGCGCTCTTCATAATTTAAATTTTCAGAAAAATGTTGCCCCGACCTTTCGGTTGACGGGATCTATGCTGGGCAACTCGCGACAATGAGTGAAAACGAAAAAGATCAGTTGTGCACGTCCACGTAACTATACACCCGGATGAGGAGACGCCATATATTGGAAATGAATTGTTGTATGACGAAAGCAAAATTTAAATCTGGAAAGAGAATTCATGACAGCTTTAGCTATACACTTATGTGGATAATAATATAATTTTAACTCACGACAACAAGAATTGCTCAACGCTGTATGATAGATTCTCGATTGTATGCAAAACCCGACACTATATTCTGCCAACCTATATTTCGAATACCGCGATACTACGGGGTTTCAGAGATTTATTTCCCCCATAAATCAACATGGCTTCCTTGAATGTGTACCTTTTCCATTGCAACCAGATGCTGTGGAAAATATAAGAATAATAGATTTCATACGAGGGACCAAACAGATTACAGTAAGTTAAATATTTGATAGCGGCGATATTGTAACGCCCCAGTGTTTGACCAGGACATCGCGTTGTTTTCTATGACGGCGAAGACGGCAATCTGGTTCATCTAGAGTTCGACCAAACACTCTCCCCTCCAATACAGGATGCCTCACACTGGATTTCACAAGAACACAGCCGCCTTCATCCACAGTCGCCGAAACTAGAGCAAATTCCTCCCTTTCCAAACCAGCATCGTAGTTTTCCCGTTATGAAGACCAATCCCATTTTTACCCTAAGTCTATATTACCTCTGCATCCATTTATAACTGTTTGCCTTATTATATCAATTCCTATCATTTCAATGCGTCATCTCATTAGGGCTGCCTGGGATGCGTATCCATGTTCTACGATTACCGTTACAAAACCCCCAGCGAAGGTCTAATATTTCTTAGGTCAGAACCCTACAATTGGAACCGCGTCAGAGTATTGATTTTGAAAAAAATAATAAAGACGATGTAATCAATTTGAATTTCTTGATAAAACATTTGAATAATTTCATATAATCCTTGAAAAGCGTTTGAATAAACTACGGTGTACTTTTGCTGGTTGTTCCCTAAACCGAACATTGGCAACGGTCAAGTTGTCATCAAATACAATGTTTAAAAATAGTTTTCAAAGTGGTTTTCTCTCCATTTTATATAGCATTGGAAGCAAACCTCTGCAAATATGGGATAAAAGTGCAAGTTTTATTGAAATTACTTAGCTATTTTCTTGCAGGTTCAAAATGGTCATATAAAACGGATTACAGATAATGATATTCAGTCGTTGGTTTTGGAAATTATGGGGACGAATGTCAGGTATTCAAAAACGTTTTTGCTCTATTTTAGTACCACGTTTATTTCCTGCCCTACGGATGTGAAGAAAACGTTGGGAATCAAACTCCCATTTCTTGTTATGATCGTAAAAAATGTAAAGAAGTACTTCACGTTTGAAGTGCAAGTAAGTTTTTTTTAATGAACGAAACACAATTGGCTAGATTCTCGACGACAAGCATGTTCGCCGCCGTTTTCGTGCAAGTAACTACCAAAGTACAACGCGGGTAAAACCATTCATTTGTACCATGCCGATGCGACTGGATGAAGGATGGAATCAAATTCAATTTAATCTATCAGACTTTACCAGACGTGCCTATGGTACAAATTACCTGGAAACACTGCGCGTTCAGGTATGTGAATTTATATAATGCATACAAAAATATGCAAGCGGTATAATTTAAATAACAGTGTTTAACTATACATTTGTTATGCAACATTAGGTACGGTATTGTAATGTTATTTACGCAATTACGCTTCGTATAAATTTTTAATGGATATCCATTGCTGGCATAAGTTTTCAAAGTGGATAGTTTGGATTAGACTTTCCATTTGCACGCTTGCCCAGATTTTTAAATGATATTTCAAGCGTAGATACATGTCTGATACAGTATAGAATATGGACGGTTGCGCTCTTAATTGGAAAGTTCCTGGTCGAACGAAATGTTTACGTTTGCTCTGGGTTTGTAACTGAAAACGGTTGTAAACGAGCGCATATGAGGCTGTCATAATAAGTAAATGATATTTTCAGGGTAAGGGGTGTATATACGGTATACGCATAGATACACAAGGATGGTTACTTAAAATACAATTTTAAAACCACCTTTATCGCTTTCATTGTGTACACATGAGTCAATTTGGCGGCATAAGAAAAAGCCAGTTTCAAGCATGTGTCGCTCTTCGAATAGTTGGTTAGATTCAGACCTTGTGAAAGCCAGAAATATTTTGGGGTTTTAGAGGATAATTCTGTGTAAACAGGCATATCTCAGGCAGCCATAATAAATATAAGACGTTTCGAATTTAAATGTTCGGTTGTAAACATGGTTAAATAATGATGAAAGATTAATTAATTGGGATACATAAGAGGCATTGGGTAAAATGGGCGTCAATCTAGATGGACTAGATAGTAATGAAAACCACCATTGCGGCTAACCGTTCTGTAGAAAGAGACTACATACAGATGTGGGTGGCGGTATATTATACAAATCTGAAACCCGCAGAGACGCCGCATTAAACACTTGGTCATCACACCGCTGTGACCCATTTAATTGCCTACTACACTCAAACTACGTGTAATAATACATTTTGGGCGCACTTTCTTATTTTTTAACGATACCACAGAAAAGAAGCGTGAGGCTGGGTATTTATTATGATGGTTTATATTTGTGTCGCCTTATAGATCCACGCGAACTGTAGAATCCGTCGAGTTTACTTCAGTGATCGACTTTACTCCGAGGAAGAACTACCTGCAGAATTCAAGCTTTACCTGCCCATCAAGAATAAGCCCGAGGCCGCAGTCTCCTAGAATCGTATCTACCACGAGTAACATTCATTTTGCATCTCTTGAGATCTCTGTTAAAACGCTCGTTAGATACTACTGCTCTTATAACTTCGCACACACTCATTAACTAAATGCAAGGTTTAATATTCGTATCAAAATATTAAAAATTATGCATATATCGATTGCGATTGTTTGGTATTAGTTGCTGGTCGTTGGCGGACGTGCTTAGTGAGTAAACTGGCAAAATTGGTATGAGATAAACAAGAAAATGATAAAGTAGTCGTCGTTTGTTTAGCTTATATTTTGTTATTTGGCGGGTTGGCGCTAATGGACTATCTAATGCCTTGCTCCTGTTATAAAATAGAAAGTATGTAATGCCATGGCAACTATTAAAAACAATAGGTCGTTATGGAGATGGGGATGTTGGCAAGCTAACAATGGATACAAAGCATGAGATTATTTGGTACAAGAAAGGCGACTGCATGTGTTTACGTAAATGCACAATATTTGGACTTCGGTTAAATGACGTTGATTTTTTCGTCTATCGGAGCGAGTATGATTGTCGTAGCATGACGAGCGTTTGACACAAAGCGGCCAAGGAAAGTATGTGGTGTACCAACCACAGAGAAAAATTATGGCTTTGCAATCGCATAGAAACGAGAAATAGATGTTCATTGATCAGAAGATTTCTGCTGGGCATTTTATGCTCGCAATGAGGGGTGCGATAAGTTCGTGGCCAAAAGATCAGAATTGCCGACGGCCAAAGATGAAGGCAGGGAATAAATTATACAGTTTATTATTCGAACAATAGTTAAGGCCCGGCATAAGTGTAAAGGTAGGGAGGCCCATTTTCTGGGAAGCAGTGGCTCTGCAGAATGGGGAATAAAGGCCACAGAAGCTGCGTCGTGCTCTAAATCCGCAACGTCTTTGCACCGCCATTGACACTTTTCACCCGCGCCTCCACCGGCATCGCTAAGTGGAGGAGTCTGTCGACCATTCTAGGCACGGACGTGTCTGATTGGCTTCCATACTCGGGCGACGCTGGTGCGCTTAGCCCCGTTAACAAATGGAAGTATGACGACAGTCACACAATCCCAGTCACTCAGGTGCCACTAGTGACAGGTTTTCTCGCCGTGGTCATAATAAAGAACATGACTTGCGAATTACATTATTCGTACACACATATGTATATAAAATTACTATAAACTGCAGGGATAATTGTTCAAGCACGGTTACAAGGAAACTGGTGATTCGGTGGACAAAAGAGTGAAGCCATAGAGCTACTACAATGAGAGAAATGGTGGCGGAAGTGCAGTGGGAAAGCGAGCGTGGTGCAGCACACATACATACACAAACAGTGATTTTAGGAGGAGGAGGAGGATGCGGCGAGGAGACTGTGGGTGATATATACACGATGGTAGTGAGAGGCAGCGAGTGTTTAATGTGGCAGCTGAGGGGCGGACATCATTATGAGAGCTTCTCCGGTGTGTGGGTTCTCAGTTGCAACGGCGCCGGGATCGATCACCATCATGGTGCCATCATCGTTGACTGTAGATGTCGTGGTAACGGCCGCAGCTGTCGTCATCGCATTACATTGAGTCTGATGGGCCAGGTGTCTGAAAGGATGCGTTTGAATGAATAAGGTGTCTGTTTAGAAGCCGATCTACGAAACGCATACCAGGTTGGTCATTGACTAAATTGCCTTAAGCCCTTAAAAATTGAAGTGTTCCTTTTGGGCAAGCAGTCAACTGAGACCAGAACAGGCAACCTGGCATCCGATCGCCGTTCGTGTGCAGGAGATAATCCAATAATCGGCCTCCTGCCCACATTCCCAGGGCCTGAAAAGAGTTCATCCGCGACATACCTAGCCGTGCAATTATCGCCAGTGAAGACCCTCGAGCACAATGGGCACCCATAGGCCAACACCATTTGGCCCGCTGCATCCGCGGCAATTTCAGTGGCCAGGACCATGATATCGAATTGTGGTTGTGCTGCCTGATCCTCGCCATCCCCAGAGGGTTTGGTTGCGGCAGCAGCAGCCGCCGCCGCGGCCATTGCCTGCAGCGTCTCCTCTTCCAGGGAGAGGGGACACGACCAGATGGGCCGCTGCTGGTCCTCGGCCACAAGAGGAGTCATGAGATGACTGTCGCGAAGGCGTTCCGATGTGAATTTGGCGAGGCAGCCGCCGCCGACGAGGTTAAGCTGATCGTCAACCCCCGATGTGGCGAGCAGCTGGATGGGCTCGTGGTTGGGGCAGGGCAGGAGACAGTCGCCGACAAGTTGGTGGGCAACGCGGAAGTGACCAATCAGATCGGTGCGGTGGTGCGGTCCAAAGAAGATACGACCGCAGGCCTGACAACCGAGTTGTTCGCACGCCGTCGCCGAATCCGTGTTGTGATCCTGAGAGAAGAGAAAACCGTGTAAACACTCGTATAGAAACTATAATGTGTGCTCTGCATTCTGAAAATCACGCACTCCACCATACATACCACCAACATTCAGGACAAGCGACTAATATCTCAAGGTCGTTACTGCTAGCTAAACCGTTTACTCTTCGTAGACATAAGTCATCCGTATTTCTTCGAATATATCCTGTCACGCCGCTCGTTTAAGCGAACTTATTTGAACGTATTTGTTTATTTGAATAATTCCGTCTACTTCCAGTTAGCGAGGTTGTCTGTTTATCTAGTAACACTAATATGAAGATCGGAAACACTACCCTACCCCACATAGGGTGCATTAATAAAAGGTTAGAGACATCTCCTCGACGCTGGAACGCGACATCGCTGAAACTGGCTCACCCCATGTCGCAAATAGCCGAGACAATCCACCATGAGTGGCACGAGGGACGCCATATGCAAATTTCATTTTGATTTGAACAACAGGAGTAAAAGCGTAATTACCAGTTCCATGTGAATGCACAGCTCCCTGGCGTTATCCAACACCAACTGAACCATGGGTCCGCACAGGCGGCATGTGGCGGGAGCGTGGTGCGCCGGTAGTTGCGAAAGAGCCACCTCTAAGGGGCCCACTGCGTTTGGTGGCACCTGAACGACCTCGAGGTCAGTCTGCAGTCCCTCCAACATCACTGGTTGCCCCTGAGAATCCATGAGGATGGTGGAGGCCGCCGCATCGTGCAGGCGGTGGTCCTGTGGATCTACGGAGAGGGTGGCGGCTGTTGATCGACCACCGCGACCCCTTCCCCGACCACCACGGGACCCTCGGCCACCCCCGCCTCGGCCACTCACGCCTCGACCACGACCTCTGCCTCGGGTACGTGCAGGTTTGGGGGTGTCGTGAAGGTCAAGATCGGAGGGGTCGATTGAGAGGTCTCCGGCAGCATACGCGGCGGCAGCCGCCTTGGCTGCCTTTTTGGATTCTGTGTTGTAAAAATGAATCGTTCTAGCTGGTTCTGCCTGGCGAGATTAACGCTGCCGTGGCTATCGCATCAGACAACAACAATAACACCATGCGGGAAAGAAAATGAATAATAAACCAATACCGAATTTAGTCGGGAAACCAATACCGTCAAGAAATCCAGGTCGTGCTTGCGCGTAATTGCTGCTGCTAGATGTATTGAGCAATACGCTCATTGCAAATAAACCAAATACGGACGTGCGACAGTACAATAAAATAGAAAAGTAACCCCAGTAGCCAAAAAACCAGACAAACCTTTAGAGGCTCGCTTCTCTGCAGCGGTGGCAACTGTTATGGAGGACACGCCACCTATGGGAAGCGGAGGTGGAGGATGCAACGGTTTTCCGTTCTCCGTCCAGTCCTGGTCAGTCTTGTCGTCGTTGTCATCGTTGTCAGAACCCAGAGCCGCAGCCGCAACGGCAGCAACCACGGCCTGCTGTTGCACCTGATCCGGGTGGATTCTGGCCAGGTGAAGTTGGAGAACCGCCGGCGAAGTGAAGGCCACCAGCTCGCAGTATGGGCACTCTACGGGGTCAGCGTCGGGGTCAAGGCCGTAGAGGACGGCGTCGAAGTTCGAGTCGTGTTTAAGAACGGCGTGGCGCCGTAGAGCAATATACAGTGGGTAGGCCATACCACAAAGCTGGGAAAGCGGAAGAAGAACGCTTTCTTTGAGACAGTAATATAACTCTACATCAACTGTCAAATTACCGCGGACCGAAGTTCCAATAAAAACAACACACAAAACAAAAATAATGACACTGTAATCGAACTCATATTAGAATATAAACCGGCTAAATGGGGGTTGCAATGACGATTCCCGGGGATACTTTTACAGGCGGTGGTCCTGGGAGCCCAACCCAGGTCGCACAAAGCCACACTGTAGGGAAACACAGACCAGGACGAGTTCCGTCCATCATACCTGGCATGGGAACACTAGTTCGCCCTTGTGCACGCGCTGAAGGTGCTCGTCTCTCTCCCGGAGACTGGAGAGAATCGCACTGTCGCCACAGATCGGACAGACGTAGATCTTGCCAGGTATGGCCTTTCTGCTCCCGGGGGTCGATGGTCCGCAATCAGAACGTGTCGCCGTCCCAACGGGAGGTGGAGGCGGCAGACTGAGCGACACATCGAAGACACCTTTGGGGACAAACTGGTTGAACTGAGTCGACGGCTGCAGATTTTCTGAGAGAGAATTGGTAGACGTGCTTGAAGCGACGCCCGTCTTCGTTTTTGGCGCTTTGGGCTTAAGGGCGGCTGTCAATGGTTTTGGTGGAAGTAACTCTGTTTTAAGAGATTTCAACGGAGCCTAACAAAACGAAAAAAACAAGCTATTAACGGATCACCCGAGTGAGTAAACATGTAACGATGCTGTATATATATCGTTATATACTCATATGGCATATAGTGTAGAGGTCAGCATCCGCCATCTGTTGGTGAGGGACCTGGTTTTGACTCCCGTCTAAGACCATCACCGGTGGCACCGAGGAAGCCACCTGTTAAACGATTCCTCTGAATCTTCATGGAAAACACCCATAAAGCCGGTTCATCCTCTCTAGTGTGAATTTTTTAAGTATAATCACGCCACCAGACCACAGAACCGGGTGCGATATCAAGTATAACTATAATGGTTACCAATAAATTGTAAGTAGAGGCAAAACATGGCAGTTTCGATCAATTTTGGGTTCTAATTAACCTGAATGATTAAGGTCATTTTGAATTGGACGCTGGGAATAAGCGGGGATAATTATTATGTGCTATACATCAATACCCCGTATAACTGGGGAGAACAGCGGAGAAAATACTGAATAAAGCAATTTCTAGTCATCAACACACCTTTCCATTCGTTAGTTTGGCCGATCGATGCGCGTCATTGTTGGATGGAATTTTTTCCGATGAGGGTTCACGCTTAATCCTCTTCTTCGGCATAAACGAGTGCTTTTCCACTCGCCAATCCTCGTCTTGTTTATTGTCGTCGACTTGGTGATTAACTTCGCTTTCCTGCTTAATCGTTGACGGAGATGATGAAATTGGCGTTATCCGGGGCAGACTGGCTGTTCTGAGGGGCGACTGGTACTTGAGTCGTTTAAGTGTCCCACTGGAGTGATCGCTACTATCAACATGCATGCTCGATGGCCGTGAGGTAGCGAACCCTCGGACTGTGGGAAAACGGGCTGCAAAGGCGTCGGCCGAGCTGATGGACTCTATCATCAACTGAGACATCAAGGTCTTGGATGGGTTTTGAGAGGGGCGCCGTAGAGTGGGAGGAAGAGGGGTGACGGGCGCGAGGCGGCCACCACGTCCCGCGCAGTAGGACATGTGGGAGGCGAGAGAGGCTGGTGGCTGGACAGCGTTGTGGGCCCGCAGGACAAATGTTCGCCAGCCACATCCCAGGCAGGTGACCACTCGGTGGCCTACATCGTCGAGACGCTGGCACACAAGAGAGGCTGAGAGAGGTACAATACGGAGATAGATTAGTGCTCTTATTCTCAGATCGCCAAAATATTCAATAGTCTGTCTGGTTGGGGAAAAGCGAGTAAAAATAAAGCCGAGAAGCACTAGCTAGTCTACTTAACACCAACTGCAAAAGACTCTAAAGTTGGAAAAAAGTCAGACGTTGCTTTGTAACTTGTGATCCCTAAACTAAAGCAGCGAAAAAAATGAGGTGATAATTGGTAAAAGGATCGCGAGGTTGGAGTTCGACAAGAAACCAGCATCCGTTCCACGTTCTTCGGGAACCAGCAAAGTAGACGATGTTGCAATCGTTACTGAAAAGACTGCCAAGAGGTCGTGGAAACTCGGGGAATCCGTCCCCAACAGTAAATGTGGTCACAGAGAGTACACTAATCAGGTAATTGCACAGCAAAATATGAATTCATGATAAGTAGTATGTCTTCTGGACGAAGACACGCGGAAAACGCCAAGCAGAGTTTGGGAACTTACCAGGACAGGGCCGCCAAAAAATTTCATGTTCAAGGATGATGTGTCTAGTGAGGTCTTCGAGTGTCTGAGTCTCTAGGTTTTCAGTACAATATGGACAGGAAAGGGTCTTCACCTCCGGGTGAATCTTCGCCAAATGTGAATTGAAATCGTGAAAATAGTAAGGCTTTTGAGCTCCCTGACAACCGTCACGAGGACAAAAAGGACAACCAGAGAGATTTTCTCCACTAGGTAGTGTGACATCATCTTCAGCAGCATTCCTTGTAGAGCAAGTTACGATATGGTCGGAAAGTTCATTATGGCCAGCAAAAGCGCTCAAACACTGCCAACATTTCCATGTATAGTCGTCTGTTGTGAATCTAACAACCGCCGTTTTTTTTCGTCCACGACAACTACCGGGATGTTTGAGAATCGGTGGTGTGCATTGATCTGTGGTTTTAATGACAGCATGTTTGATTTTCGCAATACGGCTGGGCAACTTATTAGAACGCCTTGGTATTCCTCGGGTCGCTGGATCTCCTGTTCTGCCGGCAAACATGCTGAACCCTAGAAAATACGAACGCATTTTTGGTTTAGTTAAACACACAACAGTTAATGCAGAGGCATCAACTCCAAATATGATAGCGTAATTAATTAATATGAATTTTAAAACGAAATAGTAACACATCGGAAGTGATATAAGAAAGTGCAGTGAAAGATAACTACCAAATTGATGGTTTAACTTTTCTGTATGGTTGATGTTTGTTTGAAGTGTGTTGATAACGAATCTCGATTCATTCGTAGGTCGGTTTTGTAATGCACGTCATGCCCCAATAGGAGTCGACCATCTTTCGATGGTACGGAGTTCCAAACAATGGTGTTTACTAGCCTCTGGTCCACATTGAGTGATGCCTTTCGCTCTCCCAAACCTTCGCAGCCGCAACAGCTTAGCCTACCCACATCTAACACAAACCGACGAGATTTAATGGCGACATCCTCCCTTCTTCCACACTATAGATCACTGGGTGGTTACCCGTAGTAAGGAGCAGTCCCATGTTCCAAATTATTCATCTATTTCTTTAATTGTTCTATTCTCTCTCGTAAGAGCACTTACACGATTAAGTACCTTCGACAAATCTTCCTTCATAAGTAAAGGTCTATCGTTAAGTTAATTCGTCTTGTTCGTCGGGTTGGCTGGCGTTTGGGGACAGCCTTTGGTGGAATACATGTTACCATTTCCTAGATCACAGTCCCTGGGCCCGAAAAGTGCCAACGGTAAGCATTATCATACCTTGTTATAGGTTAGTAGAAGGCAAGCAATCGCTAAATTTTACATACAATGAACCAAACTTCCGATTTATATCACCGCCGTGGATTTAAGAAATCGAGCATACATTTTGGCGAACAAAATAACACGAAATGATTATAAATCATAAGCCATTTCAATGACTGGTTGTCACAATCTAAACGTTAGTAAAATAATAATAAATGGTAACACTTTGCCATATGAAACGTATTTTAAAAGATTAAACCAGAGTATATATAAATGGTAACAACAGAATACCTTCCAGTCAGAAAAACACGGACAAACACTTAATTTCGAAAAACGCGCCAACGTTTGTTTATGCAGATTGCGAAATGTGTATTTTTGCATGCCAAAATGGTGAAATAAGTTGATGAAAATAAAATTTAGATGTGCGTATTAAAATATCCGTAAAATTCGAAAATTCGTTTACTTAAATTTAATAGCTTATTTGTTTGCCAATTTTCAAATTAAGTCAATGAAATGTAATACTTATCATTTCATACCCTTTAAAGGCTTTATTTAATTTATCATTCCGTGTTTGAATTCCGTATAAAGTTTTATTTCTTCTTAAACGGATTTCAAATTCAGAAACCTTTTCAGTTGAAACATGTATGTCCTTGGATATTAAAAACTGTGTTTTTTCCCCAAATTCACAGCGA
Organism: Proteocephalus fallax; assembly: GCA_028672205.1. NCBI lineage: Eukaryota > Metazoa > Platyhelminthes > Cestoda > Proteocephalidea > Proteocephalidae > Proteocephalus > Proteocephalus fallax. The sequence goes on from JAPUBX010000627.1 coordinate 36,873, forward strand.
GAACAATTAAAAACCCCATCCATATGTGGCAGCGCTAGACGCTAGAAATGATTGAATTAAAATTAATTTCTTCTCGTAGGCATGGAACGCTATTGCCCACGAATTGGTTGAAGAGATTTTCAAGCAAACTGGGGAGTGTAATCGTTTATGGCCTTTCCTTCAATATAGAGAGGAGGTACGATAGGTCTATACTAGACAGGACTGCCTACAGGATATAATCGAGCAGTAGGTAGTAGCGAATACAAATTGCCAACTGCATTGATAATCGACCGTATATTTAACGCCAGAGTTCGAAGTAATTTTTTTGCAGGATTATGACAATTAGTTACATCAATGTGGAGAAAGGAGAACACGTTAGGGGTTAAAAGGACTTCATTCACTCTAACAGGACAGGGAGTAACGAGATTTAGGCAATGTGGTCGTTGGGAAAAGACAGGGATACTGGGCAACGACTCTGGTTCTTCCGCCAGGGTTACGAAGGACGACTTTACCCCTGCTTCAGCATCGATGCGAGAAGCGTCTCGGGTAACGTCTGGTCCGTCTTCGTCCTGTTCCGACGGTCGAGCTCACGTACCTTTAACAGAGATGACGATTCCGTTTCTAATGTGCTGGTGGTGGTGAAAGAGATAATTACGAAGACAGCTTATCCTTCAACTTAACCTTCATAAAGTTGGGATCAGATATTCCAGCTTAAGGTGATGTTGAGAGTCGGGGGTGATTATTTTTCAAATCTTGAAGGAGATTGCCTCGTGGGGTAATTCGCTGAGTTGCTCTTTAAACCAGCCGAAAATGTGTAGACCGAGAGTTCGTGGGCAGGCTGAAAAGCTCTGAGATTGAGAGATGAAGCACTGCAGAATGGTCGTCGGATTCTAGATAAAGACTTCATCCGAGAAAAGCTATTTAGGAGACACGAACCACGGGTTACTATCAATCTGTGTAAAACTTTATATATATGATTGGGTTTCGTGGATCTCAACAGGCCATATACAAAAATCGAAATATGTTTGATTTATTGATACCTTCCATGAAGGCATAGCCGTTTCTTACGTCGACTCAATTGCTTCAGAACGGGAGACGACACAACACGTGGAGGGAGGGAAAGTTTCGTAATCGGTTATCGTGGCCCACGAAATATGAATGTTATAAGGATGGCAGATTTAAAAGTGAAGATAGCTATTTATGCTACCAATTTCCGTGACAGAACAAGAAATCTGTTGTGGCCAGACCAGCGCGCGTATTAAATTATTATTAATTCTAGTCGTCGTCAGAAAATCTCATACATTTTAAAATTAAAAAATAATACGGTAGAAACAATCACGGGATGAATAGTTTACAAATGCATGTATCTCGTTCCATTCATAATCGTCACTTCCAGCGAATACTATTATTGTTATGCAAACAACGACGAGGGATTGCCTACGTGTAAAGCGTTATCGAAAATTTGCCGAGGGCGTTTGCATACTAATTTTTACGGTATCAAGATAGAAGTTGCTAATCCCTGCAGCACGGATTAAACAATTAACTTTTTGTGATGGAAATGTCGAAGTCACTTTACGTTCAAGATAACCGATTGATTTTTGTTAAATCTCCCATCCCGAAAATTGAGATAGACGCGCGTTTGGAAATGGCTCATATTTCAGATAATCGAAGCAGAATGTTCCTGTAGGCGACAATACAAAAAGGAGATAAGCCACTACACAATGTGTACTTGGGTAAGAAAACCAAGTTAAGGTCGTTTTATCGATGACAAGTATGGAAGCCGAGTTATAGTTGGTCCTTGCAGTAAGTCACAAACTGTCAAAGTTTGTGAGTGAACAGCTCGTAAGAAACCGAGTTATAATCGGTTCTTCCAGACACAAAGTGGTAGGGATTCTGAATAAAGGCTATGCCATGGCATGACTAAACTAGCTTGGATTAAATGAGCCAATTGACTAGGGACTTATAAAGGTAGATACAAATAAGAAGCAACGAGAACTGGCAATTTAGTCGGCGAATGGCCTAACTGCTTTAATTTTCAACAAATTTCATTTTCGAGCGGATTACTCCACTTCGAAAAGATATTCGGGTCCACGTTTTTGCCTGCAGCGCTTGTTGAGAGGAGTGTCAAGCATTTTTTCGCCGACGTTCTGGAACAATGACACAATGTCTGACTTCATGAAGCAGATGTATTCACAGTCTTCAATTCGATCCCTTGGAATAATGTTTAACTTGGAAGTATTTTTTGGGGTTCTGCGCGCCCATGTGTCAACAACAAGCACATAAACCAATATACCGAAAGCCATGCCGATCATCGTCGTGTTGATATTGTGTCTAAAAATAATACAATTTATTGTAAGACATTTGACGAGCATCTAATAATGCCAGATGCACAACGAACATGGCAGAAAACTGGATGTTTCCACGCCAACGGTACAATCAAATGAACGAATAATTGGTAGAAAATTAGGCATCGATTGACGTTGAATAGTTTCAATATAAAGAGAATCTTGATAAACCGTTGTAATACTGCATTTTGTGAAAGAATTGACGTAGCCAACGCGAATTAGGACGTTTTTGTTTTAGCCCACACCAATGAGTGAAACAAATTCTAGAAGCTCAATGCAAAGCAGGTTTGTTTGTTTAATCGAGAATGACTTACTCGTAACTGGAAATCACCTTCTGCGAGACGAGGAATCTGAGCGTTTATTTTAAAGTAATGTGTGCTACTTTTATACTTTTTCCCAGGTTCCCTGTGCAAACACGTTGTCTTGGTGTTATCTGACACTCGAAATTGAGCGTTCGTTATTTTATGTCATAAACAGTTGTGCGTTCTCCCAGGCGACGGGCGATTCCCTCTCTCCGGGTGGAGAACGCAAACTAACAGAGAATGCAGCTGCAATATAAAGTTTTTCGGAGAAACCACTAAATTGGCTGCTGTGGCGAAAGTGAAGAGTAGTGATCACGCAGTAAGTATTCCAACTAGAATGTTCCATTTATAAAAGTCACTGATGCAAACAATTACAATATCTAATGATGTAAAAGTATATAATGTAGTAACAGTAAACGTAATTGATGGTACAATGTAATATATAGATGAATTACCGTATTATTGTCTAACAGTTAGCTGGGCTGATATTGCAATCACGATGTAATTTGCTCTAAAATTCCGGGCATCGATCTCGGGATAGAGATATCGCATTCACCCGCGTCCGGCCAAAAGACCCTAACCCTTGTCGCGGTGAGTTTGAGTCTGCGAGTCGCCCATAGCAGTTGCTCATTATGGCGATCCTCTTCTTGAAGATTTTGGTCAACTGACTGAAGTCCGGCACAAATGAACTAGACAAACTCAGCTCACTAACCCTCGGAGTATATCAGGAAAAGCGGTTATCGACAACAGTAAAACGCGGGGGGGGGGAAGTTATGCAGCCATTCTCAATATTACTTTTTCCGAGACTAAGATGTCGTAAACGACCAAATAGGACCAGGAGAACTTAGAACTATCGAAATGCACATAGCGGCTCAATGAAGGCGACTATGCAACGCAATTTGTGCGTTTAGTTTGAGGCGAAATAAGGAATCGTTGCCTGGATCCAGTGAAAACGTGGGCTGTGTATCATACTAAGAGTAATAAAAAGCTATTATAAAATACTAATAAAATACGTGGATGACCTGAGTTTATGCCATGCAGGCAAGGCAAATGGTGATTCTCAATAGCTCGGGCAGGCAGTCACTGAGGTACTCGAGTGGTCGTCAGAGAATGGTCTTCTGTTGAATGCATAAAAATGCATCTCGATTACATTTTCCATGACAACTACTGTTGACACTCCTGAAATCCCTTCACTCCATAATTTCGCTTCGAGCTCAAAATCGAAATTCCTCGGCGTTATTTTTAACAGTCGGTTATCATGTTGTGATCATGTGGATGCCGTCTTTGGTAAATGCCGTCGCCTTTGCTTGCGAGTTCGCCGGTTCAGGAGACTTGGTTTAAGCTCTAGCCATATAAAAACCTTTGTCCATGCCTGTATAATACCTCTTATTAAATATTGTTACCCAGTAATTTTTCCCGGCCTTAAATGTTCTGACTTTTTAACCCTTCATAGGCCTTTTTAAAATAATCTAGTTTTCTAGTGGTCTGCCTATTCTCTCCATTCAATAAAATCATCGTTCAACGCCACTTCAATAATTGTTGACTAATCGCTGCTCGTATTTTAAGTGACCCCTCCCATCCCCTTGATTCAAGTTTATCCAAGTGTAAATCTCTTCGACCACAGCGTAGGCTATACGGTTCAATACCCACAAGAACGGCGGAATATCGCAATTCGGTCATTCCTTATTTGTTCCGATGTTTAGTTTCACCAGAGCAGGTGAAGCAGGACCTAAAAGACCATTTTCATATACAATACTTGCCATACTGTCTTGTTTTATGCTGAAATTTGTGGTCCTCGTCACCCCAATAAAGCCACAACAATTTTTTTATAATCGTTGCGTGAATCCAGTGAAAACGTTGTCTGTGAATCATTCTAAGAGGACTTAAAAGCTATTTCAGTGATAACCCGGTCTATCAGTTTGCGTTGGTAGTCGAATTCACGCGTTGGGGCCCGTGGGCTAACCGAATACAACTTTGGGCATTTTCCTGGCTTCGGGCGACCCGACTCGCACTAGAATTCTAGTGAAATGGGTAATCCAAACCCACTAAACCAAACTTGATTTGAACCCTTCATCTGCTTATAGGTATGATCAGTAAGATTGATTGCTTAGTTAACCGAATGCCAACGCGACTTGACATCGAAGACGTGTGTGCGGTGTTTTGAGTCAGCTGCCACCACAGGCATTGGCGGGCGCGCATTTGTAGTGGACGAATTTACGCGTAGATGCGTGAGGGTGTTTACGTGCTAACGGAATACAACTTTGAGCATTATCCTGGCTTCGGGCGACCCCCGGGTATTGAAGGGGTCATATTTTTTAGACACTCCTCTAGGCGGCAGCCAACGTTTGGGCCAAATTGACCGAGAGGCGGCGTCTGTATAGGATCTTGTGGAGAATTGGCCCCCATTTTTAGATATATAAAAGATAGATAGATCTACACCCAATCCTTCAGAATGGATAAAACCACAAAACCAGTTTACTATGGATAAACTAGGCTTGTCTCTAACACACACCCCTATCCGCTGAAACGCGTTTAAATGGACTAAATTAGCGACAAAGCATGGTTTTAATAATATTTGAACGATACTCCGTCTTAATTACAGATTCACATGTTGAGAGGAACCTGGTAATTCAATCTGGATTAAATCAGTTTACAAATGAAAATCTGCATTCACGATGTAAAATAGAATATCATTTTTTTTAGTTGTATTACAGTGTCATTCAAGGAGTATGAAATGAGCACCCACTTAAAATTTGCGCTGGAGAATCGAAGCGTGAATCACCACCACCCAAAAGATGTTCAATATCCGCGTTGCTAACGTCACGGTATTACAGAGACCGGTTTCGTGTCAAGTACCAGACCCACCCAAACTGATTGCGCGTTGCGGCAAGAAAATACATCTATTGACGTCATTATTGATCACAGAAATGTTTGCGTTTCCACAGGATGTGTAAAATACTATGGGTGTATTCGTTCACACACACATGTAAATTTAATTGGTTGTTTTCCTTCAATTGGTTTCATGAACGGCTCTGGTATTATACGCGAAGACAATGCGGACTTAACGTTTTTACAACCGAGACTAAGTGAATTTCGCAGCTATTTTTCGGGATGCAAAAGGTACAATTTGCAAACCCTGTGTGCTGAAAAAAATAAAAATAGAGATACCAAATGATTAAAGACTCTATACCCAACCTTCAAACATTTCGGATGTTTGCAATATCGTAGCCGTGTCGATTCTCGAAAGCGAGTAATTTTTAGCCGTTTAACGACAGTCGAATTCAGTCGAAAAGTTGCACGATCGACACGATTTTATGGAAACTTAAACGGGAATGTTTTAAAATTTACATTTTTATGCATCTTAATTCGAATGAAATTATTATTGCTGCTTCATTCTTTAGGACTATTAACATTTTATCAACCCACAGTTGATGAAACTTTATAATGTTCCATTTGGGTGAATTGATTCCATTTGGATAAATTGGGTCCGGTTGCACCAAGCTAAAGTATAAAATGACTCAAGAAGTTATGTGATTGGTCAATTAAGGCTATGCCCCAAACAATTCTTAAGGGGAAAGAGACATTTTCTTTGGAATACCCTAACGTAACATGGCCATCGGCTGCGTACTTCTTTGGGTTGTAGAAACTGTTCTATTTTGGTACGGGAAGATAAAACCTTTGTTCCTATTCACTTCTAGTAATCTAAGAGAGTTCGAATATCATGAATTGCGTGGGTAGATGTTCTATTGCAATGAAGTCTGCTTTAGGTACGTAAAAATAATCTAAATTAATTTCATAGAAACACAAAAAAGGTTTGTGCTTTATATATATATTTTTTTCCAGACCCACTCCTGATGTCAGCTCCCCACAGTGTTCTTGAATTCCAATAAAAAAAATTTAATTCATCTTAATTTCTCTCGAAAATGATATCTTCAAAAAATAAAATGTACATTTTTCATAATGTTATTTTGTTTAACGATAAGTAGCAAAAGACTATTTCATATATCTAAATTATTACTTGGAATTGCATGCATTCTTCTTTCAACAAACCAGTGTAACTCACAATTAATTGTGAGTCTAATTTAACTGTTAGTGGAATTTGCATGCGGAAATTGTAGGAATTCATGTGTGTGAATAGGCAATTCCATTACATTTTTAGATAATATATACATTTTTAACATTTTATGACATCAAAAAATAGAGTAATGCATATGTAAAAGGTAGTTATTGCTTGCCTTTGATTGGCATATAAGAAGGTACGATAAGACTTACCTTTGGCACGTGCCGTAGGGTTGACCGGGTTTTTTCCATGGAGAAGACCCACCCAAATTGGTTTCGCGCTGTTACACTAAAATCTATAAAGCACCTGTTCATTGACGACATCATTGATCATGTGAATATCTACGTAACTATGACAACTGGATTGGTATTAGATTATATTACATAATAAATCAGTTTGAATCTCGTGGGACTAAATCTGCTGACAGTCACAATAAGACGGTTTATATTCACACCATTTTCAAGTTATATTTTACGATAAAGCAAACAGCTTCTGCTTCTTCTAAGTCCATTACAGCAAATACACTTCATGATGATCCACCAAAATCATAAGCAAATGTATTCATCTGTTGAACGAACACTATATTTATCGATGAAATGTAATGAAAAATATTTTATCGCGTTTAATAAATTTCAAATTTACCATTTCGATTAATGATTTATTATCATGGACAGTCTTCTTGGCGAGAATGGCGGCTTCGAGTATGAGCTTGCAAAATTCGCATTTCGATAATCTTCCCATCACGCACCCGAAATAACCGAATTTACTAAAATCCCTAAAAATAATTACGTCACGCAATCGGACAATTAATAATGCCCCCAATTTAGGAGTTGGTCGGTATTTCACTGATACATGACATACGCAGTAGTCGCACAGGTTAAGGGTTGTGAATTAGTGAAAAAATCTAAGCTTAAAAACCTACACAACAGAGATAACAAATTAAACGAATCGGTCAATATGATTTGGCCCACGCACAAAAACTTTTAAGATTTAACGTCCAAACTCACCCATTGCCTGATTTGCTATTTAAATGAAGTCGTTATTTAATACAGGAAGTATCCTGTCAGATCATATCAAGGAAGGTATCTGAGAGTGAATTCCAGCATTTATATTTGCACAAATAATATGATATTGTTTCTGAAAACTTTTTTTGGATTTCGAACGCGGATGGGGACTCAACATATACAATTTCCCTCTCCCAATGATCGTTGGAGAAGCATCCAGGAAGCCTTTGATCCTCCATCAGGAGAAAAAACACATTTGTATAACTACGACCAATCAACGAGTTCGGTGATTGGTGTTGCTCGGTGCGTTTACGCCTATTGGTACCAACAAATATATAACCTCTAATTTTAAAACATGCACCATTTTGATTTTTTTTAACTTGAGAAGTAAAGTATTTCCAGATTAAACTATATATATGTATACATGCATCATGCATCTATCTTTTTAAACTTGTAGATTATGAAATTCGCCTTGATTACTACATTATTTGCAACACTTGCACGTAAGTCGTTCTCGAAATAAGGGACTAGCGGCTGATTTAAAATTATAAATCTCGAGAAACATTTTTTTCGGCCAATCGCAACAACTGAGCGCAAATTATTAATAACGGCTCCATTTACCTGTGAAAATGAATTCATAATAAACTATAAACTTTTTATTATTATTTACAGATGCAGTTACTAATGGATCGCCCTATTTTGGTTTGGCGAAACATGGTAAGACAATAATCTAAACAAACCGCGCGTTGGTCAAACGAAAAATTGAAATAGCTTCATTGAAAATAATTTATTCAATTTAATTTCGCTAAATTCATGTCCAAACAACTCTCATTTAGATGATGATTTATAATAAATACAAATTCCGACTTTGATTTCTCTAACAGGTGCTGCATGGTCCTACACAGACCCCAAAAATGGTCCCGCCAAATGGGGAAGTCTTATTCCCACAATGTGCTCGGGCGAAAAACAATCTCCGATAAACATCGTTGTTAATGAGGCAATTTCTATGGATGATGTGAATCTCGTCGCAAAACTAGAAACTGGTGAATCATTCGACAGCTCAACAAAATTCAAACTTCTCAATAATGGTCATGCAAGTAAGTAAATAAATCATTTTCTTTGCAGTTAAAGCATACGACCTCCTTATAAAATTTTGAAGATAGTCTTCAATTGAAATCAAATAAAGTTCGGGAACAATTGATACTGAAAGCAATCTTATCTATTCAAGTAAAACAACAGAATTGAACCAGCGTTAAGTACACTGGGGTTTAATCACTATGTAAACGCTCTGTAATCTTTAACTGTATTCATTGCAGCAGTGCGATGTATTTCATTAATATGTTTGCTGTGCAGTTTTGCATTGCTTGCCACACACAATTGGTTCCTTCGAAAGGCCATACCCCGAAAACCGACAACTAGAAGTTGATGAAATAATTTCGTTATTACCGATTTCAGTTCAGGTCGACCTACCCCCCGGCGCTTGGAGCGTGACCTTGAACGCGAGAAACCCGCGTCGATACGAGGCTGCCCAGTTTCATTTCCACTGGCCATCAGAACACACAATCGAGGGAACACACTACCCCCTTGAGGTACATAAACACAGCAAGTCATGCTAGTTGAAGATGGTTGGTTTGTTTCAAAACTCGTCAAGAAAAGGCAACCCTATACAGGAACATGATGCTGTGATCCACACACACCGCGGTCACAAGTGCCCCATCAACAATAGTAGGCGCCTGCTCATATTGATTTCGGTGTTCTTGGTATCATCGAAAAGTCATACACTTGAATTTCTCTATATCTCTACCTCAATGACGACAGTTTATTGTATCGGCAAACGATGGGGTCATTGTTTACGCTTATTCTGTTTTATACCCCCAGGCCCACCTTGTCTGCTTCGACAAGCAAATGTATCCCAACATCTCCACGGCAATGGTATCACCAGACGGTCTAGCAGTTATTGGTTTTCTCTATAACCTTGACGATGATTCATCCAGTGAAGAAAACTTCGAGAATATGATGGAGTCTATGGACGCTGTAGTTGAGGCCGGCTCAACGACATCTATTAACTCCTTTGAACCCATGGAAATGTTTCCACGGGACCTGGGAAAGTTCTTCCGCTATTCTGGGTCGTTGACAACACCACCTTGCACCCAAAATGTCGTCTGGACGGTTGGTGCGGAAGCCCTCAGCGTTTCTTCATCTCAGGTTCGCACCACATGTTATTTCCAATTGGTGTAGACGTTGAACGGTGATTAAAAGGTCATTAAATCTAAGCGTGTCGCGTAACGGGACTCATCACCAATCAACATGAAGCAGGTTATATAAAGCCTAACCATTGGTTTATATGAAATAACAGGGGAGCTGGTTTTTTTATAGATGGCGAAATTCAAAGCTTGTAAATTCGGCGAAAACGAAAAACAAAAAGATATGAATAACAACTACCGCCCGGTGCAGTCGCTCAACCCTGACCAAGAAACCCTGAAACGAGTGCTCTACAAGTCATGGAATTCAGCCCACTCTCTGATCACTTCGTTGTCTACACCGCTTATTGTTACTTTGTTATCTATGGTGCATTAACTAGGACACATTAAAACAATAACCAATTAATATTTGTTCTATTTTGTCACACTTTGTCATTTTAAGTTAAGGCTTGAATACCGCGTTAAGTTTGATTAATAGTACCAGTCACCGTACATCTGTCAACCTCATACATTTGCCTTCACCATGCATTGGGCCCTCAGCATCCATGTGTCTACTGACTGTACAATTAGGGCGCTGACTTTCTTAAATGGTTAGTACAGCTTTGTTTTCGAGAATATCAGATTCACCATAAATCTCATTGATGAACCGATATTACCCTAATCATATTAATGGTGATTAGCGCTTTATTAAGGTTACGAAGACCAAATCGTTCAGCACAGACAAATTATTATTAACAACTCCATGCTTCACCTGTTCAGGAATGACTGAGTCGTTATGTGCCGTCGTTATTGTAGGTATCTAACCTTATTACCGATATTTACACTTAGATAAACTTGAATAGGGGGGATTGTATATGTCATCTTATGCACAAGCAGCGAGGAATACATTACTTGTAAAATGGTATCATGGATTGAAAAGAGCCACAGAAAACGAGATTATTGTACAAAACCTACGGGGCCTAAAAAAGTCAAAAGATTTGAGGCCATGGAAAATCACAGGGAGCAATATGCAATAAAGGGGATTCTACAGACGTAGACCCAGGTTTGAGCTCACTCCGAGTCTTCCGAACTGGTTAACAGAGATCAACAAATTTAAGGAACATTACATCTACATTATCCTACCGAATTGCGATATTCCGCCGTTCTTGTGGGTATTGAACGGTATAGCCTACGCTGTGGTCGAAGAGATTTACACTTGGATAAACTTGAATCAAGGGGATGGGAGGGGTCACTTAAAATACGAGCAGCGATTAGTCAACAATTATTGAAGTGGCGTTGAACGATGATTTTATTGAATGGAGAGAATAGGCAGACCACTAGAAAACTAGATTATTTTAAAAAGGCCTATGAAGGGTTAAAAAGTCATAACATTTAGGTCCGGGGATAATTACTGTGCAACAATATACAATAAGAGGAATTATACAGGCATGGACAAAGGTTTTTATATGGCTAGAGCTTAAACCATATCTGCTGAACCGACGAAATAGGAAGCAGAGTCGACGGCATCCACATGATCACTCCATGATAATCGACTGTTTAAAATTACGCCGAGGAATTTAGATTTTGAGCTCGAAGCGAAATTATGGAGTGAAGGGATTTCAGGAGTGTCAACAGTAGTTGTCATGGAAAATGTGATTGAGATGCATTTTTATGCATTCAACAGAAGACCATTCTCTGACGACCACTCGAGTACCTCAGTGACTGCCTGCCCGAGCTATTGAGAATCACCATTTGCCTTGCCTGCATGGCATAAACTCAGGTCATCCACGTATTTTATTAGTATTTTATAATAGCTTTTTATTACTCTTAGTATGATACACAGCCCACGTTTTCACTGGATCCAGGCAACGATTCCTTATTTCGCCTCAAACTAAACGCACAAATTGCGTTGCATAGTCGCCTTCATTGAGCCGCCATGTGCATTTCGATAGTTCTAAGTTCTCCTGGTCCTATTTGGTCGTTTACGACATCTTAGTCTCGGAAAAAGTAATATTGAGAATGGCTGCATAACTTCCCCCCCCCGCGTTTTACTGTTGTCGATAACCGCTTTTCCTGATATACTCCGAGGGTTAGTGAGCTGAGTTTGTCTAGTTCATTTGTGCCGGACTTCAGTCAGTTGACCAAAATCTTCAAGAAGAGGATCGCCATAATGAGCAACTGCTATGGGCGACTCGCAGACTCAAACTCACCGCGACAAGGGTTAGGGTCTTTTGGCCGGACGCGGGTAAATGCGATATCTCTATCCCGAGATCGATGCCCGGAATTTTCGAGGCGCATCTACTGCCCGAATGTTTGTCCTTCATGGCTATGAATTATTAAATGAGGTCAGCCACGGCCAGATCCACGAGGGCAAGCTTCTACTGAAGAAAACAACATCACACCGCATCCGTTTGCCGAATTGCGACGCAGTACTCCGTGACTGGATGTGTCGGGAAGCATCACAGCTGGCTACACGGTAGTAAACTCATTTCTACCGATGAGAGCAACTTTGGGCGGTGCCTTCTTGGCATTTAACAAATTCCGGCTTACGGGACCTGGTGGTTTGATGAGCTGACAATCTAGGATTTACGGGCGAGCAGCTCTCGCTAGAAATGACATCCGTAACGGGCAATTCCTTGAGGTCTACTACCGAATTCAATTGCTGCCTGAATTACCTAACAAAGGATTACGAGATCAAAGTAGAAAGAGCTCCCCGTCCCGCACGCCACTGTTACCTCGAAGAATCCACACGAGAATTGGCCGCACTTGCGAGATCTTACCCTGACGCGTTAGTTTACTTCTAGGAGCCGATTCTCTGGGGGCACACTGGGTGCTGGACCAGCATTTGAACCCCAAGACTCAGCCATTCGCATCGCGTTGGGTAGTGATTGGGACTTCGAGTAAGGCAAGCCGAGAGGGCTATGCATCGTAGGAGGCCTCGCTCGAGGCAGAGTACCAGAATGCAGAGCTAAACACAAGGGTTTCCATGCTGGAGTCGTACAAGAAGGTGCTTGCAAGGTGCTGAGCAAGCTGAATCGTCAGTAGTGCGAAGTGAAAGCCAATACAATCCACCTCCTTCGACCGCGGCAGCCCACAAAAATTTGAATCGTGTTCGACTTCGCTGCAAGGACCGGCGGTTTCTCTATCAATGACGGCTTATATTTCGGTCAGTCTCTGACAAACGAACAAGTTGGGGTTTTGGACACCTTTCCGGTGAAATAGGATTTACCATTCTTTCTTTAGCGGCATCGCTGTACGACCCGCTGAGATGCGTGGCACCATTAACCCTCAAACTCTGTCTTAGACGCCGTGGTTGGGACGAACCGGTTGACTAAAATTTGGGAGCCGTTGGAAAGAGATATTTCACACGTGGAGACATTGTGACTCCCTCGCTGACTGAAACGTGTTGGAATAAGCGGTTACGCAGGATCGCTTCACTTATTCTCAGATGCATCCGAAACCGGATATAATAATAATCATTGTAGCGGCTTTATTTTTATATTGCAAGGTTGACTGTCTGCGAGCGGATATTTCTGCCGCTTTATCATGGCAAAATGAAGAGTGACACCGCCAAATTGAAGCTCTTAGGGAAGTGACTGTAACGGCCGACTTTCCTGCTAAACAACGAATCGTCTAAGTTGGAGTTCGACTAGAACCATAATGCTCACGAGCTGCCCACAGATGAAATCAAGAAACATGAAGCAGTGATTCTAAACGCCATCTGTATTCCTTCCAAAGGGGCGATGGACAAATAACTGGAGCACTTCTCATCTTGGCAGGAGATCACGCGAACGGTCGCGTGGTTCGTGAGGCTGCTTTATCTGTTCCGTGGGAGGACGCGAACTCCAGAGTTCCACTTTGGACTACTTCGAGCCATTACAAGTTTGTGGAGGGTGAAAGACGCTGAGGATATGCGGTTGCCTTATTTCCTGACTCCAAACCGGAGCTGTTCCTATTGAAGTTTGGCATACCCTCACCACGGACTACATTCTCATGGGCTTTCCGCGTTTCACCACTCGCCGTGGTCGTCCATAAACCAGTGATCAGGCACCAATTTCGTCGGCGCCGAGCACGAATTAAGTCAACGACGCGAAGAAAAACGTTCGTCGAGCCTTATCAGAATGGCACTTTAACATGCCGTATACTAGTCGAAGTATGCGAAAGAATGGTTCGGTCTATTCTGGGGATTTTAAGATCCATGTCAGGAGAACAAGTGCTGACAAATGAATCACTGAACACCTACGCCATAGGAAGCATTACTCAAGACGTACGACAGCTAGGCTTCCTGAAAGCAATCGAGCGGGGAGAAAAGGACGGGACAGGCGATTTTGACGAGAGGTTGTTGCACCATTATCGCCTGTATGCCATTGTCGTAAGAGACTAGTTAAAGCCATACTGGTTTTGGTGGGCCGGTGTTGATTCGGTTTGAATCATTTAGATAATTCCTCCAAAACCATTTTAGCTATCGTTTTCGCACACACAAGCTTAATAAATTACGACTAGCACTCGGGAATCCTTTGCCTCGGTTTTGATTCCATCTGGAAAAGTTAATATCAGGTATTTTAATGGCTCTTTTTATACCAATGGTTCTCAAACTTTTTTCACTTGCGACACACTTGGGATATCTGAAAAGTTTTGCGGCACACCTTAAGTAATAAAAATATTTATTTTGGTTAAATTTTAGTTTCAACGTTAAACGTTTTAATGCGATTGTTGGGCTTGCTTTCGAGAGCAAATAACTGCATAAAATTTCGGTTATAGCGACGTCTCTCCATTCCGAAGGAAAGGAACATTCCCCTAACGAATGATTTACAAGCTGGGTCACAATTGGAGAAATCTTGCGGTGACAGATTTTAAGAATCAACAAGCAATATATGTCGAACCCTGATTGAGAATAGATAAGACGTTCTAGCCGCGGCTGAGAATACCCGCACACTCCTTCGGCACGTGCCAAAGGTAAGTCTTTTCGTACCAAGTTCAAGGTAAAAAAGGGAAGACATCGGTAACTTTTCCCCGCCTGTAACCCATTGACGTGTTTACCCCAAATACGAATTCTTATACAATAAAACCTTTTTTGACCTTTATCCAATAAATAACCCTTGGACATGTAGGTCGCAAGGGATATTAGTCGGTAACGCTGTAGGGCTTATTCACGCGAGCATGCACGGAGCAAAGCATCTGATCATGCTGAAAGTTTTGGTCCTCGTGACCTCAATAAAGCCACTACAATTATTATTATTATTATTATTATTATATCAACGTCTTTTTCTAATATGGTCTACCCATTTGATTATTTTGTACACTTTCTACCTATCCTGTGTTGTGAAAAATCAGAGCACATCATATAGATGATCTTTTCACTAAAATAGATGTTCATCGCCTATCTCCAACATTAATGGGATATTTTTTCGCTGTGAAATGATAGGTTCGATACCTAATATCCTCGGCTGCCTTGTGCGAACCCGACCGCCACCAATTCAGCGAATCGCATCGGTAGACGCGAAAACCCGGTGATATGACTCTCTTCATCTTCCGCGAGGAATCCGTCAGCGTAAATTACCAGACAGCCATAAAGATAGAGGCCTTTTTCTAACAATTGCATGCTATCTCGGCGCTTTGTGTTAATCTCCAAGGATTCACTACGCATTTACCACAATTTCTTTTCTTCGTCGACTTCGCGTTTCATATCCGCCTTACCGTCTTTCGCGACGCCTACCATCGTATGCCCCTGCCGACAGCAGTACCGAATTCCAAAACATTCTCTTCCTCCTCCGACGAAGATTCTATGAGGAAGCCCTGAAGTGACATTGACTACTTTGTTTAAACACATCACACTTTTCTCTGTGCTCTTCGGATTATTCTCGTGTTTTGACTCCAAACACGGATGCTATCATAAAAAACGGGTTTCTCAATTAAATATGCCTTTGATATGTAGGTTGCAATGGAAATTAGTCAGGGTCGCAGAAAGGACAATATAACCGCACGCGTCAACCACGGCGGAAGTTAGCTGTTGTTATAACCTTCCTTCTTTTCCACGATCAAAATTAGTATAAATAATTATAGTAAAATTTGTAATAGCAATCATAATAACGATAACATAAGGAAACGCCTTACGTTACTTAATAACTTGCTACATAAAATTATATTATTATAATTAAACAAAACAGAAATCAACAGGCTGTTTAAGTGCAACGCGAGTCCCTGATTATTTGTGTCACGGCGGCTTTATGATCGTCATAGCGAGGCTCCTCCAGAGCGCAAAGACGAAGAATATGGCAATCAAATGAGAAGTGACGGACTTACAAGCGAATTTATTTTTGAAATCGTTAAAAAACTTTGAACATTAGTGACAGATTAATATGAACTCAATTTGAACTTTTTTAAATGATAAAATAAGGGTAGCAAATGTAAAAGGTGCGAGGCTTATCGGGAGAAACGTGAAGAGAGAAGATTAGGATCCCCTTAGCTGGTTGTCTTGGTTCTTCCGTCGAGGCCTGCAACGAGTTCTTCTCTGTCTACCGTTCGTCCACCAACGTTGCCGAGGTTTTGACTTCTAACACCATCTGAGGTATGGGAGAAGGGTTACCGGACACAAAAGAAACCGATCGGAAACTAGAGAGTGCCTATTGCGTGGTCTGGGTGATCTTTCGCGTGTCGTTTCTCGAGTGCCGGAAAAAAGAATCCGCTCAAACTCCAAAGTCCCAAAATCTACCGTCCTTCACTTTTAGCACCTCGATCTTCATTTTCGACGACTAAACACTAACTTACTATACGATAAACATTTTTGTCTCATGACTTCACGATATATTGCACAGCAACCATGTTATCTATTCCCCACTGATATATTTTTATTTAATCTGACCTTTTATATATTTAATAAATTATAACCGCGTTGTTAATCTGCTCTAAGATAGGTATATCAAGGCCATATAGGTTCTGGAAGTGTCGTTAGGTTAATTAAACATTTTTACAAGTTCGTTCATGGACCGTTTGCTGCGCTCTTCAAAACCAGTGGGCTTTTTCTTATTTTCTGTCGGGATTATATGTCTGTTGGCTTTATCACAGCATGCTTTCAATTATGAAACTTACATTAGCGAAAACGCTCTGCTTATTGGTGTGTAAACCATTTTAAATACAGAAAAACCCTCTAGGAGTTGTTGATGAAACGTTCGCTGCTGATCGTGATTCATTCCAAATATTCAAGGAATTTCAGGCAACTGCAGATAGTAAAATCGGGACGGCCTCGATTATCCGGCGTGAAATGAAAAAGGCTGGTCTGGAATTTTACGAGCAAAGCTTTTCGTTTTCTCATACGCTTTTGGAAGGAAGCCACGTGAGAGTTATTGTTGCATTAATATTTTTAGAACATAACTAGTTCAAATTCGTATGCTATCATGCGATCACGGAGTGGAAGTCGCACTGAAGCTATTGTTGTCATTGCTCCTCTGCGTGCCACTGGTGAATCGGACACCCTTATTCCCGGCAGTTATACCTATCTCATTTCAATCGCTAAACAATTAAAAAGTAAGACATTATATAGGCTTAACCTATGGTTTAGGACAATTGTATTGGGCTAAGGACGTTATTTTCCTGTTTCCTGATATGGAGAATATCGGGTTGATCGCTTGGCTTGACGCCTATCATGGTGTTCAAACGTCCTCAAGTAATTTTTAAGCTTCGCAAAAGAATCTTCGATTTTCTTTCATGTTTTATCTGAGTTTCACATTTCATAAAGTCATTCATGGAGCAAAGTTGGGTGGGCGATCTGGAAGCTTGCAAGCAGGCGTAAGCATCGAGTATCCCGACTTAAAGATATCCAGAATCGACGTTTCGTTCCAGGGTATCAATGGCGAGCTGCCGAACTTGGATCTGATTAATACAGTCACGCGACTTGCCAAAAAGCTTACTATTCCTTTGTCATTTCACGGGCGGGTACGTGCACTGTTTAATTACCTAGCTCATCTTGCCAGCTTCAGATAGTTGGTCATTCAAACCCCCTACTCCAGCTGAAACAGCTGATAAGATCTATTTGGCTGCAAGCAAGTGGATCTCCATCTGGACTGCATGGTCCCCTTATCAACTTCCAGGTGCCTTGCCTCACTCTTCGTGGCATTCCCAGCTACAGTTCACGGGACCCTTCTGGTAGTGATCTCCAAAGTATCGGAAGGTATAGTTGTCATTGAAACTAAGAAACTTGCATTTCAGTCATATTGAGGGTCTATTGCGCTGCCTTAATAACCTCCAAGAGAGGTTCCATCAGTCATTCTTTTACTACCTCTTACCCGACCTGTGGCACTACATTTCCATCGGAGTCTACTCACCGCCGTTTTTTGTTGCACTGTCAGGACTTTTAATTCAGGTAAACCGGATTTCTTGTGTACCGGCGTACTTATAACCATGTTCGTTCGTGGTCGTTTCGGTCGTCAATTTGTCAGCGGTGCTCTCAGGACTGTGTTGGTGCGTTGGCGGTTGTGCAAATAAAAACTTCAAATTTACACTATTAATTGGTATCCGTGAAAAGAACGTCAACTGGACTTGTCAACTTGCTTCGTGCCAATTAAATTGGATTGTGTAGTGGTCTCCGCTTGTTTTTCTTCTTTTTAGGTCATTTCAACGTACTCAAACCTCTGCCAATTTCAGACAGCAAAAACATGCGGCGAGTCCAAAAAAGAGAATGAAATAATTCAACCATCTGAGGCAGCTGCCAAAGAAAAAGATTTAACAGCAACGCCAGTGCCTGACGTTGATTCTCTAACTACAGTGCGCAGACGTAAACGCTCCCAATCACCGAACCATGTACGCTCCTTCCTTTACTCACGAGGGTTTCCGAAAAAGCGGTTCTTGCATTGTTTCGTCGTTTTTGATTATTATCCAGCCTCATGGATGATTCCATGAAAAGTCCCAGCAATAGTGTTCATGTTCTCCCCCATTGGCTTTGATCGGGGTGGCATATGTAGCCTTTACATAATAAAATCCGTCCTCCTGCAGGCAGCAGCCGGATCCTAGTGGTCGTAGAACAGAAATCCCCTTTCTGGCCAATAACTCTTCTATCAGGATCTTGAAAAATTATTACTTGGACCTGTATGCCAGTATGTACATAACAACTCTCCGTCACTACGTTTTAGCCTACGTGTAAAGGTGTCTCAGCCTCGGCGGTGTTTGCTGACACATCGTCGCCGGAGCTCCCAGCATTCGCAAGATTCCCCACGACAGCTGCAGCAGTGGTGCCAGCTGCAGCCTCTCTGATTCTCTCGCTGGCCGCCGGTGTTGTCGTTCACGCCTTCCCCGACACCCTCTACGCATGGCTCGTCACCACAACGGCGGCATCGGATCCCGGATTGTTGTGGCCCCTTGCGGAGCAGTACTGCTTCTTTGCCTTCGTTTGTCTCACCGTCGGATTTGCTGTCCTTCTGCCAGTGTCGGCGGTGGTCACAAAAAGGTGCGTTTTTTCGCGGATGCTGATAGTTCGTTTGAAATCTGACCGCAAACCAAAATTTGACGTTTCTTTTTTTGTGCCCTGCAGTCGATGGTTCGGTTTCGGTCAGGACTGGGAACTGACAAAAGCGATTTCCCTCCTCTTGTGGTGCGGATTTTTAGGGTGTCTTTCACCTCTAAACTTCTCCGCCAGTTTTCTCCTCCTCGTTGTCATTGAACCCATTTTGCTCACTCTCTGTCTACTCAGAACGCGGTTAGTAATTAAATTTTGTTGCTTATTTATCAAATTAATTTCACGTCCAATTTCACATCAAATATGGCACCGTAGCGTGATAAAGTTACGTGGCTCCAGGTGGTGGCCTTTACAGAAAAAGAGTTTGTTTCGGGATCCCAACTGAACATTATCTGAGGTTTGGGTTAGAGACCGGCAGCCCAGGTCTGCGCAATAAAACCGGAGTATCGGAAATAAGTTGGAATAATACCGGGGTGCAACCGTTATTTCGTTTGAATTAGACGTTATTCCCAAATGGCCCAAAAGGTTTCCCTCTAATATCCCCTTAACCGGTCCACTAACGACTTATGGGAGTGTTGACTGCAGCCGAAACTTGTGTTGACTAAGCAATGCGTGTATTTTGCATTCGGACACAGCCTGCAGCGGGTGTTTGGGCGCCTCCTTCTGCTCTGCGTGTCGCCACCGGCTTTGCTCGTGCTTGCCGCCACCACCAATCGCTACCTACAACTGGACGACCCGTCGCATTTGGCAGAGCTTGCACCCACTCAACCCGTCATCGGCGTCTGGGGTCGACTGATTCTGCAGGCGCACATGGAAGCCGCCATCATGGGCTCCTGGACGTGGGGTCTTCTGAGCGCCATCACTCTACCTTTGTGGCTCTTCACCTGGAACGGCCTTCTTCTTGCCGACTACACTGACTAACCGGGTTTTGTGTTAATAGTTGGAAAATACAACACTCACGCCAACGAGGAGTTTGGTGGCCCGTCGTTGGAACATCCATCATCCTGGCCCTTTTGATCTTCTTCTTCTTTGTCGTGGCCATCTCCTGCGAGAGTATGAGTCGGTTGCTCCATGAATTTAACAAATTGTTGCTGTCCATGCGCTTCGGTCGGAGGTCTAGTTCTGGCTCCAACAGCACATTCCGTCGATGTATTGCAAGCCCAGAGGCTCCGTGTCCGTTTTGATCGTACCTATCCGCGTGTTTAGTTGCCCACCACCACGGCTGCAACAGCGATTTGTTTGTGAGGCCCCTGCCTGACCGATGTTGAACGTGGCCGAACCAATGCAGCTGACGGCGGTGTCTGCACAGCGACGTCTCTTATATTTCGTCATTGGAGAGCTGGGCACGCCACTGTCTTCGGCGCGCATTTGCCAGGGTTCGCAATCGTTGTTTAGAATTGGATGAATTGCAGCGCGATAGATGCGAACCTTTATCCGCAGTTGGGAAACGCCTAACTGACGCCATCGGATGGATAGTGTAACCCTGATATTTGAAGTCTGGGACATACTCTCTTACCCCCACAAAGCTGGCTTATCCTCTAGTAGGATGCCATGGCCGCATACATTTGATTTTTATAGTCTTGCTTTTTCGCAGGCTTTACAATCGAGGGTTATATGCCTGGTACGACCAACATAAAATTTCTATTGTGGTTACGCTTGTAAAAGGTGGCCTTTTATTGCGATAAGACACGTTTCAGAGGAATAGGTATAAATGAGCCGGAGTATTCTCAGCCGCGGGTGGAACCCATGTATCGACATTGTCGAGACTCATATTCCTGTCTTTTGTTGTCTTCACTTGATTCGCCCCGGAATGATCCGATTGTTGAATGTCAAACAAACCAACACACAGTCCGGTGAACGAATGACGCATCATTTGTTATCAACGCATTTCAAACAAATAACAACCATAAAGACAAGTTAAGACATTAATTTTGTGGTTATCGTTCACTACTTCTACAATGATTTCCGTTTAATGGTTTCGTTCGTGTTTGCTTGATTAGCGGCACGGACTACCATATTCATCAGTTGTTAAGAACAAGAAGGGAAAGTTGGCATAGAGCCGCCAAATAAGCTGTAATAGAGACTGGGAGTGGGGTCATTTTATTTGCAGCTGATGGTTTGAGTGAATTTAGTTTCGGTTGTGAGAAAAAAAAATATTTTGCTCATGTCCTTGAAGAACGGGATCGTTTTTTCCTGTAATAATAATAATAATTGTATAGATTTTCTTTAGTGTCTAGAAAATCTCTGGAAGATGAGCCGTTGTACATTCTAATGCTCCAACCCAATTATTTATACTGCACAATTTCTCTTGGAAGTAATTGACGCCATCGAGGAATGCGGTGTAGTTCAGTGGACCACTGGTACTGGTTGGTAATCTATTATTATTTTTCGTGGGACCATTTTACCCGTGGCGTCGCCTGACTGCCTTTACAATGTCGTTTATTCGGCTAAGCACCGGTTACAGGGCAGGGTAGGGGTACCTGCCGTGGCCGTCAACGAACTCCGGATAGCCAATGGAAAGGTTTGGGGTCACTTGTAATCGGCGAGGGCTTGTCGCATTACCCAGTCCAATACGTTGTTGAACATAACCGTCGATAGAGGACAGCCTTGTCGTATACCCGCGTTAAGGTGGAACTCTTCCGATTCTTCTCCGTAGGCAATAACTTTCGCTCGCGCGGACGAGTAGTATGACTTCAGAAGGTTCACACGTTTTCCGGGCATGCCGTCCGCTTCCATTACGGTCCAGAGTGACTCAGTGTTTATCGAGTCAAATGCCGCTCGGAAGTCGATGAAACATGCTATGATTCGCTGTTGATACTTCTAGCAAAGTAGTTGCAGTATTCTGCACAGGGTAAATATCTGGGCCTCGGCAGAGCTTCCTTGTTTGGGGCGGATTCGCGCATCTCTCGAGGTTAAGCGGCTTATCACGGGTGCTGAGAATACTTTCGCGGCTATGTCGATGTAATTGGAGCACACTGTTGGGAGAGCCTTGCATAGGGGCCTCTCAATAGCATTGTCATTTTTCCAGCATGCGATGGGGTCCGACAATTCGATGAATTCATGTCACAAGCTTGCCCCCTAGCCCTGTATGACCGCTGTATTTTCGAGGGTCTACCGAAAATATGTGGAAAGGAAAGCCACAGCTATTCACCTTGTGCAAAACCTAACGTATGCATGTTCTAAGGCCTGGAAGCAAATTGTCTGACGTGTGACCCTCCGTAGGTTCTTTAAAATAATCTCGTTTGGTAGTGGATTATCTGTGAACTCCATTCTTCAACACAATTTCACTGATAGCTCCCTCTTTGACTTTCTTATTTTAAGTGACCCCTCCCCTCGATTAACATCTTTCTCAATGTAATGTCTTTGGCCAACGCGAGAGTTATGCGGTTTAATTCCAACAAGAACAGTTGCATATTGCAACTCGGTCTTTCTTTATTCGCATTGCCTTTTAGTTTCACCAGCAGAGTTGAAGGAAGAATTCAGAAACCCTTTCTTGCGAGACATTTTTACTTTTTAATGCTGAAAGTTGTGTTCCTGAATATAGCGATTATTATTATTAAATGCCTTATTCTTCCATTTTTAAATTATTCACAAGCAAAATTAAGATATAACAAATTTATTCAAAGTATCAAAAGTCAGCACAAACTCGTGTTTAGAAAACGAAACTAGGCGTATGAGGTATGAAAATGCAGAAGTGCGAATCGTTAATTCTGCGAAATTGTAGGTAGCACTCAATGATATCTACGCCACTGTTTAATATTCATCTTCCCCTTCCGCTTCCATGGTATCCGTGCCAACTTCCTCGTAGTCCTTTTCAAGGGCGGCGGTGTCCTCGCGAGCTTCACAGAACTCACCCTCCTCCATGCCTTCGCCGACGTACCAATGGACGAAGGCTCTCTTGGCATACATAAGGTCAAACTTGTGGTCCAGACGAGCCCAGGCTTCGGCGATCGCCGTCGTGTTACTCATCATACAGACTGCTCTTTGGACTTTTGCAAGGTCGCCACCTGGCACTACTGTCGGGGGTTGGTAGTTTATGCCGACCTTAAAACCAGTGGGGCACCAATCCACGAACTGAATAGTCCTCTTTGTTTTAATGGATGCAATTGCAGCGTTCACGTCCTTGGGTACAACATCGCCGCGATACAAAAGACAACATGCCATGTATTTGCCATGGCGAGGATCGCACTTCACCATCTGGTTCGCGGGATCGAAGCAGGCGTTGGTGATCTCGATCACTGTGAGCTGTTCATGATAGGCTTTCTCAGCGGAGACTGTTGGGGCATACGAGGCAAGTGGGAAGTGAATTCGGGGATAGGGCACCAGGTTGGTCTGGAATTCAGTGAGATCGACATTAAGGGCACCGTCAAAACGCAGTGAGGCTGTGATCGAGCTAACGATTTGAGCAATCAGCCGGTTCAAGTTGGTATATGTTGGTCTATCAATGTCTAAATTCCGTCTAAAAAATAGGCAGTGTTAGGGTAATTATTGATACTTTTTTTAACTTTGCATTTTAACATACTTGCAAACATCATATATCGCTTCGTTATCCACCATGAATGCACAGTCGGAATGTTCCAGCGTTGTGTGGGTACAGAGAATACAGTTGTATGGTTCTACAACGGCTGTAGACACCTGCGGAGCTGGATAGATAGCAAACTCAAGTTTGGACTTTTTTCCATACTCCACGCTGATACGTTCCATCAAAAGTGACGTGAAACCAGAACCAGTTCCACCTCCAAATGAATGGAATATAAGGAAGCCTTGAAGACCGGTACAACAATCAGCTAGTTTCCTGATGCGGTCCAGAATACGATCAACCATTTCTTTTCCAATTGTATAATGACCACGTGCGTAATTATTCGCGGCGTCCTCTTTACCTGTAACAAGTTGATCTGGATGAAAGAGTTGTCGGTATGTTCCTGTACGAATTTCATCTAAAATGTAACAAATATAATATTTTCAAATCTGAAGGAATTGGGAATCTAGATATTCGTAACTGCATAATCAAGGTGACTGACCTATAACAGTTGGTTCGAGGTCTACCATAACCGCCCGGGGAACATGCTTGCCGGCGCCTGTTTCGCTGAAAAAGGTGTTGAATGAGTCGTCACTTTGGCCAATCGTCTTGTCACTTGGCATCTGACCGTCTGGCTGAATTCCGTGCTCAAGACAATATAACTCCCAGCAAGCGTTTCCCATCTGAACACCTCCCTGTCCAACATGGATGCTAATAACTTCACGCTAAATAATACAAATAGGAATTTTAAAAAAATTGTTTAAAAAACCAAGGGGACTATTATGTATAAAAATTACCATTTCCAAAACCTATTTCTGAGCGAATGCCAAAAATTGAGAACAAAAACGCAGTTTTAAAAAATATTTATTGACCGATTAGATTGACCAATCGATAATTTTGTCAACTTTGTCCAGGAGAATCTGATTCGTGCTCACTTGCGGAAATCGATGCCAACCTTAACAGGACATATTTTTAAATTGTAAATAAAGCCGTCGAATTATTTTTGTTTCCATATCAGAAACTCCTCTTCATCAATGACGTGATTATTTTACAAAACCTACGGAGTGTCAAATATTCAGAAACGTTTTGGCCAGGAAAAACACGGAGTGACACTTTTGTACAGACATGGACTAAATTCCTGATGCGGTTTGAGCTTACTCCAAGTCGCCTGAAACTGTGATCTACAGAACAGAGACGAAAATCCACATTATCACTTAAAAATTATCGACTCGAAGCGAAATTATGGAATAATAATAATAATATTCGCTTTATTAAGGTCACGAGGACCAAAACTTTCAGCATTAAAATGAACATTAAACAAAAATTTTACAGGATGTCACGATTATACGTAGAAAATGCACAATAAGTTAAGAAGAATAAAAGAAGTAACATTGTGGTAAATTTGCAAGAAAGGCCAATTGAACCCACGAAGTATATAAAGTTTGGCAAACGGGAAATGGCGGCCATCGAAAGGCCCTATCCAAAACGCGCGCCAACTGTTAAACTCTACAAGACCAAGTCACCAAGATGTTAGACGAGATGCTCCGAGACGGAGTTATTCGCCCTTCGAAGTCACCATGGGCCTCACCTATCACGTTAGTCCCAAAGAAAGATGGTACCATACGCCTGTGCATTGACTACAGCCGCCTCAATGCCGTCACAAAAAGAGACTCGTTTCCCCTGCCACGTATCGACGACACCCTAGATGCGCTGGGTCACGCCTGCTGGTTATCCACGATTGACCTTAAATCCGGTTACTGGCAGGTTGACGTCACCCCCAAGGATCGCTTGGTAATTGTACTCGGAACTGGGTCTATGGACGTCTGTCTTGGACGCTTTACCTTTGGTGTGGCCTCCACTTGGTCGCGCTCTTCCGGCACAGATTCCAGAGTTTAATTTGACTTCGTGGATGTTGATACCACACTAACAGTCAACTTTAAGTCGCGCCAGCAATCGAGGGTTTCAATATCAGCTCTCAGAGAAAACGGCTTGGGTGCGCATTTGTACGTATTCAGCAGAAGGCCAATCTTTGAATACCACACGAATACCTCCGTGATCTGTTTAACAGAGGTTTAGATATAATAATTCCGCCTTTTGGCACACCACAGTTATTGGTCGTGGAGGACGCGGTTTCGTTTCCTACATGAATAATTTTTAAGCCAGTTTACTAACCATCTTTACACCGCTGAGATATGATACGGGAGCGTGAAATAGTGTTGAAATCCGATCTGAAGTCCATTAATACTCTCTTAACAGCATCTCTCAATTCCGT
The DNA here is from genome assembly GCA_028672205.1 of Proteocephalus fallax. NCBI lineage: Eukaryota > Metazoa > Platyhelminthes > Cestoda > Proteocephalidea > Proteocephalidae > Proteocephalus > Proteocephalus fallax. The sequence continues at coordinate 62,982 of JAPUBX010000627.1, forward strand.
TAGCGAATAATTGACAATTTCGCTGACAATCGGAGAAATGTCGCGGGGACAGATCTTCAGAACCGCTATTGGGAGTCTGCCTGGGCCAGCCATCGTCAGTCAAAAGGGTACCCGCTGACTTCAGTGAAAGTTGAGTTGGAAACCAACATGAGTTTGTCTAACAAAAGATATTCCAACGTTATTTGTATCTAGGTAATGCTGTAGTAAATTCTCTTTTATGGATTTTAGCTGATATCTACCCCCAGAGCCCGTGTTCATTTTTTAATAGAAATCTTTAGTCTTTTATGTGAATTGGCATTAAATGCACTACTCAATCAATATACTAGACCTGATTGTTCAACAAATCTATCGGAATGCTTCTTTCTTGATCACGCGTGCGTATATTGTCAGTTCCGTTCTGCAATAACCCTGAGAATATACCCACAAGAATCTACCGTCGTAAATCCTCATTTCAAACAGACGAATCTGGGATATTCCGATTTTGAAATCAACATTCGTGCATGACTTAATGATTTGACATAATACAGGGGAGTTTAATGGAATAGGATTCCGGCAGCCTCGAACAGAACACCCAAAACCGGTGTAATTACCACATTCAAGACGTCTTAGTGTAATCGGGACCCTTAACTTTTGACCCTGTTCATCCGTTTGTATGGGATATTTAATGCAATCGACTGCACTTATATCCATAAAAATTGACCATTCCAAAAGCTTTGTTGCGACCAATATATTCAAGAATGCTCCATTTTTTTATAATTATTCGGAAGACCACGCCCGTCGGCTTTGGAGCGGCACATCTGTGGAACTTTTTTAGGACATCTACAAATACAGAACTGCTATTCTGAAATCAAAAGTTGTTGCATGTTTATTATTAAATCTTACGTTTTTCCTATCAGCCAATTGCTAATGAATCAGTGAGTGCGTTTCCCCTGGCTTTACCAGCTATGATTATTATAATAACAACCAAATGATCCTTTTTGACGAAAAAGGCTGAACACCTAAATGCCACGCTATTGACTACGGCCAGTCGGACAGTTTTCACTCTGAGGCTAGTTGTCAAACGTCGGACGATAGTAAAATAAAAGCACGTTTTGGTCGAAGATTGGATTGTAAAATTGTTTCTTTTTACAAAAAGGAAGAGGAGGAGGGGGGGTGGAAGTCGGGAGCCGCCAACATTTGTCATTTCAACACCAGCTTCTTCATCGCCATCATTGAGATTATTAATGAACGCAAAAGGAGGTCGTTAGGGGACGACAGCACCACAGACTCGTAGATATTGCACACACGGAGAGAAATTAGGGCATGGGAAGGCGGGGCTTCCGGAATGGAGTTACAAGTTAACTGACGATCGAAAGGCAAGTAGGTTTTTGTGGTAGAGCAAAACATAAGCATCTGTGGTCAATACGTGGTCCAGGGTGACTGAAACAATCTTCTGGTCGTCACAGAGGCACCAGCAGCCCGGGCCAGACCGAATGAAGGCGGTGTAGTGACCCGAATTAGTGTGGCCGCTATGATTCAGCACCGCATAGAGAGAATACCTAAAATCGACAGAAAACGTGATCGAATGCAAAATATCTTACTTGTCCTGCCAAGACGACGGGGTTTCTGAGAGTTTGGCAACAAATGGTGTGAGGTCTAATTGTTCCGGGAAGCTGATTGAGGTGTTGATTTTTGTATCGTGGTGACAACGCTAGACAGAAAGGAAAGGCTCGTAGAAACTGCGACTGCAATACCAATGCATCATATCCTCCACGCCATCGTCCGTTACGAAACAAGTGACCTACCTTTAAATAAAAACAAAGTACATTCGGTAAGTGCAGTAAAGAGAACTGTTTGACTGCTGGACGTCTGATATTGCACTGGGAGCAGAATATCAGACCATCAATGGTCTCGGGACGAAAATAGGATGCTAGACAAGCGTCTAGCGAAGTCGATCCACGTTGCGCGACATCCAAGGACAGGTCCAAAAATGGGTCAACCGTTGATGAACGGTGATCACAACCTTGGTAAGATATCACCGACTCCAGATCACCAAAGAACACCTTAAAACAGGGAAACGTAAAAATGTATCTCAGGCGATTCTCAAGGTCCTCGTGTAAAATTACGCCTAAAATGGCCACTTACCTGGTGCACTATGCAGTCACAATTATTGTCAGAGGTTGCTGCTGTAGTTGAACCGGATACATCCACGCTATTGCCTCCACAATTGTTGCTGGAATTTACTATATCTGTTCTTCCAGAACCCGTAGAGGCCGGAGATGGTGGACCCGAACAACTGAAGCACGCCACACGATCGTCCATTTCGCCAGTGGTACTTGAAGCACCAGAAGACGATTTCGCGGCATTTGCAGACGCCGATAAGCCATGATGATTATGATGATGATTAAGAGGGTGTCTGGTACGCGATGATGTTGACAAGGGGGATGCACTGCGACTGTTACCAGAAGAAGATAGAAGGAGGTTGAGAGGAATGGAGGATTTTTCATCAGCCCCATAGTGCTTGGAAGAGCCACGGGAAATCGGGTCGTCGGCGTCATCTTGTAATGGAAGCATAAGAAATCATGAAGAGACGATCAAATACACAACTACTAAATGAGTATTGAGTAGCATGTTTTTATACCTTCGCGAGGGGCCTGCTCCCCCACCAGGTGAGTGTGTATGAGAGTGAGGAGGGTTATCAAAAACTCGTGTGCATCGCGTTGTTCGTAGCCAGCGAGGTGGCTTGCGTGGAGCCAAATGGAGTGAAGAAGATTGCTGGGGACGTATGGACTCACAGCAGGGCGATAAATCTACAGAAAGTGGAAAAATGAATGTTCAAATAAAGATATGGCATCATTAGGATAGATGATAAATTCAAATGGCAGCGAAACAGAAAAGCCTTTCAGGTCGCTGGATATATCTCACACAAATCTCAGAACGCGATACTCGCTCAGTATGCGTTCCTGGCTACCCACGTTTGGTACAGCCAGCCTGAACGTGGTTCGCTTGACTTCAGTCGCTGTCAAATGCTCGGAGCATCTACTCGATTAAACTGTGAGAGTTTATTGCCAGGTGGAGCCAAAAGACTCCAAAAATTACAACGACCGAAGTTACTATTTCGGCCTGGTACCCATGTGGATGTGCTAGACGGACAACTAATTCACTCCATTTATCTTTCCATGATTAAGTTAACGATAAATAGAATCTGCAATCTCCACCACGCCATCTGCTCCCGTGATCTCCGACAATCGCTGTTGCGCAGGTGTCTCCCCTGAGGTAATCTGAACGAACCCCACTGTTTGAAAATCTCGCTTTTTGCTCTGTTGGAGAATCCGAAATAAACGAACTTGATAAGCAAATAGGCTGAATAGTTCCGACTGGAAATGATTTTAATGAAGCAGGTGCATTCAGCACATTTAATGATTTTTTTATTTAGGAGATCTCCTGTTAGAGGATAAATGGGCTTCATAGACGTATCCATGAACTCCGGCTGCTAGAATTCCCGATGATGCAGCAGCTGATTATCGTCAACCGGCGAACGCCATAGCGTCGGAATTATCGTTGGTGGCCTGGTAGTCTAACCTAGGTTTATTTACAAACAGAGTGAGGATGCTAACTTCTACACCGTCTCGTCTAAGGATATGGCATTACATAAATCCTACCTCTTGGGTGATACGGATCATTTCGCAGGCCAAGCAATTTCGAGAACGAGAGGGATTGTCACATCGATGCAGATCTGACAGTAGAAAGTCCCTCAGAATAGGAGTATGTGTCAATGCTTGTACAACAACATTCAGAAAGCACGTATTGCCCATATTTACAAGACCCCGGGTTCCTGAATATATGAAAAAAATAGCTGTCACGCAACATATAAAGCGGCTGTGGCTTTGTGGCAAAAAACCACAGGCTTACTACGCGATCCGGGAAGATTTGATGGTAAGCTCAGGGGTTGTAGAAAGGAAACGAATTCTAATTCTTTGTAGATTGGACGCCACGGGCGATCAGAAAGACCTTAATACAAAATTATTCGTAAAGTAACCATGCGTGTATTCACATTGTACGCAAAACTGTTCGCAAACATACCAAATCTATTCATATACAAACTAAGAGCATGCTGATATGATGTTTCTGTTCGCTGAGAGTAGACAAAATCTCGACATACGGAGCAATACAGTTCTCCTCGTTCAAGACAAACCGCTGGAAAAATTAAAAGTTAACAGTAAAAGAAAAAAAAGGGACATTTACATATTTGCTTACCTATATGATGATCAGGCTGTGAATTTGCATGATGCTCAATGTGTCCATTTGTTAAACACGCGAAATGAATGCAATGGGCACATGCCAAAAGGGAACTAGGCCGACTTGGATGTTTTTTGATAGGCTTGCAGTGACAAAGACAACAGAACAAGGAAGCCTGCAAAAGTAAAACGAGGATTATTTTTTAAGATAGCTGAAATATATTTGCTTCGAAACGAGAAAAAAGTGCGCCACGCAAATAGGTTTGCTGAACATAAATATGTTTACAAGTCGGTGAGCCATTTTTAAGAGGAATATCCGCCAAAAGTCGATTACCTTGTATTTTATGGCTTTCTCTGTTATAGGGAATACCATGCAATGAAGAATAGCATCAATCGCCACACCATTTGTCCTGGACGCAAAGAAATTTTCCGCGTGTGTGCAAGACATTAAGCCGAAGTTGAAAAAAATGCAATTTCGTATTTGACAAAAATTTTCAGTCGGGTCAGATAACTAAAAGAACTTTTGCAAAAAGCAAAATTAATACAAGCAAGTGGAGAGGGGGACGATCAGCTGTTAGCAGAAATTAGACTATTAAAACAATATATCTTTAATATATTATTTAAAATACAGAAAACGTTATATACGGAATTTTTAGATCGTTTTACATCTAAATATATTAAAATTAATGTTATTTTCAAAGCTTTGCTATCCTGACGTCTGTCACAAGAAAGAAGATGCTTTATCAGGTTTCAACGAAGATAAACAGCAGCACTAATGTATGGCGGTTTCAAAATACTAAGCTTACCTTGTAGTTTGTAAGGCAATCGAGCGAAAGTCAATGGTGAACTGTTAAACAGGGGCTAAACAATCGATGATTGCGTTGTCATTCGTTGTTCTCTAAATGTGCACCCAGAAACCAGGGATACTACTGAGATACCATTTCATTGTTATCCGTATGCCCCAACGTGCAGTTAACCTGTTCTCTATTCATTTATCTATGTTGGCCCGGGTTTCTTAAGTGTCCGTCAGTTTTCATTGAAACTCATACAAGCCATTAAGAATAGCTTTGCATTATTTGGTGCACGCCATGGATTTCATTCACACGCATTTGGACAGAAGCATTTGGGTCGATGTATCGCCCATCGGTTTTCCGAATCTTCACAATGGCTGAATAAGTTTCGAACTGTGGAATTAAATTAATTTGGCCGTCGTATTGCTGGTAGACATCAGCTATCACTCAACCTCCTTATATGAAGGAATTTTTAAAAATAAGTCGAAGCGTATACAATAAAAGCGTTGGATCCAGTGTGATAGTTTAAAACAGTATCTTTATTTTGATTGATGGACTATGCATTAATTTACGAAACGTTTCTTCTTTTATAGATTTTTGGTATGGTCGCAGCGAACGAACACATGAGGGCATTTCCCAAATGCCAAAGTTGTGAAGGTGGTCGAGGAACGATTGGCGTAGATTCCTGGCGAAACCGCTGTCAGTGTGCTCATCGATGTGGGGATCGGCGGCGAGAAATTCTCTCAGCGTGGCCCCGAATACCAGTTCGGCTGGGATTATTCGAAGATCAGGTTTGATTGTCGATCGGATGCTCATTGGGGCTATTAGAAGATTGTCCACCTAATCCTCCCAATTTTCTCCAGCCTTGAGTTGCTGGGGTGAACCTATGTTAAGAGAAATGCAGCGGTTTCTGTATGTGGTAATTCGTAAACGTGTAATTGTTTGTAATAACTGCGTTGGGGAATTTGTCCCGGGACCGCATCAGTTGTGATATAGCGCGGAGCTCCAAACACGACAACCCAATTGTTTAGGAACGCGTTGATTACGGTCTCTGAAGTAGCATCCGGAATTGGCACCGCTAATGACCATCTTGTGAAACGGTCTACGCACGTCAACAGGAAACGGCACCCCGTTGAGTCAGGCAAGGGTCCTACAAGATCTACGTGTACGTGGCTGAAGCGAGCATCCGGTAGGTCGAACGAACTAACTGGAGCCTTGTTATAACGGATCACCTTGGAGCGTTGACATGCAATGCATGCTTTGGCCCATGTTCTCACGTCCTTCGAGAGACCTTGCCATGTGAATCGACCAGCAATCAATTTCACTGATGCCTTGGGACCAGGGCGAGCGAGGGAGGGGATTGCATCGAAGACAATTCGTCGAAAAGATGGAGGAACAACAGGTCGGGGATGTGTCTTTGAGGTGTCGCATATAATCGTGATCACTGGGTTGGGCAACGGGAAAACTTTATATGTGGATGGGCGATTATGAGTACCAACTCGTGCCTCCTGTTGTGCTTGTGCTAAAGCCTCGTAGTCGATATAGGGCGTTGTGGTCAAACCATTGATTGTGATACCCGAAAGAACATCAGCGACTGGGTTGTCGACTCCCTTCACGTGCCTAAATTCAATGTTAAATTGCGACAGGAAATCTAGTTGCCGTAGTTCTCTCTCCGCGTACTTGGCAGATGATGAACGGGAAGCTGAAATAAGTGGTAAATGGTCCGTGAAAACCGTTACAGTCGAAGCTTCAGCCCAATGTCTGAAGTGGCGTATGGCTGCGTAGACCGCTAATAATTCGCGTCCGAAAGTACTATAGCGTCTCTCCGTCGCCGAGAAAGCTTTCGAGAAAAAGGCCAGTGGTTGTTGGTGATCCCAGACCTCTTGATGTAAAACGGCACCAGCAGCTACGGTTGACGCGTCTACCATAAGAGATAAGCGAGCGTTAGCGTTCGGGTGAAAAAGCAAGGTACATTTTGCCAGCTTCTGTTTCAAAATATCCACGGCTGAAAGTTGATCATCTGTCAAGTGTAATGGTCAGTTGGCTCCACCGGTCAATGAATGTAAGAGCAAAAAGAGATGGAGGCACAATTAGGCATGAACCGGCGGTAAAAATTAATCATTCGCAGAAACCGACGCAGCTGGTGGTGAGTCTTGGGGACTGGGAAACTTGATACGGCATTAACCTTTTCAAGCAGGGGTAAACATCCTTTGGAAGAAATCAGGTGTCCGAGGTACTGAACCGATGACGATCCGAAACAGCATTTGTTCTCGTTGATCACTAGGCCGTTATGATTAAGACGCCGAAACACCTCTTCTACGTGTGTTAGGTGTTCCTCGTGTGTCGTGCTGGCGATCAAGATATCGTCGACATTTACGAATACATAATCTAGCCCGCGAAAAATGGAATCGAGGAAACGATGGAAGGTCTGGGCGGCGTTCCACAAACCAAAAGGCATTCGTAAGAACTCGAATAACCCAAACGGTGTCTTGATGGCGGTTTTGGGAATGTCTTCTGCTGCGACGGGAATTTGGTGATAGGCGCGCGTGAGGTCGACGGTTGAAAAATAGTTTTCCGTGAAGGGAGGCAACGCAATCTTGGATATGGGGAATTGGTTAATTGTCGCGTTCAGTTACTGTGTTTAAGGCACGGAAATCACCACAGGGGTCCCTAATGATGAGTACGCGGCTTGTCGAGGGAGCGCCAGATAAGTCTCTCTGGCGACGGCGTTTCCCGAGCGCCGGCACTGAGAACGACAGTGTCGTGCGTTAGGCCCGAAGTTAGTGTGATACCAACATAAACCGTCGTCGGCAAAAAAGGTGCCAAAAGGTGACGAATTTCAGGAATTTGAACTAAGGCTGTGTTGGCGGTAACGGCCTTGAAATTCAGCGCGTAGCTTGGTTTCCATTTGGTGAACCAGGCGTTGCATTTCTTCGTGCTACTCTGGGTTTTTGATGTCGTTCCTCTCCTGAATTGGCTGTCTTGCGAAGGCAGCTATATACCGTTGTTGAGCGTTCGCTTCAGCTACTCTGTCGGCCATTTTGGCAAGCTGTGTTAGGGGGACATCTTCGGCAAGTGCGACAACCGTCCAGATTGCTGGCGGAAGCTTTTTAATGAAGAAAGCCTTGATAAAGCGATCATTCAAGCCCATGTCACTGCAAATGCCTTGAAGGTGATGCAGTAAAGCGGAAGGTTTTCGATCCCCTATTTCAACATTGTTCAGAAGAAAATCCACATTTTCCAAATCGGAATTTCGCATCTGACTAAGCATCGCTTCTTTAAGGGTTGTATACGGAGTTTCGCCTGTAGTTGTGGTGGCGTGGGAGAAGCGGCTGACCAACTCAGGCGTCAAAGCGCCTACCAAATGATAAAATTTGGTCAGCTCCTTGGTGATGCCCAGACAAGAGAATTTTGCTTCGATGACCGTGAACCATGCTTTCATATCAGCTGGCCGGACTGGGGGAATTTTGACCGAAACCGCGGCAATTTGTTCGTTGTATTCCATTTTTTCTAACGAAAACAAACGTGGTAAGTGACGAAAACAAAATTAAAATGCTCGCCAATTGAAGGGTTGAGAATAGATATGTTCTTATCCAAACGGGCCCACCGAATATAATGAATCAAGACGACCACTTCGTAGGTTCGGATGGGGAGGTGTGTCGATTTATCGTTTTAAACAAACGTTAATTAATCAGTACACTACAGTATCTTGGATGGAGAGCACAATTAAACCACTAGAGAACTTTATTATTTTAACAAATACATAATGTTTAAAGCCGAGCTGAAGTCCAAAAATACTCAATCGTGGGAAACGTTGATGGTATCCGTAAACCTGGCCAAGGTGTCAGGAGTCGAACGGATCATCAGAAGGTTTTATTGTTTTCTCCAATTAAGAGAGTTGATGAGGGAAAAAACCGTTGAGATAAAGAGATCCAAATTGAGGCGCATATGAAGATAAAACAATGATTCAGATTATCTAGCTCTAGTGCTCCAGTAAATCTGTTGGAGGGGTACATTTACGACATGCACACGGAGAAGAATCGGACGCAAATGTGTGGTCAAGAAGAAACGACAGTGGTATTGAGACCCGGTCTAGGTAGTGGGATTATATGCGCAGAATTCAAATAGCGAAATTATACCACTAGACATTAGTCACCATCACCTTGCATTGGTACCGTCGTTCCTACTCCCATGAATAAGTAGTACGTGTAAAGGGGAGTCAATTCACCATGGAAAATGTATGCCGTTTGGAGACATTTTAGGGCAATGATTGACCTTCATTTCTCCATCGAAGCCGAACTTTGAGCATGCCGGAAGGCTCTAATATTGGCTACGTTGACACGCCTCTTTAATGTTTCTGTGGAGATTGGCTCGCCAGTACCAAGAAGAAGTAAGCGCCACAATGGGATGTAGAATCAGCGGTTCTTAATTACTGGGTGATTTCTAATACTTTCGAATTCAGAGCCGGTGGAGTTTTAATAAACCAGTGAGGTGGTTGGCCTCATCATTGACCACCAGCACCGAAACGTTGCAACTACTCTTACCGATTATCACTGGGCTCATTTCGGAATGCTCCCGGGGATGTTCACGCACACGTAATAAAGACAGGCATAACTCCCACGTCTTCTGCGACATTATCTTGTCATAGTAGTTGTAATGTCCCAGTGGGTATGAGATCTAGGCAAATTGGATTAGTTAATAGTAACCTGTATTCCGCAAGAGGGTGTCCCCAAACGCCAGTCAACACCATGAGCGAAGAGTGGTAGAAGGTACACGCATCGTGTAAGTGCACTTACGAAAGAGGATATAATAAGGAAAGCGATAGACGAAGAAGTTGGAACACAATAGGAGCTTTGGGCGAAAATGGGACGGGTCCTTATAACGGGTAACTACCCAACTGGTCCATAGTGTGGGAGAAGGAAGGGTGTCGCTGTAGGATGTGTGGAGGAGGTTGAGAAGGGTTGGGAGAGCGAAAGGCATCCTGTATGATGGGAGAAAGTGAGTTTCCTCACTTTGAGTGAACCAGAGGGTCGTAAACACTATCAGATCGAACTCCGTACCATGAAAAGATAGCAAGGCCATACGGCCGCCTCTAATCGGGTCATGTCGTGCATTACATAGCTACCCTTCAAAAAGAGCACCCAAAACGCTATAACACTTAAACAAGAGGGTTTATTAACGGCAGTCTTGCATTTTTGGGGTTCTAAACAATTCCTCTCATCTGTGTTTAATCAGCTTTCCTTTTTTTAGTTTTCAGCAGGCATGTAATTCCATAAACTGCATTAAAATTCGCACATTACCATACAAATTCTAAACATTCTCCAGTCACATTATTTCTATAATTTATCTGTTCAAAAAGAATATTGTTTCAGAAAGTTACGGCCACTAGAAGCTTCCAATTTTGAGGTGCTTAAAAGTTCCCCGTCAGCTGTAAAAACCTTTTCAAACAGCTGCAGTGCGCGCTTGATCGATAAGCGCACCGACCTCCAATTGGATAATTATTTGAAGGGGATCTTGGTAACGCAACCGTATAAAAGCGGCCGATTTTGGGGGAGTAATCTCAGTGGTCTTGTTTTCCAGGTACTCCGTGTGTGTTTCAGGAAACCGTCTTTCGAAAAGCACCATCATCATGCGTGAATGTATCTCCGTACACATTGGTCAGGGTGGTTGCCAGATCGGCAATGCCTGCTGGGAACTCTACTGTCTAGAACACGGCATCCAGCCCGACGGCCAGATGCCCAGTGACAAGACCATCGGAGGAGGTGACGACTCCTTCCAGACATTCTTCTCCGAGACTGGCGCTGGGAAACACGTCCCACGTGCCGTATTTGTCGATCTCGAGCCAACCGTGGTGGACGAAATACGTACTGGAACCTACCGTCAACTTTTCCACCCCGAAGAGTTAATCACTGGCAAGGAGGATGCTGCCAACAACTATGCTCGCGGTCATTACACCGTTGGAAAGGAGATTGTGGACCTTGTGCTCGATCGCCTCCGCAAATTAGCCGATCAGTGCACTGGCCTTCAGGGCTTCTTTGTCTTCCACTCTTTTGGTGGAGGCACCGGATCGGGGTTCACCTCCCTCTTGATGGAACGCCTCAGTGTGGACTATGGAAAGAAATCAAAGCTTGAGTACTCCATTTATCCCGCGCCGCAGATTTCGACGGCTGTCGTTGAACCATACAATGCTATCCTATGCACTCACACGACCTTAGAACACTCTGATTGCGCATTCATGTTTGACAACGAGGCTCTCTACGATATCTGCCGTCGCAACCTTGACATCGAACGCCCAACCTACACCAATTTGAATCGACTCATGGGTCAAGTTGTCAGTTCAATGACAGCATCTCTTCGCTTCGATGGTGCCCTCAATGTTGATCTCACCGAATTCCAGACCAACTTGGTGCCCTATCCCCGCATCCACTTTCCCCTCGTCACCTACGCACCCACAGTCTCTGCTGAGAAGGCCTACCATGAACAGCTCACCGTTTCCGAACTCACTAACGCCTGCTTCGAGCCAGCGAACCAGATGGTCAAGTGCGATCCTCGCCACGGCAAATACATGTCATGCTGCATGCTATACAGGGGTGATATCGCTCCCAAAGAAGTCAATGCCTCCATCGCTACCATCAAAACTAAGAGAACCATCCAGTTTGTCGATTGGTGTCCTACTGGTTTCAAGGTCGGCATCAACTACCAGCCCCCGACCGTCGTGCCTGGTGGCGATCTCGCCAAGGTTCAGCGTGCCCTGTCAATGATTTCCAACACGACGGCCATCGCCGAGGCCTGGGCTCGTCTGGACCACAAGTTCGACCTGATGTACGCCAAACGTTGCTTCGTCCACTGGTACGTCGGCGAGGGCATGGAGGAGGGCGAGTTCTCGGAAGCTCGTGAGGACATGGCTGCTCTAGAGAAGGATTACGAGGAGGTCGGACAGGACAGTGTGGAGGGAGAGGGTGAGGAGGAAGAGGAGTTCTAATGAGATGGAGATGGGCGCCATATTTTATAAATCTTACAGTATTACCATTGAGGGGGACGTTTATCCTTGCTTACCCAATGGTCTTTGGATATGTTGTCGAATAAAAGTAATTCGCAGGCATTACTGGTGAACCCTTATTTAGACCCATTCTAGCGCACGGTTTGAGTTAGTTGAGGGTAGGGAGGGGTTTCGGACAGCTCGAAAGCGAATTAGAAATGAATAAACGCGGTCGCGACCTGATGAAGCCATTACAATTATTGTTTGTTTCAAAATACCATGCCCACAGCCTAATTAAAAAATACAAGCGTCCACTGGATGCAATTGTGCTTCACGATAAAGATACAGACACTGGACGATAGAGCAGTAGAAGTAGTAGTAGTAAAAGAAATATAAAGAGTATATGGGAAAGGTTGGGGTTTAACGTATAGGCGTGAATGCAGACATACAAAATAGCGATTCTATATTAAAACATTCGAATTTATATGCACAATAAAAAGAAGAGGGCTAGGAGGCGAGGTTCCGGGAGATTTTTCCTATTGTTCAGATGCTCATACAACAGCCGCTGGTGCTGTATCAAGATCGGCTGGGAGGCTAGGAGAGGGCATTCCTTGAGATGGGGGCATATGAGATACCGGCGTGTTCGAAGGTGACGACGGTGGATCCGGTGTGAAGTAGGGCTCACCGGAGGATAATGCGTCAACTGCAGAAATATAATAAAAAAATAATAATCAGCGCTCGCTACTGAAAGTCGCAAAGTAGAGACCAAACGCGTGCATGCAAAATTAAACTGGGGTGACGATTTCGAGTATTCCCATGCAAAAGGTGCATGCTCTCCCCCCCCCACACACACACACATGCCACCAACCTTGGTCTATAAGACTGCAGAAGCTTGAAGAGGCCAGCGAACCGGTCTCGGTGGCGGTGGTGGCATTGCCTGTGGCAGGAAGGGAGGATGCCCCCTGGGTCGTAGCAGCTCTGCGCCTTGGCTGATGATAACCACCACCGTTATACCGCTGTTGCTGTGGCATCGTTTTTTGTGGTACGGATCGAGGTGGATTGGGAGGAGGAGGAGGAGGAGGAGGAGAGGAACACTTACTCGGGGGTGACGCATGACATTCGCTTGTCATGCCAGCTGGTGACGGGATGCTGGGGGTTGGTGCGTTCCTCGAATCGCCTCCATTAGACACCACCGCTTCCTCATCCATATCATCACCCTGCTGGTCCACCTCCTCCTCTTTTAGTGCAGTCTCAAGACCATCAAAATCAGACGTTAGAGGCCCATTAGCAACCTCGTCTGGGGAAGTGAAAAGATCGGAAGGAATTGAGACCACCATAACGAGCTAGATATTAGCAGTCACTTGGTTAAGATTCTTAAAACACCGGAAAACGGTGACTCCCCTCCCTTAACAACTACATAAAAAGGAAACATTATAAATGCCATCTCTAGGAGATTCTGAGCTGCTTCTTTGGTGAGCTCACTCCGATAAAGTTGAGACTCGGAAAACGCCACGTCTACTGACCGAAGTAAGATACCAACGTTGTTGGAATATATTTATACACGCATGCACATACGCGAGGCTTATGATATTGATGAATGGCTACGTCAGGTCTTGAAAACCATACCCAAAGCAAGCAAAAACACGAATTACCAATTGGTGCAAGGTAATTGAATTGCACATGTTCCGTCAAACGAAGACGTGTATATTCAACAGCTGCATTTACTTGGTCAGCCAATCATTTTGCCCAGAAATGAAGATAATAAATGGGAATTATTAGTAGCTCACCCGTTGTTTTCTTTCGGGAAGCAGCTGGGGCTCGTTTTGGGGCGACCTCGGCGTATGCTGGCTGTTCAAGAGTCAAGGATTTCAGTTGCTCAATGTCGGGCGAAGACGATCCATCGGGAAGGACTTCGCTACTCTGGGATTTGACAACTGAGGGAGAACTGGGAGTTGGTGGTCTGTGCGAGTTGCGTGAGCCTGAAAAGAGAGATGATATATGATATATGGGGTTTCGACATTTCAAAACAGCCGATCCAGGCAGAGCGTGCTTACCAGGTGAGACTGTGTCTTGGAAGCTGATGGGTTAGTGTCGAATATGGTGGAACATTCTTAATTTAGGGATTCAAATTGCCCAAACAGACCACCGACAGAACTTAAACAGTCTAATGGCCTTGTCATGGAACTCAACAGGAAATAGGTGCTAGTCTGCTAGAAATGTGCTCTATTATTCTACGCTCTACTCGCGCTACATTACCTCCGAAAAGTGACGCTCGAATAGAAGACGACCTCGCGTGGCAGATTCTTGAGATGTCAGGCTGGAAAATGATGCAAGAATGGCCAAGAAATTTTAGAATTTACTGACTCCACTAAAATCGTGGCCTCTAGCACGCACTTCCAGCATCCTAAAAAAAACATTTATTGATCGTGTCGGAAATCCTTAATGGACAATTGTTGATGAAACCAGGGTTCTGGATAGCAATCATGTCACGTAGAAAAACCCGTTATCGTCCGCTCACCGAAATTAGGTAACGTTAGACCGGGTTAGAACCCGCAATCCGGATGGCGCTGCGAATGAAAACTTTGATGAATATTCCCAAGATGATTCATGGAAACATGCATGAAGAAGTCTCATCGTGTGGTGGATAGCAACACTCATTTTTGGGAGATAGCCACGCAAAGAAAACAGGCTCCGGTATGAGCACGGGGTCATAAATGTCTGACATTAAGATTTTTCATTCAATACAAAAATAAAGCACTGAAATTCATAAAATTTAGTTACAAGGGAATAGCGGAATTAAATATGGTTTGGCTGTTACTTTGCTCCGGCAGGCCTACGTTGCCAACGCAAGGCTTTATTTATCAGATCGGAATTTATGAATAGAGAGTATGGGTCTGAAAAAAGAAGGGCATCGAACATCGAAAGAAATTCACTTTTCATATTTTTGCTGAAAACTATTTGGACTTACCAGTTGGGCGGTGGGGCGTTGAATCGGGAGAGTTTTTTTTAATCAGCTTGCCGCGCTGCCACGGCTGGTCGCCTTAAAAGGGATACAAAAAATGCAATAACTAACCTTCCTCAAATAATTATTTGCGACGTACCAGTAAACATCAGACAACTTACTTGGGATACTCGGCGATGAGGTATTTGCTGGTCGGTGTTGATTTCGGCGAAGGGATCCAGTGTTTGAATGATCACCGTTATCCACTAATTGACGACCGACGCCCGTTCCATTTACTGGCCAGTTGGAACCAGCGGCTTCCTGTTTAGATCTGTGGCCGTCACTTTGGTTGTGGCGGTTTGGCGGCTGGTGAGAGGGTTGACCAGGCTTTTGTGCATGAAGAGGGTTGTTTACTTGGTCTGAACATGCAAACGAAGGAGCAGGAGTGGGTACTGCGTTAGAAGTTTCGGATACAATCGTCTCTTTCGATTTTTCTTCATCTTCAGGAATTTGTAATCCAGCAACATTGACTGCTTCGGGCGACTGCATCTCTTTCCTCTTAGCAACATCGTCGGTGAAAGTATTCCAAGTGTCTAACATGAAAGCTGTCAAGGCCTGAACATTTTGAGGTCTCTCTGGTTTTTTGCGATTATTTGGGGGATATCCTGCACCTTGATGGTTATTCCCACTATGATAGTTGCCATAAGCACCATAAGTACCACGGCGAGAATAGGTACGCTGATTGTGGTGGTTATACGAGCCCGAGTTGTGATTTACAAACTGATTTGCCATCCCAGCTCCCGGGCTACCTCTTCCATGGAAAGATCCCGGGGAATCCGGCGTACCGCAGCCAAGGGAGTTGCTTTTCATGCTTCTGAAATGATAAGCGCGTTAATTATAAACAAACATCGTGAATTAAATGAAAATGTATATACTTGCCTGGTTTGTGGAGGTCGGTTATTTCTGTTGGTATTATCTGCCATCGCAAAACTCAACACGATCAAAGTGCACTGAAAACAAGCAGTTTAAATGAATACAAACTTCGCACCAATGGCGAGGCTAAATATTTCTTCTAAGTATATAAACAAAAACACTATCTAAAGCACTTTCAATGAAATTTAATATTGCAATGATTATATAAATGACGTATATTTCATATTTATAACTAACAGTTCCAAAAAATATAAATGTTTTGTTGAGCACGGTTACATTTCGTGTTAGTGCCTGGTTATTGGATGCTCGTCAACATGTGGGTGCTGTTCTTCGTCGTGGTAAAAATGAGTGGATGCTATAACTTTAGTGGCTGAGCAAATAAATTAGGGTCTACTATGCGTATTCCAAAAATCGGCCATTTACATTTTGTACACCTGTGGTAGTATTGTATGGAGGGTTGAATTAACCCTGAATATAGAATAGACGAATTGTCTATAATATCGGTATAACCCAAATAGCCAACCGAGACCTTTAACGAATGAATACACATGCAGCAACCCGGAAATGTATATTCGTAAAAGTGACGGACAATAGTCAGTATAGTAAAACACAATTAATAGTTAAATACCATCACCACAACACCCCATGTTGGCTTACACAGACGCCTTTCCATAAAAAACGAAGCCAGTGTCTCACATCTTCACTGGCTGGAGAACACGCGAAAAGCGATATTTTCTAGTAGTAATTTAATTGTCTAATGGATTCAAAATCCCCACACTAGTGTCCATTGCGTGTCGGTAAATTTTCGTTGCGCCATCTGTACTCCTGCATCCCCGTTTAGCATTCTCGTTCCGCAGTTATGGACCGTGGTTCAACTCTCAATACAGACATCTTAGGGATTTTATATTGAATCCTGTCATGATTGGTTTGCTGTTTAGCGCGTTCTCGAACCGGTTTATAAGTAGCTCGCATTAAATCTCGATTCTAACTTCTAGATGAGGGAATTGCGAAGTGTCCTGAATTAGACAACTTCCAATATGAAAAAAATGCAATCACAGACATCTCTGCAATACACATCGGCTTCGTTGTTATGCGTTCCCATTTCGAACTCGTTTCACTGTGGATGTAAACGAAATCAAGGATACATATTTTTTATTCGATTTGTGACCATCATGAACTGATATGGTGTCTTTCTTTTATTCATAAATTAATTAATGGTTAAGTAACGAGTTCAGTATTCATCAATAATATTCTTACGAACAAACCGCCCTAGAGATAGTAATTTATTATACAGATTGTAATTCTATGCGCCGAAACTGGGCGCCAGTGGGCAGAGTGGAAGACAAAGAAATGGAGTATGAATATAATACGAGCGGGTTTAAACTCTTTTGTGGTGAGCGACTGGGGAAGATGATAGTTTCAGAGAAGATGGAAGATAACGAGATGCGAGTGCGAATCCGACGGCAGAAGTCGCATCCGCCTATTGGTTTTCCATTCGAAAAGTGGTAACAAAATGAAGGCGATGCTCCGATCTGTGTCGATATTTTAAATTATTGGAAGATAGGCTGACGAGGACAGCGTGGAGGGAGGAGGCGGGCGATGCTTTATTCGGAGGTCATCAGTTTTTTGAACTCTGTAACAAAGAAATTGTTAATGCTCTTGTCCTTTTTAGATATCAATGTGAATGGCAACGAAAACCATGACCAGCTTCTAGCTTATTAAAAAGCCACACCGGCGGGAATACGCCTGATTTTCTTCTTGTTTATGATATGACTGACGCCTTATCTCGGTACTCAATGTGTGTTGAGTGTGTATTTTACAACCACCACTCAGGGGTTCAGGATACAATAAAACTTTCTGTGTACCATCAAAGTCGACGAATCCAGAACCATCACGGTCGGTGTCACGGATCATCTCATCAATTTCCTCCTCCGTGAGATCGTCTCCGAGTTCCTTGAGGATCCACCGAAGGTCATCGACGTCGATTTCTCCTCTGCGGTTCTTATCGAGGACGCGGAAGGCTTGTCGGAGGTCCTCCTCATCCTGTTCATTTTGGAGAATTTTCCCATAGACCGCGAGGAAGCCCTTCAAATCGATGAAGCCGGTGGCTGAAATGGTAAGAGTTTTGTATTAAATAAGCTACCAGATTGTGCCCTTTATACTTCTGCCAATTATTTAGACGGTTTTTTTGAGAAATAAAAATGCATTATATTAAAGGAATTGCACCTTCTGGGGCCTTATTATCACATATTGCGCTTCATTTCATAATCAATATATGAAACTCACCATCATCATCAACCTCATCGGCCCACTCCTTTAAGAGGTCAGGCTTGACGTTGGACTTGAGAGCATTGAAAGCGGGCCCAAGGTCGTTGGTGCTGATTTTGTCCTGGCCACGTTTGTCGAAACGCTTAAAGGTCTCGGTTGCCACTGCAAATCAGAATAATTATCTCAATCAGGAAAATTTTATTCGGCATTGAATTTCCGCGGTTTTCCAGATATTTTCTTTATCTGCAACCCAGCAGGCGTAATTTGGTGTTAATACAACCCTTGAAATTCCCTATGCAGCAGATCGACCACCAATATTCGCACGCATAGCTGAAATCATTGCGTGCGTGCGTGCATCCAAAGTGCGACTAACAGCCAATGGCAACACGGTCACGCACGCATCGTAATATTGATTTTTGATCCCATTCGGTTTGCATGCTGATGGATTGCTACAGGATCAAGCATAGTAACTATTTTTGAATGATTATTTTTAACCATTTTTTTTATTTGAATGACTGCAATGGTTTCGGGCAGTCTTGACAGTCATGAAATCCCTTAAAACCGTTTCCAAGAGGCCCATTTGCTTTGCCTACCCTGGCATTCTGTTTAAAGATAATTCGTTAAAACAATAGCCATTTGAAATTTGATTCATTCCCTCTGATCATCTGAAGTAGACCAGTACAACGTGACCGGCGAACCCGATTTTAAGAGGTAAATGTAGTGAATTACGAATTACCATCCAAATCCAAACTTCTACTAATGAAGTCTTATTTTCACCATATATCGTCGTTATACAAACATTACAATAGATTGGCATACCTCGAATTTGGTCATCGCTGATTTTAAAGTCCTCCATTGTTATTATCTAAAAAACGGAAACCATAGATTTAGACAAGTTGTTCTACTGAGTGGAATTAAACTATAAACCAAGTATCGTTTTTTTCGATTGCAATAACAATGAGGGTAAACCGCCTCAATCTGTTCTACTCAGGGAATATTATTTATTAATACCGGTTTAGCGATATATAACCGGGAGACTAATTGGATTGTCGGATGTTTCGCTAACGCACAATATTAAGTTCCGATTTCACATTTGGAAGGCTTTATCGAGGCATACAAGCGGACATTATAAGATGATTCACCACCAATACTGCATCCATAACTGGTAATATTTTTAGAAAAGCCCGAATAAATTGATTTAGAACACAAAAGCTTAGTTAGAATGAAGGCATGTAGCAGCAGCATCAGCAGCCACAACCCTTCTCTATCCGATGTAGTAGGTATGAAAAGCCTGCCTCCCAAATATTGATACACTAATATACATGTGGGATCAAAAACAGAAGAGTGCTAAAATCCATTTAAATTGCAGCAGCAGCAGCGATGACCTGAAATTAATTGGCTGGAGGTGCGGCAGCCCTATGTTATAAAGTGTCAACGGACCAATATATCCTAGCAGTATAGCACAACGTGAAAGAAGATAAAGCGAAATAGCAAAACGTACAACGCGATTGAGGAAGTGCTTTGTCCACCAACGACTGGAATTTTGCCACGGCACGAAAGCTGCTTCTGCTGCTTGTCTCGACAGCCTTCTTCTTGCGCTCCTATAGATTGGGTTCAACGCGCGCACCGACATTCGCAGATGCCGAACGCGCATTCCACCAACCCCGCCGTGTCTCCCCAATCGATAGCCCCTCACACAGTCTCTGATTGGCTGGTAGCCGAACACTTCAATTTCAACGCGCAGTGCCTCCACCTCACCCCCATTCGTGACACTACGGCGCCCAGTCAGCAATTGGGTGCCAGTGGAGAGAGGGAGACCAGAGTCAGTTGGAGAGGCTGCAGCGTGGGTGCTGCGTGGTGCTGCGTGGGTGTGCATCGGGGGTTGGGCAATTCCAAGGAGGAAGCTATCACTGACCCCACTGGGGACACACTTCCAACTCCCGTGGTGTGATGGGGTGGTGGGGCAAGGAAGTGTGGGCCCAAAGTAATCTGGTTTGGAGAGAGTGGAAAAACGGTAAACTCTGTTTGAAGCAGTCGCAATTTAAGAATTTCGTATGCGCCATGATCGCCCACTTTCTGAAAACCCAGGGGAACCTGGACATGATATCCAGATTAATTCTTTTGGAAGCATAAACTGCATTGAATAGTGGGATTTGATTGCTTTTTACAGCATTTAGAACCAAACTTTCACCATTACGATTTACAACAAATAAAACTAATATTTGGAGCGCTGGTTATCGACGGAATAAGGAGCCATGTGTTAATCATGCTCGTATCAGATAAGGTGGGACTCGTGAAAATTGAAACAATTTAATGATGACCTGCCGAAAGAGACTCCATTTTGCGGACAAAACATCTAACTTACTGAGTTTTACGAGATTAACTAAAGCCACTATTGCCCATTCGAATGACGTATCGATCCTAGCTTCTTCTTACTTTTGTTGGGATCCGAGTTTCACTCCTTAACAGGAAGACCTGGCAGGAAGCCAAATGAAGCCACGGAAAAATATAATTCCCCGAAATAGTAATTACAAGTAATCGCAAAAATAATTGGAAAATGCCATCCTGCAACTCGATGGGTCAGGATACCGCAAATTAAAAAACCTCGCTTTGTCTTTCGATTTATCTGCATTATACCAGCCGTGTTGACACTTATCACGGCTGAAGTCAAGAATTAGACTGCAACACTGATCGCTCTCTCGCTCTTACCGCTTACTTACACTATGCTTTAATTAATTCCAGGAGGGCTATATTGTTGAAAGTTCATATTGAGAATATTGCACTACTTTGGTCGTTTCAGTAGCAATATAATTTGAGCAAAGTTAACTCGTTGGCAAATATGCATCAAAGCTGGTTGAGCCATTTCCTCTTAGGTTCAACAAAAGTATTGATAAGCTTTTAATTAACCTTTCTGATCATCTAGACTTAAATTTATGATTTAGTTTCGATTTTCGAACACCCATTTGTTTAATTGTTTTTATGACAAAGCTTACAGTTAGCGCACTTCCTATGTTATCAAGTTCGAGAGATCAGAGTATTACACCAACCCTAGTGGGCATGGTTCGGTAATTTATTTAAAAAATGAAAGTAATTGTTCAACTAAAATTAAAACAACAATGTTTTCGTTTACTCGACATGATGTCATATTTTCATGAAAACTGTTTTAATTTGTTATTTGGGATCCCTGTGCCGTTTATTCATTGAAAGCCAATGTGGTTTGTATGTGGGATAAATTGGAATAATGAACCAGGAAATCGTGATGCTAAAAATATAAATAGAAATCTTTCGAATGAAATGTTACCCAGTCCTAACGAAAACTTACGTTTGAAAGACAGAATTCCGTATAATTCTTGAAATCTTTACGGCATTCTTTGTGCCATACATTTAATGAGTTCCCACAATGCATCAGCGACCGCCAGCATTTCTTCCATGTCCAGGATGTTTTTTCAAGTTTTTTCCACCCAGGTAAAGCAAAAAACAATCCGCCAATGCGCATCAAGGTCAATCCAAGGTCGTCTCGGTATAATGTCACAAATCGCACAAGCCTCAATGAATTTTGCAAGAATTGGTCTCTTGGTCTTCATCTGTTTGACAGAGAGGCTTGTTCCGCAACATTCCCGCCAATTGAACAACAATAAAAGATATACAACCTTCGCTTGTTGGAGGAATGTTTTCGTCTTGACGCCTTAAATGATCTGTGTATATTGGAAATTAGTTTTGCAGGATCAGGTTTGCTTTATTTGTGCGCCCATAAACGGCCAAATTAAAAATTCCCAGGTTTGATAAGTCGAAAGTTTAGAAAGTATATGCAATGCCAATAACGTTCAAAAAGAGGTGCTCTTTGCACTGAAAACCAAAGTAGACAGTTTTCATTCAAATTTACGACAACTCTGGGCTTCAAAAACGATTTTGTATGAGTTTTGGGCGATATTGTAAAAGATTGACCAGGAATCACCAGCTTGGGATTGAACATCCAGATACTCGAGTTAATGGCACAGTCATAAGGACCATAAAGACAAGTGAAATGTCACAGAGGACATGGGGATTCGATATTATGCCAGCAAGACTTCTGCTAATAATCGCCGCGGATGCGAAATGGTTTTGACGTCCTAGAAATACCGAAAACCTAACTGGTGGGTGGGTAATAGAATTAAATAGTAGAATAATTAGCCTATACACACCAATTAAAGATCATCATACATGAAGAATTCCCTTCGATTGTTTAGAAAATACGAATATTGGCGTATTTTTTGAAGTTATTTGACTTGACGGTGCATTGGAGCCTTTTTTTCAATTTCAAACAATGGATTTAAATATTGAAGACATTTCGAGTGGCCGATGTTGTTGTGATAACAATCGAATTCGGGACAGTTTCTGTCAAATTGTGACAACAATAACAAATGCGTTCACTCCAGATGTATGGGTCCGGTTCTACAGCATTCAGATGGCACTCGACTGACACGCATTAATTGGTTGACCCGTATTATGGATAGGTCTGCCTTCTAATGGCCGCTGTTGGTTTCATTTGAATCAATTATAGTATACCTCAACCCATAGATCGCGTCACACCCCCTCCGCCTTCTTGTCCGACAGTGTTGATTGGACCTTGCCATGCATTTTACCAAACCATACGCTTTATTGGATTACTCATACCTTGTCGACCCCGATCGCAAATCTGGGTGCTGGTTGGAGGCCTTTATACGCCCCCCCATTCGATTGGCTCATTTAAATCAAAAGAGCTTAGTCATATCTTCGATTAGAACTTTACTCACAAGCTCTGACACATTCTGACTCGAAAGACTGACTATAATTCACAAGCCTTGACAGGTGGTGACTTACTCGAAGGAGCGACTATAACTCGATTTGCCTACCAAAATCTCGCCTGGAAGGACACATTGTTGAGTATGTTATCCCAATTTATATTGTCATTTTCAGCCAATGATATAACAGCAATACCGAACGCATTTCTATTTCCAATTCCGGGTAGGGAGATCTAACAGCCGCCATCACGCGTTTACAAAACTATTTGCCTATCTGACAAATGTACATCTTTTGTATTTGTTTATTCGTGTTAAACTATTCGTGGTGGTCGTCGTCAGAAAATTATATGCACACGAAAAACGGGAAAAAAGCCAACAGAAGCAATCGGGTGACGAATCGTTTCCTGTTACTTACGCGTCATGTATCAATCTATCTGTTTTAAATTTTATTTAATTTGATCTCGCCAATCACAGCTATAGCCATACTACTATTCGCTCCATCAAGGTCACGAGCACCAAAACTTTTAGCATTTAAATTTACAATAAACAAAAATTTAACAGGAAGTGGAGATTATACGTAGAAAATGCAGAATAAGTTAAGGAGAATGAAAGAAATAACAAAAATTTGAAAGAAGCATTCTGACCACTTCACCTTTGTAATGTGCGCGTTTTGAATAGGGCATTTCAATGGCGCCATTTCCCGTTTGCCAAACTTGTTATACTTCGTAGGTTAAATTGGCCTTTCTTGCAAATTTACCCTGATGTTACTTCTTTTATTCTTCTTAACTTATTCTGAATTTTCTACGTATAATCGCCACTCCCTGTAACATTTTTGTCTATTGTAAATGTTAATGCTGACAGTTTTGGTCCTCGTGAAATTAATAAAGTGAATATTATTATTATGTGGTCGATTGATTAGGATTGATTGGCACGAAATGTCAACTGGAACGACAACATCGTCGTTCCAAACTCAAGCCATTTTATCGGATTCTGCATGTCTCCTTTAAAATAAATACCAAACATTTCGTAGAAAAAGGCCACGGCAAGATTTTATGACATGCCACTGGCTGTGTAAAAGTCCAAACTAAGACGAAATAAAGAACACAGCCACACCAATCAGAAGACAGCAAAACCTGACTGCATATTTGTGTCCAAATCGACGATCCACCTTTGTTACTCTCCCATAATATGTTTTTTTGTGATGCCCAAGTGCTGAAGGTACTGGTTCTCCAATAAAGCCATCGTCAATAGTGTCACTGAATATCAAAATAAAAATTTCTACCAATACGAAGGTGTACCTAATAGTTCCCACAAGAACGGCGGCATTTTGCAATTTGGTCATTTCGTGATTCAACAATTGGTTTTCAATGAGATTAGGTAAGGTTGATGCGCCGAAAACTGCCCGTCGAAAATCTTCCCCAAGGACAGGAACGGTCAGTGCATGTGTGGCACAATCTTCGATGTGTCTCGCATAGTAAGTTTCCATGAATTCATACAGAAAAGGTCACTTGAGTAATATGGACAACAGACTAGACAACGACTCACTAATATTCCAGATACGAAAAAGCACAATTTTTAATAATGTGGTGGTCGAAATATGGACGAAATCGAGATTGCCTATTATAAACAGAATGGTTGCCTGTCTTTTGACACCACGGCCAATTCAGGCATGCGGATCATGGTCCTTCCAAGAAACTGTCCTGAGCGCGATTCTTAATTCTAAATCTGCATGTAATTAATAATTATTTGTAATTTTCCTGCAACCTTTCAATGCAAATCGTTGTTTAAACAAGAGTCCCGTTCCCCTCAATTAATTATTATGGCAAAAAAGCAACACCGTATATCGAATCGCAAACCCTTAAGTGTTTCGGATTAACCGAAATACACATCTTATTGACAAAACTTATTCGGTTTTAAAACTCTTGAAAGCTCTGGAAGAACCCAACGTGTAGGCTTGTTATTTACTTTACTATTAAATCGCTAGAACCGGCTCTTCATTAACAATGTCTTTCCGAACGAGTTTCTTTACTCAATTAAATGAAGCTGGACGAATCCATAATATTAGGTTTACACGATTAATTCACCAGTGGTTTCAACAGTTGAAATAAGACGCCATCTTCAAATTCCAGGATCGTGAATTTAGTTAACAGATATTTAGTTAAACGCACGACTTACGAGGCGTCAGTGAGACAGACTGGGGCACGCAACGTCGCGATGTCATTCCAAAGTCTGAAAGTGTGTTTCCGAAAATTTCACGAAACAAAATGGGTGAAGGTTTCCTGTCTGTGGAACACTGCTAAATTTGGCAGAAGAACCGGCGACGACAAAATTATGAAATTTAGCTGCCAATGGCCAGCCTCTTCTGCAGCCAATCAGAGCCGCCTCCCACTTCCCACCGAACGACGTCGGTGTTAATGCCACACCTGACAAGCAACAATGGCTTCTGCTGTGATTCTCGTAAGGAATTTGAAGGGTAATCACCTTTTTTTACGTAATGATGATCTATGTACTTTTTATTTGGGTGTTTTTCCGAACCGATCAATAAGAATGGAAAATGCCACCCAGTGCCCATTTAATTCCGCAATATAATAATAATAATAATAATAATAATAATAATAATAACAATGGTATTCGCTTTATTAAGGTCACGAGGACCAGAACTTTCAGCATTAAAATTAACAATAAAAAAACATGTTACAGGACGTAACGATTATACGTAGAAAATGCAGAATAAGTTAAGAAGAATAAAAGAAGTAACATCAAGGAAAATAAGCAAGAAAGGCAAATTTAACCCACGGTGTATATAAAGTTTGGCAAACGGGAAATGGCGGTCATCGAAAGGCCCTATCCAAAACGCGCGCCAATAGGTGTTAATAGGTGTTAACGGCCAATCCCAAACCTCCAGTATTAAAAAATGATATCGATGTTATATACGAAAACGGCCTTTTAGTTCCTGCTTCACTTGCTCTGGTAGAAATAAAAATCGGGACAAGTCATGAATTAACGAATTTCGATATACCATTGTTCTTGTAGGAACAAAAAAAAGGGCTTACGTGACTTGCCTGCACGTTGGCAAAAGACTGAATGAAATAAATTTGATTGTATGCATTGAATTAGTTGTTGAAATAACATTATTGCTAAATGTTGAGGGTTTAATTTGCCTTTATTGCAAACCTCGTTTATTACTGATAAAGTTTTCTACACCTGCTATGCAAAATCGCCACAATTGGTATCATTATTTGTTGAAACTTTTAATGCTGAAAGTTCTAGTCAGCGTTACCTTAATAAAGCGAATACCATTATTGGCATGAGTTTTAAAAAAGGCGTGCTTTCGGGGCGATATCTTAAATCAATTTCATAAATCGTGATTTCTGCTTGCATTGTAAACCTTCTTGGGAATGGCATCTCCAGTCGCCACTGATAGTAGTCTTTGAATAATTATATCTAAATAATTTGTGAACTATGTAAAATAGGCGCCTTACGATGTACTTTTTGGCTATATTAGCACGTAGTAATATGCTGTTTGTGAACACATAAATTACACCAAGAAATGTCCCGATTTTAATTTTGTTACTATTTTAATCTTTTCAGCTGATTGTGTAAACAATTCATTAGTTCCCTCACGTACACGTCTTCAATAGTTCTTGTTTGGCTCTTGTCAGCTATTGTTAGGAATGTCTAGATTATTCCCAAAAACTAAGACAAAAACAACATTGTCACTTAATATCAATAAGTAGAGACAAGTATACAGCGACGTACGACGTGCCATTTGTGGTAATTTTAGTATCTTGAAGCATGGCCAATACCTGTGGGATTAATAATCTAAATCGCTTTTGTAGTCTAGAAATACGTTGTCTGCCGTTTGTAAACCTTCAAAATTGGCGAACCCATTCCGCCACGAATTTACATCAACAACAACTTGTCGAAATCACTCCCAGAAATCATCTACTGTATGCTAATCGAGTTGCCAAATTGGTTTTAGGTAGCTCTGGTGTCTTACTAAAGATCAACGACGCATAACAGGAAATTAGACGTAAAATCTCCATTCTAATCTACGAGCCGAGCCAGTTTTGTTACGAGCAGAATTCTTACCGCATACTTTCGCCTCATAATTGTCATATTATCGCATAATTTGTTCTGTTTATCTTATGCTCACTATTGTTACCAGCTGGATGACCACTAACAAAACAAATTTATTTTAAATGCCCTCAATGATCGGGAATCACCCATCCGAAGACCGGCTGATTGGTGTCAGAATCTAAACCCTAACCCCCAACAATGACGTTTGCTCATTCCTCTAATAAGTTCAAAAGTGCCAATTTTGTTTACTGAAGAGGCACAATGATACAAAGATTATGTTTGACCTACGTCAGAGGCTATGATACCAAAGCAGATTGTCTTCTTAACAAAGAAATGGTTACAATTGCATATGCGTGAATCGTAATTGATGTATTGCGTTTTCGAAACACAATGGATTGCGCCATGAAGTAACCGACAATAACCTTTAAACTTGCAGCTGACCTTGATTTAATCACATGTTCACTAGAAATAGTTTTGTTTAATTAAATGTCAGTTAAGAATTGATAATATGTGGTTTAATATTTCCAGAATTGTGGGTCGTTTATTGGCGTGTTATCATCTTCTGTAAACTGGGATAAATAAGAACGAGAATTAACTGGTTGTTGCTTAAATCAGATTTCCGAAAATCAGATTCCGGAAATCGACCATTTCAGCAATCCATCACATAACTTTATTTGGTATGCAATCGGGAACAATCGTCTTTCCTTATTTTCGAAGAAAAAATGGACAGATTTCTTGAGGGGGATTGAAACGACAGGGGCTTTGGTCTCGTGGCTACAAGCGCGACTAAAATCAAAACTACACGAAGTGCTGCTCAAAGGTACAACTCGTGTATGAATTCCGAAAAAATTCTACATTTTATGTGATCCACGCATATTTGGTTAATTTGTTGTTTACGCGGCGACTAGTAACCGCGTTGGTCACACGAAACACGGAAGAAAAATGATCATTGTGTTTGGGTTCGATGTTCGCTGTTTATTTTAACCCCACTTTTGATTGACGGCCGTCATGGGCCGCCGTAAACATCGTTACAGCCAAATGTTTAGACATGCAGCATTCACAAATTGGCAATCACTCACGACCGTTGAAAATAATCTTTTTCGTTCGCATGTGATCATTGAAGCCCGACTAGTCGCAGTAATAATCTCCTTATGTAGAAAAAAACAGCCCTCATATACGTTTTTTGTTCAATGGTTTATTAAATGCTGCTTGTATTATATTCTGATTTTCTTCAATGCTCCATTTTTATACAACTCCAACAATGTGTTAACAACCTCAAATAAATGATCTATATGACAATTGTTTAAATTAAGTTAACGTGTATATGAAGGCTTACTCATTTAAGAGGGAGAAGGTTAGGTTAAATAGAAGATTGGGGCTTCGAAATTCCATTTGAAAAATCAAATCTCTTCAACATCTCTGTCATCGCACGTGTCGAAACACGCCCTCCAAGCGTGCATGCGTGCGCACGTGCAGCCTCGAACCCAGCTGATTAGCGTATACAGGCCAATCACATATCACCATGCGGCTTTAGAGGCACGTGGTTGGCTACTTAGTTGACGAACCAAACATCAGCCACAGCTCTTCTAGGCTAATCGTGGCGGACGTACGATTTATTTTCACTCGGTTTATTCTCGGTCTGTTGATCGGAATCTTTTAATTTGTTGGTGTTCTCTGCATCTCCCATCATCTGCAAACGTTTACATTTTTTGACTGACAATTGTTTCAATGGGATCCTTACTTTCAAAACACAATTCAGAAAGTGCTCCAAAGACCGTTCGGTCTCGCACTTACAGCGGCAGCACTACTACTAAACGAAGCTCACTTTTCCGATCTCTCTCGAACAGGAAAGACATTTTTCTTCGAAAATCTGCGACGATACACGCTACAAGAAGTCGGGATGTAGTCGAACCTTCGTCAGAGGTGGTCGTTGCCTCAGTTAAGTCCTCTTGTCTACAGCACAAACATGAAATGAAAAATGATGCATCTGACGAACAGATAATCGAGCAATCAGCTTCGCTGGCGGATGAAGCAATTGTAAAGGCGACGGGGGATTTGATTTTATCGAAAGAGCCTCGGGAACAGCCAGAAATAGCAAAAGTGGTCACGGCAGTAGCGGAGTCTATGCCTGCACCGACTGGTGAGAATTCATTGGGAGAGAAGAGTGTTGATGATGTTGTTACAGAAGTAATGAATGTATCAGTTGATGCGGTTGAGAATTCATTCGATCCGGTTGTGTTGGAAATGAACCAACAGAAGTTAGTGCCCGAAAACATCGAACCCGTTAGAGCGGAAGCGCAGCAAGAATCTGGAGATGTTGAAAAAGAGGCGGAGAATGTTTCGCCTCCCGAAAATATGCAACCTGTTACGTCTGAATCACAACGAGAATCATTCTCCGCTCCAAACGGGATCGCTGAACAAAATATTGCAGAAGAAACTGTGAATGCTCCCGTTGAGGAAATTGGTCAAGAAATAGCTACCAAGCGGTCAGGGGAATCTGAAGATTGTGACAAAGAAGTGAACAATGTTTCGCCTCCCGAAAATATCGAACAAGCCACGACCGAATCCCAACAAGAATCCTTTGCCACTCCGGACGGAATTTCTGAACAAAATATTTCAGAGGAGGCTTCTAATGCTCCCGTTGAGGAAATGTGTCAAGATATAGATACGAAGCAGCCAAGGGAATCCGCCCATTTTGATAAAGATGTTGATAGGCTATCAAATCTGGAAGATATCGAACCTGCTACAACTGAATCACAAGCAGAATCCTTCCCCACTGCGGACGGAATCGCTGAACAAAATATGTCAGAGCAAATTACCGAGGAAGTGTTGCAAAAAGCCACTGACGAATATGCCAATTCTTGCATTGGTGAAATTCGTCAAGAGCAGTCAAGTGATTCGACAGAGGTTGATAATGTGTCAACTCCGGAAGCTGTCGAACTTTCTACGACTGAATTACAACATGAACCCCAAAACCCCCCCCTTTCCACGGATGAGCCTGCTGCCGAAAACAAATGCGACGAAGCTACGGTGGCTACCTTGTCAGAGGCTGCAGAGGAAGCTGATGAGGAAGCTCAAAATGAAGAGATGCTCCAGGAAAACGTCACAGAACAGTCGGCAGAAACCCAGCCACAACCGGTGGACCTCGATCACTCCACACATGACACCCATGAAACCCCCCAAGAAGGTTATCAACTGGAAGTCCCTTCAGAGTCCGTTGAAGTTCAAGAGGAAAACGAAGTCACCGAAACCGAGACAAAGCAGCCCGCCCCAGCCGCTGAAGTGACCTCTGAGCCCATCGATGAATCCACCGATGAGATGAAATTGGAGGAACCGCCAGCTACCGATGATGTCGCTGCTTCTGATTCCGTAGCCCCCGACGAATTGGTGGAGGTATACTCAGAGACTATGGAACTTCAGACGGGGGACGATGAACACCAGGAGGTTGCGTCAGATGTCGAAGAAACCCAGAAGATTGTCACAGGGCCCCACGCAATCTCGGCACATACCCAAGATGTTCAGGTAATATACCTTGCCGAGGATACCCATGAGCATATGCAGAAGGATTGTCAAAGTCAGGAAAACGACCTTGAAGCTGTTCAATGTGATCCGGATGCAGAATCAGAGTTGGCACTCAACGAAGAGGTGACGAAGACGGAATATGGTGCTCTCCACGAGGAGATCGTTCGTGCGGCACTAATGGAAGACGACCAGGCGCCTACACTGCCCGTCAACGGCCACGAAAACCTAAACGGCGATTCAACAGAACCCCACAACCCCGACTCTCTGGTCGCTGATGAGATCTCCGCGCTCAAGCAACAGCTGTCACCCACGGAGAACGGCGCCGAACCCCTGTCGCAGGAGGAGCAAGTGTAATCCCCGCAATCCCCACTTACTATTCGCATTGTGTCATTTTCACGCACGAACAATCAAGGACCCAGTCTGCATGCTTACACGGCACACACGCACATCCTCCCCACAGATGCTACAACTTACGAAACTTCCAAACGCAGTGTTTTTCCCCTTTTCGTACTCATTCTGCTATGCCCGCGTACGACAATCCCACCCCACCCCCCTCTGTTGAACAATAACATCAACAGTGGGAGCTTTTGACTAATTTTTTATCATCCATGAGTAAACTTTTATTTCCTCTCAAAAACGTCGGTTGATTTTAAATAGTCTGGCTGTGTATTGCTGTCCTCGAAGGCTGATGAGTCATGCAGAGGCTGTCTGTGATGTTGGTCGTAGGGGGATTGCGTGAGTAACAGCTCTTATTTATTTGCACACACAGAGGCGACCCACCAAACTGACTAGGAAAGTGTCTTGATAGGTTGGATATAAAAACTTGACTGCCGTAACATCTCGCAAATTTGGTAGGCAAGCTGAACCAAATGTCTTCAGAAATAACAGGATTTTACTTAAAAAAACGTGAAGTAAAGCATCGGTACGTATGTTTTATCAAACCTCTCACCGGCTAGGTTGGAAACAGAAAGCCGGAACTAAAAGGACCCGTTTCATGTGGTACTAATTCATACTGGAACCCGCATTGGTTTTGGTGCAATGACCGGAGATACTTGCTAATAAATAGTGTGATATTTCGAAGCAAATGGTATGAAATTGTCCTTACAAAATTAACCACAGCCCCTATAGACCGCGTAATTTCAGCAATGCGTGTCTTCTTCGTCTGACACTGAGCCACGGAAATGTATAAAACGATGACATAATTAATGAGTTTGTAAAATACAGTAGCAAACCGTTGTGGAATGTACTTAGCCAGGTTCCTGTCAATGCATGAAACGGCATTCACGCCTGTAAATGTGCACTATTATCGAAAACTTGGGATTACGTCGCAGAGATTCCGTGAAAATTATTACATTTTTAGCCCGGAAAGATTATTGAATGAACGGTCCTAATCGGGATTGCAAAACTACCCTCATCATTTTCACAAGGCTGTTTTCTCGCAAGAAGATCAGTTGTGCTCATGCCTATTAACCTTCGCCAAACGCACGGATCGCAAAGTGTAGCATTTAAACAAATATAAAGAGCCAATCCCATCCAGAGAATTACCATTGAACAAAACCGATTTTTCGAAGAAATTATTCGGGGTTTTCACGGTTTGGGAGTCCTTTTGGTACACATTTTAACTATCGCCAAAAGTTCCACAATCAGCTCGGTATCCCTCCCAGAATTACGTCGTTTGAGAATTGGGCTGCGAATCTTTGATGCAACCAATCAAAGGCAGCAAATAACATAAGTTTCATTTTAATAATGAAAGGCTCCAAAGAGAATATAGTAATTTAAATTACTTATTCCAAAAGTTGGTCAGAAAATGAGTACCTTTTCGAAGCAGAATCAGAAAACATGTTTAATTAAACATATATATTATGTGTATTTTCGCAAGAAACCGACTTTTGAGCAGAAACCTGCACAATCGTTTCCTAAATCATCGTTCGGGGGCATCAGGCGCGTC
This sequence comes from Proteocephalus fallax, assembly GCA_028672205.1. Taxonomy (NCBI): domain Eukaryota; kingdom Metazoa; phylum Platyhelminthes; class Cestoda; order Proteocephalidea; family Proteocephalidae; genus Proteocephalus; species Proteocephalus fallax. Next base: position 95,421 of record JAPUBX010000627.1, read on the forward strand.
TATCGTTTTATCCTGAGTGGTTGTGTCACAGTTTTTCTTCTCAATTGAGAGTGATTGGAAAAAGAAGCCCGGTTTTCTAGGCGTCCTGCGTCTAAAAAGCATCACCAAACGCCCCTGGGAGCATTTTTGAATAATGTTTTGAAAGTAAAGAGCGTAAATAAACGCGGGCTCATTGCGAAAGGACGCCATCTTATTTTTTTGTATCTCATTTAAATATGAGGGTTTACAAAATATAATTTGATTGAATTTATTCATCGATTCGCGAATTTGACTTACACATGGCTCTCAGTTCGTTTTTCATTTGGTATATATACGCTAGCGAACGCAATTCGGAAAGACCGGTTGTCTTTTGAATGAGAGATCTCAATGATTTTTTGTGGGAATATGCTAATTCGCATCTTCTGTATACAATCGCCAATTCGTGCATTATTTTTGTTTGTTGTACATTTTAATGTTGAAACATGGTGTTATCGTGACCTTAATATAGCCAATTCCATCGTAATCATTATTACCTTTAACTTGTCAAACAGCTAACCTTTCCAATTTAACCAATACCACTGTAAATCTCTGGTGATACATGATTTATTCCGATGGAAGTTACGGAAAACTCGATTAACCGTGACAGAAAAAGAAAGAAAAACCAAGTCTAACTTATAAAATAAATACATCACTGGTTAAAATGCGACCTACTAAAACCGTCTGTGGATTCCTCTTTCACGACCAATAATTTAAATGACGATGAATACTGGTGGATTGAAAAGAAAAATTGTTTTGAAATGCCACAGTGAGTTAAACAGCAAAAACACCGGAGGCTGGGGCAAACAATGGGCGAACAGACTACGAGGTGGATGATGATGATGATGATGATGATGATGATGATGCGAAGATGATGATTCAGGCATCCGCAAAGGCCTTAATGCGGTTAATTGAACCTCATTGTGCCTGAAACGGTAAACTAAAAAACGGACAAGATTTGTCATTTCACGAAAACGGCACCCACATGATAACTCCGCAGTTTAACAAAACGCCCAGGAATTAGGATGTTCAGCTGGGACCGAAATTATGGATTTAAGCCATCGGTGGAGTGTCAAAATCCGCTCTGATGGAAACTCTGATGCCGACGCAGAAGGCCGTTATCAGAAGACCACCCGACCACTCAAGTGACGGCCTTGCAAAACGGTTGCGAGTCTGCGTTCGTCTTGCAGGCATGGAGTCGGGTCATTTCATGGGAACCACGATATTACTGGACCACTGTTTAGAAATTTCATAATTGGTCAGAAAAGGAAAACGAATAGAGCCTTGTTATGCATAGCAATAATTGGGTAAGAAAGAGGAGAATGCGTTTCCGGGTATAATGGGTGTATGGTGTCGATAGAAATATTGTGAGGGCCGCTTATTCAACATCCCGTAACTCCATATCGTTGGGATAGGAACTGGTAGCGTAAACTGGTATTGCAATCCTAGATTAATTATTTTCCCCTTTACATCAATTGAAGAATGAAGGGTGTGTTTGTACCTGGCTACGGTGAACAGGTTCTTCTCCTTGGATTATAAGCCATCTGGTACGTATCGTCAATTTCCTTTAGCTTCGGATCAAAATTTGTAAATGAGTTCCTTTTCGATGAATTTCAATCATACCGATGAGTTGGCGTTTGGTCTAAACTTTAACTAACAACATCTCTCCATTCAGACGGATGTGAGCCTCCCTAAGGGAATCGTTTAAAGAAGCACATACTTTCTCGTAAGTCAGAGTAATATTGCGATACCAGTGGTTGGCAGTGAATAAATTCGCCGGGTATTCTGACTCCCAGTAAATGTTGTTTGAAATAAGGTATCGATTGTAAAGTTCCACAGTTTTCATTTTCACCAGGATTTCGTCAAAACGGGCTATTAAAAAAAACACATTCAGACATCCACGCCATAGACCATAAAGGCTAACTAGGTGAACCAGTACATAACGTTTGCTTAACTAAGGATATCACTGAGAGTAACACGTAATTAGCTAACTGTTAAAGAGCAGCATCAAGCAGAATGCTCATCCACGGAACGTGATTCTTATCACCCGCCACCAGGATCCCCCACCAACCGGAAGAGAGAAAGATACGACGACGGAGCAGGAGGAGAACTAGACAATTTACCAGATCAGCCTCCCCTATTGATGAATCTGATGCTACTTTTATACATGGCTTAATGAGCCAATTAAAAAGGCCTTACTGGGCCAAATCTTGGACATTGAGTTACCATGGCCAGACACGGTTAACAGACAGAGCGTGAATGTCTGGTTCAGAATCGGGGTGTCATGTCTAGAGGAATTAATTCAGAGAGCAGTTTTCTTGGGGAACCTAAACGGTTCGTAACAGTGATCAAAAAGCGTTAGCTGATTCTTGGGGATATTGAGTGCCTGTACCCCCAAATAATCGGGTAACTTGGACGAAATCGTGAACAGCGATTAAACTTCACCCGGACTCTCTAGTCGACTGCGTCTGCATTCTGCAGCAGTTGTGGCTTCATGGCCATTTTCCCAGAAATAATCGCAACTTGCTACGCCATGTGGCTGTGTATTTAATGGGGAGCATGAAGCACAACCCATCTTCCTCAGATCACATGAGTGGTTTCAAGCATTGATGGGTGCCCGATTGTGTAGCCGTCAGCCTCCTCCCTCTGTGGTTAGGAAGGACACCATGGCTTCTCGTGGCCCTATTGGTTAGTGTCGTATGACCCCAAACTTACCTGACCTCCACACTAATTCAGAAACCAAAATAACTGGCACGGACTAGGTGTTTCAGAAAAACCGATATCGCCCTAGCCACCCAGGAGACACATAGTCCGCGCATTCTGACCTGGTAAGACTCTAAACATTGTTTTAACAGCAAACAATATCATACGCTCTCGACCATATAACATTGGGACACGCGTCGAGTTTCGATCGCGCCTTTAATTACGAGTTCTATTAATTACTAATATATACTGCTGTTTTTGTAGGAAAATATGAAACTGAAGTGATGATAGACAATTTGCTCCTTTTCTGTTTAAGTTTGCCCATTACGAACATAGTATTATTGAGAGATGCAATTAGTGACACCACCACAATAATTAATGTTCGGTTGTCCTAATTTAAACGTGTTCAATACAATTTAATTGGAATTGGAACCGCTATTCAGTTTAGTTGGGTAATGCCAAATTAATGAGGATATTAATACAAATAACGGAGTTTTTTGACTGAATCAAACCGTTCTCACGTGTTCGCTGCGAGCAGATTATACAGCTCCTACCGCGAACTTTTGTTTCATCGTTTGATTTCCTGTCCGATAGACCTGCCAGTTGTGCTGTCGTCTATTGAAGTGCTAACAGCAATTAAGTCATGTGTATTCAGATACAAACCAAATGACCTTAATACAACGAAAAAAAGAATAATCAACCACTGCTCATCAGTTAAGGTAGACCAATGATGAGACGACGCCCTAAGTTCATAATTCTTGGCGTGTGAATGAAGAGATAAATAACTTCGCCCATATTTTAACCGATAGCGCGTGTCCCAAACGTGCCGATGATTGGCCAAATTGGTGGCTCCAGGTCACGTACAAATGGATTGAATTTCTTCGTAAGGGTTTGTGGGGACTCTTTTCATCGGTGACTAGACTCCTAATTTTACCAACGCTGTTATTGCATCTCCCTTACCTTAAACTCTGATTCTCCCTTGTATGATAGGCTTGGCGATGGGGGTCACTATGCACCAACAAGTATATATCCCCTTTTGATTCAATTTGATCAAACTTTTCTACCTCTTTAGTTTAACGTTTAATCAAACATGACACGTTTCCCCTTCCTGTCCGTGTGTCCTGATTGGCTCCTACCCTGTATTATACAAAACCACGCGCTTCCAGTCGATTGGTCCATTTAAGCCAAAATCGCTTAGTCATACCTTCGGATGGCGCGCTTTATTCACCAACACTGACACATTGTGACTGGAAAGACCGACTTTAACTTGGTTTCCCTACCCAAATATCCCCTAGAAGGACAAATTGTTTATATATTGTCATTTCTAGCAACCGTTCTTTATCTTTACGTTTCGAGCCACTGAAATAAGAACAATACCGAACGCGTCTTTTTTTCAATTCCGGGTTGGAAGATTTAACATCCCCCAATACGCATGATTAACAGCATTGAATGATGCAGCTGACAAGGACAACCGGACCAACCCAAATTGTTTGTAAAGACACGCTCTCGAAATAATAATACGAAAGTAAAATAAAAACAAAAACATTTAGTCCTTCTGGTCTGATTGAATGGTTGAAAAAATCGAATTTTGATCAGCTTGTCGAAGGGAATCAGTTGATATCAATGAGATATGGATCTCAATCGATAAAATAATAACAATTAATCGAAGTTAAAATGTTGCTTATTCGAGTTCATACGAATGCGTCAATGCTAGAGGGGTAAATGGATCATTTAAACATCTCTTTTCAACAACGAGTTACAGAAGGAAGAATAAAGTGGACAAATCTAAGAGAAACTATCAATAATGTTCATGCATTGCCCCCATTGTGGTGTCCTCGATATTGTTGTCGTTGAAGTGTCGCTTTGTGTCACCATCATTGTGTCAAATGCGTTCTTAGACAAAATGGGAAGCGTTAGGTCAGGTCTTGAATCGGCGTTGTTCAAAGGCCAACTGGTCATGCATGCATAACTGAACACAGTTATCGACTAAGCAACCATCTAGGACGACTTTCCAGCACCAATATCGCCCCCTCAAAAATGTAATATTGTCATCCTAATCTTAATTGCAGTTCCCTTTTTGTTATCGACAGCCGGACAGTTATAGACTCATCCACTTATTCATCACAAAACGTGATTTGGCTTGACGAATCAAAAAGCGACATGCGGGTGTGCATCCACAACGCACTAGCAACTATATGTAAATAAGGTTGCCACAGCTCCAAGCTTTGTGAAATTTATAGAGAAGGTGTATGCCCGCCTTGCACCGAATCTATCGATATTTTTAGCGTAGACGTGGGACAAAATGGAATACAAAATAGCAACTTTCGTTACAGTGCCGTCAAAATCGTCATCCATATTAAGGGGTGGTTGGTCACCATGAAAAATCGCGAGTTAGTAAAAACCAGGTCGCCTAGTCATTTATCAGTAGTATCCGGCTACCTATTTAATGTTTCCGTTTTTAATTGTCCGACTTAGAAAACGCAATTCCACAGGACACAGGACACAAATCACAGAGAGAAAATAAGAAATCAAATATTTGGCCAAAATGTAAGGACACTGGGAAATAGATCGCGCCCCAATTGAAATTTTCCGTTGTGCCTGAATGACGTGCGTCACAGCTACATATGCTTGAGACAAAAAGGACACCATTTAAATATGCTCTTCGTAATATTCTCGGTTCTAAAGGTGCAGGAATTCGGTTGCATCGAACTGGGCGGAATCAAAACCCATAATAAACAGCGAATCTCAATCAATTACGGAGTGTGCACCATCGATCACACATCTATTAGTGGTCATCAGTAAAGATCATGATGCTTGGGTTTATACAAGACGCCCGATGTGGCTGACGCAAAGGATTCGTCAGTTCATTTCCAGTCGCCTCGCACCGCAAACAAATTCAAAAGACGCGCGAAACCGATCAAAAACGTGCATCGCGCTACAGTAACGCGGCACCAGTGAGGTGATTCAACCTGCCGGACGCCTGTCGCAACCACACACCTCTTCACCTAGTAGGACGCCAACCTCACTCTAAAGGGTGCCAATTACACCGCGACTGGCGTCAATCGATTCACGAGATGGCCCTTAGCGGTGCCGATATCGGGCGATACTGTCGAGATCGGAATGAACGCGTTTCTTTTTAATTGAGCCGCAATTTCGGAGTCTCGTCCGACAGCTTGAGCGAACGCTGCCGAGAACCCGCGTCAATTGGCCTTGGACACCTGACAAGTTCCTTTGTTGAGTTCGATTACACACCTCAGCATGCAATCCTGCTTCAGGAGCTCCAGAGGCCTCATCGAACGGCTTCACCGACAACTTAAGACCACTCCCAAGGCCACAGTTAGCAGTCGCGATTGGATGGGAAATCTGCCGAATACCATGTTGGGCCTACCAGCAGCCGTAAACCACTCCACACCATCCACCCTATTTATACATTTTACTTCTTCAAGAATTTCGCCGTTCCACCATTTAGTCTCTAAGGAAATACGTGTGCCGTAGCGGACGAAATTGAATAACCTCTGCTTCGAATGACAGAAAACAAGAAATCTCCACATGTGCCCTCCGAAACACGAATTCAGGTCAAGTCAATTGATCTTGGCTCCCGGTATCAAGTAATTGATTAAAGCAGCATCAACCCGCTTATATTGTGTCCAGCCAATCGCCTAGCGGTCTTTTTTTCGATTTAAAATTCAACAATTCCCTTAACTTGTGAAGGGGTTTAAGTTTGTACCACACGAGTTCACGGCTTAGTTTTTTATGAATAGCATAAGTAGTGCATTTCAAACAAAGGTAAAATCATACCACTTTCGCTCACCGAGTGACCAAAATCGCTAAAATCTCAATTCCTGTATTGGTTAGAAGTGGATAAAGTGTCCTATATATATAAAAAACGACCAGGCTTTGCGTTTTATATCTGAAAAACTGCAAAATTGTGTTCATGCAAGAACCCAAGAATATGTTTAAACCGGCTTGCCAGCTAATTTCAATTTATCTTTTCCTCGTGATAATCCCACTGACTCATCCACGCCCAACCTGTTTGACGCTTTGTCCAGAAATAGGGGTTTACATGCTTTGGCCTACGATGTTACCCAGATGAATGTTATTGGCTAATGCTGCAAACCTGGTTTCATATACCCAAATCAACAGAATGCGGTAATTACAAACTAAGGGCCTGCACATCATTGAATCTGAACTTCCTTCATTGCTCTTAAATACATGAACCGATGCCCAAAGAATAATGCATTAAGCCTTGTTGTGGTGTCTCATTGAAGCGAAATGCTGGAATGACTGGAACTGTGTGCGCGCGTTTGTATGGATGCGTGGCCGGTCCAGTTTATCCCGCCGAGATAATGAAAATAAAGTGGCCAGTATTAAATATATTCTGACCTTCGATACGTCCATCATAAAAAACTACAGAAGCTCCAAAAAATGCCAAAAGCTTGCCAGATCTTCCGATCCCCATTTGCAGGTGTGCTTTAGATACGCTCACATGGGCGGTTTGAATATTCGCCATTAAAGCACGCAATGTAAAACCAACCTCCAACAAACCGTCCTGGCAAGATAGTGCTGGTGGTTGAAGCAGTCCGTGATAAATTGAATCGCATTTAATGGATTTGGGGCAGATCTTTTATTGTACTTTTGTTTAACCAAACTTCTTAATAATTCGAAAGGAACGGAACTATTCGGTTGGTGGGTAAATAAATAACCGAACTCATCTGGGGTAGACAGTTTACATGTTGATGCTAACAAAAAATGGTTTCTAATGCGGTTTCAAATTAAAAAATATGTAAAATGAATATTCTGAAACAAGTAACATTGCATGGGTTCACAACGCAGAGATCCATGTATCATCATTGCTCTGTGACCAAATTCTGTCACGATGTTTGGCGCGCGTTTTGGATAGGGCTGCCTTTCAATGGCCGCCATTTCCCGTTTGCCAAACTTTATATACTTCCTTGGTTAAATTGGCGTTTCTTGCCAATTTACTTCCTTTATTCTTAACTTATTCTGCATTTTATACGAATAATCGTCATTTCCTGTGACATTTTGTTTATTGTAAATTTAATTGCTGAAAGTTTTGATCCTCCTGACCTTAATAAAGCGAATATTATTATTATTATTATAATCAGGAAAGATCGAGCGAAAACCCCCCATTCCCGTTATCGAACACGATTGCAAACTTTAATCTAGGTTTTATAGTACATTAGCACGCTTCCCCTGGATAGAGACATCTGTTTAAAGAAGAAATTACATGACGCGCCTTTTCAATATGGCCAATGCCGTTGGCGCTTAAAAGGGGCAGCCCACATTTCTCATCCGTTAGCGAAACATTTTATGACGCATGCACACTTGGCATGGTGCTGCATCCGTCAGTGCTCGCACGCCATTGGTCCATCCCACGGGCGCGAACATGTGCGCATAGATTAAGTAAACTGCGTGGGCGGCGTAGTGCGCCGATTCTTTGTGTTTTAGGACTGACGCATCGCGCCCAATGGAAGAGATGGACGATGCAGGTTGCTGCTGTTGATGAAAATAAAAAAAATAATGTACTGATATTGGTTTATTGAAGCGATGACGACAAAAACGAGGCTGATAATACGCGTGAGGAAAATGATTAGGTATGGTATCATAATCTTTTAGATTTTCCCCTATCAACTGGCTCAGTACGCGTAACTTTGCTTGTCTAGAACAATGGAATCACGTAATTCTGTATTAAAATAGCAAGGACGTACAAGGAGTGGGAACCGGTATTTCAAAATTGAGATTTCGTTTTTCGGTGTGCAAAATCTATTAAAGGATATCCCCGGAATTCGAATTACGCGTTGGACGAATAATGGGTCCAAACCTCGATTACGCGGTGACCGGGAATGCAGCGAACTACAAAGACCCGTAGATCTGTTGTTGTGACCTTAAATTATGTGTTTATTTATACCAGACGCATAACATCAATTAGACTGGCACCCCATTGGCTAACGCACACCACAGCGCATGCTTTGACCTTAACGTGGATAAATTAAGACGATATCGACGACACCTGGCCGACCCCGTTTTTAACCACGACAAGCCCCACGTGTGTCCAGACAGGACTCGCCTGCAGCGGGCGCTAAGCATCTCGCCTTGTCATCGTTTTCGGCCCAGGTAGGGCCCTCACTATTGTTTGAATAATAAACAATATTATTCATTCCCGACCTTCGTCTTTGGCCATCGTGCCATTCTGATTTTCGGCCACGAAGTCTTCGAATTACCATAAAGTCACTTAGAGTAGTCAAATCAAGAGATTCTGGTCGCGACGACACTTGTAACAATTCGCATACCCAAGAATAAGAAGTAACACGAATGTATAACACTGAAGTTTACTAACATGAATTCAAACGTCAAATTTGCCAGCCAACCGGGTCATTTATATGCGTTAGAGAATACATTTAGGCAATCCCTGTTTATATATATCTTCGAAAAATCATTGTGTTCCTTGTTAATACATTTTCAAAAAGATTAGTGGAATGCACGGATAAGTCTCGGATAGACCTACAAGCCTGATTCAAGCACGGCTGAAAGGGGAATAATAACTCGCGTAGGGGGCAAACAAAAAACTTGACAAAGAAAGAAAAATGAATTAACAATACTTGTCGAAACCAAATTTGCCCTCAAGGCCGTTAGCCAGTTAGCGTTAGCGGTTAGCATCTCACATAGTGAGGGATCCTTGGTTCGACTCCCAGAACTTCCGACTTCACAAACATAAGTCGGGGGCAACGGCGTTTACCTGTTATCCAGCTGCCTAGAGGCTGTTAATGGCACTGGGGACGCCACCGATAATCTTCATTACGACATACATCATGTGGCTGGTTATCGCAGGGCTACAACAATATATTAAAAAAACATAATTTGCATTTATTATTAAAGGAAAGAGGGTTATCAGGGGAATTATGATTACATGCTTCAGTTTTTGATCGATTAATATGGAAAGTGGGTGGGAGGTGTTGGGGGGACGTGGGGTAAAGAAGAAAACAACGAGGACGACGACTAGCAAATGACAATGAGTCCAATTGGGGTAACGGGGGCATCCAATGTGTCGGGAACATAGAAATGACAGAATAGTTAATATTCATTCCAGTACTATTTCAAAGACTGTTTCCACAATCGTTTATGACGACGAGTTTGGTATTTTGATCGTAAAGCGCACGCTGAAGTTGTTTCCTCTAAAGCCGCGCAATCTTTGGGCATTTCTGGCTGTTTCAATGACAACATTTTGATCGCATGTGGATTGATGAAAGAAAATCAAATAATAGTCGAGCTCAGTTTAACTAAAGACAATGCATTTTAGACGAACCGAGAACGCAGGAATTATTGCTTATAACATTTTTTCGTCAATAAACGTCCCTTTTACTACTGAAATCCACACTCCTCACCCCAAGCACGACGGTTTAAGTGAGCCTCAAAACGTTCTGATAGAGCGCCTGAACTCTTAGTAATGCTTGTACCTTTGTGACATTTTAACCGTGTGTTTAAGCTGTTGTTATTTTGTGACTAGATAGAAAGATATTGTAGGCATGCGAATAAACTACACTAGAGGGGAATAAATAACCCTCCAAATGGCACTACGAATTTCTGAATTTGTGACAACGAAAAGCACCGAGCTGGCGATTGACACATGAAATTGGTTATCTTGCGAGCGTCGAAGGCGCGTAATCTCTGCAACTTTTTTAACCGATTCAAACAAAAAGGCATTCCGCACCGGGAAAGCTTTATGAACGACGGTGGAGTCGATTGATATGTCCGTATGTACCACAGATCGTTCAAATTTCCGTCGACCACAATACAATATTTTTAATACCTTTAATGCTTACGAATGGAATTGGAGAAGTTTAGAAAAAAATCCTATCCTCACTTTCGCAGTTTCCATTGCACCATTTATGATGCTAATATTCGTTTTTATTAAGGTATGGTACTTCGAAGACTTCGTGGCCCAGAAATCAGAATGGCACGATGGCCAAAGACGAAGGTCGGGAATGAATAATATTGTTTATTATTCAAACAATAGTGAGGGCCAAACCTAGGCCGAAAACAATGACAAGGCGCGATGCTTAGCGCCCGCTGCAGGTGAGTCCTGTCTGGACACACGTGGGGCGTGTCGTGGTAAAAAAACTGGTGGGCGGCCAAGTGTCATCGATGTTGTCTAAATTGATCCACGTTAAGGTCAAAGCGTGCGGTGTGGTGTGAGTTGGCCAATGGGGTGCTAGTCCAATGGATGTCATGCGTCTTGAATGAATAAACACAACATTTAAGGTCACTACAAAGGTCACGAAGACCAAAACGTTCAACATTAAAATTTCCAATAAACAAACATTTTACAAGAAGTGGCGATTATACGCATAAAATTCAAAATAAAATAAATAACAAGGTTAATTTGAAGACAGGGAAATTTAACCTATGAAGTATCTAAAGTTTGACAAACGAGAAATGGCGCACATCCCAGGATACCAAGTAACTTAAATATTTAAGAACAATACAGGGCTTGGCTGTTTGATTCAAGTTATCTTTCTGGCATCATGATTTGCATGCTTCGACTCCTTCAACAGCGCCACTTTGGGTAAAAGAATTTAACGAGAATTGGAACCGCTGGACAAGTGTCTGCGTGCGGTGTCTTGTGGCTGCGACTATTTATTTCTAGAGGATATACCCGTGTTCCCATGTTGTACCCGTGGTGACTTGGCTTGGGGGTTGAACCCAGATCTTTCACTAACAGAACGAGGATGCTGACAGTTAAACCATAGGGCCTCTAACTGATGACCGCCGCTTGACGGTGTGGGACAGAAAATCGACAGCTTGAAACAACAGACTTTGGATTTATTTTATTTTCGGGCAATGCATTCAACATTTTTAAAATGAATTGTGCAGCTAAAGAAACCACAAAACAAGAAGCAGCAATGCGTCACAATTTGCTAGTTCGTCGTTTCCGTCGCCTTTGGGACACCGATTGGAACATAAATGTCTTCACAAAGGCCAGAATCATTCCTCCCATGATCTATCGTTGCTCATCGTTTGCAAAGGGACTCGGATATGATTACTTTTTCAACCACATGTAACATGATTTCGTTTTTCAGCTGTTTTTCTGTGTCTTCAGGCGAAGGCGCACTTGTAACGACATGGGTGAAACCGTAACTAAAAAATCGTTTGCGTGTTTTATTTTGGAAAAAAACGATGATGCAACATGCAGCCATCGTCTGAAACCGATTCTATGCGGCGGTGGTTTATTTTGACCAAAATTAATAACATTCAAAGGGATGTGCCAGGTTTTATGACCAGAATTTCCCAGCTAAAAGGACACAGTCATCAAAGTTAGAAGTCGACCTGAGATGGGACCTGACTCTCTCGGGGTCACACTTAGTCATCTTAGTGGGTTTAGTGAATCCTGTGTGCATGCATATGTGTGGATGAGGGGCGAAGCGTGTGGAATGAAGACATAAAAAACACAATACTTCCATGTAGTTTTACGTTTGTAACTCCGCTTAACGCGTCGTGTTTTTGAGGAATCCTAAATTCGAACATCAACTGATTTTGCATCTTGTTCAGCAGTCTGCGATAACAAGGACGCAGCGTTACAATGCTCTCTTTACTGAAGAGGAATTGAGTGGCGAGAGAGACTCGCAACTGTTGCAACGCCTGGAAGCCTTATCGGTGAACCAAGACGTCAGCGAATTTATCATTTCACCCAGAGCCTCCTTGGCAACCATCCAACCCACGATGCCGTTGATCGAGTTAGGCGAGTACGCCGACATCATGTTTGCCGCTCAACCTGGCCATCTAGCAGTAGCCACAGTGACAAGACCCCCCAGAAACTCACTGACGACGAGGTTTAAGAGTTGCGTGACTTGAGGCAGCAAATGCGTAACTTGCTGGATTACAAGGACCGCTCGCAGCGTCAACGGAGGCCACCGATAGCCGCAAAAACAAGCAAACAAGACGACACGCTCTGTTGGTTTCATCAACTGTTCGGTTCCAAAGCAAGGCGCTGCCATTCTCCATGTTCTTGGTCGGGAAACGGAGAGGCCAGGCAGTGAGTGCGGCTTTCACTCCGTCTGGCAAGAACACGCCCAGCCGCATTCTCTTTGTGAAGGACGTTGAACACGATCGCCGCTTCATGGTGGACTCCGGCGTTGACGTGAGCGTCATTCCCCCATCTATGTCTGACCGGTTACACCTTGACTCAGATTTCGTCCTCCAGTCTGCCAATCGAAGTAACATAAAAACTTACGGCCTGTGTGCGTTTCGTCTCGACCTCGGACTGGGGCACATTTTCACTTTCACATTCTTCGTGGCTGATGTCCCTCATGCGATCTAAGGCGCGAACTTACTTTTCACGTTTGACCTATCCTTCAGCGTCCGACGAAAGAAACGCGGTTACGAATCAACGGCAGCGGGAGTCTATGGATACACAGCAACAACCTCGATCCGCCACCTCACTCACATTCCTGTCCCCTCTCCCTAAAAGGCCCTTCTCGATCAATTTCCAGATCTCCAAAACTGGAACCGAGCCATCACCACTCCACATGGTTAAGAAGACAACACCCGGGGATTGGCGTCCTTGTGGAGACTATCGAGCCCAGTCACAATTCCTGACCGCTATCCTCTGCCGCACATTCACGCCTGTGTCTCGTTCCTACATGGAAAGAAGATATTCTCCACAATAGATCTGGTCCGGGCGTACCACCAAATACCGATCGCCCCTGACGACATCCCGAAAACGGCAATCACCACTCCCTTTGGATCATTCGAATTCTTACGGATGCCGTTTGGGCTCAGAAACGCTTCCCAAACCTGTCAACGCTTCATCGACTCAATTCTTCGCGGAAGAGCACCTGCGACATTTGGAAGTGGTCCTTCGTCGCCTTGATGAACACGGGCTCGTGGTGAACCCCGAGAAATGCCATTTTGGCCGAACCGAAGTAAGTTTCCTGGGTCAGTTGGTAAATGATCTGGGGGTTCGACCACTGGACGCGAAGGTAACAGCGCTTGCTGACTACCCGGAGCCCAGCACAAAGCGTCAGCTTCGACAATTCCTCGGGATGCTGTACTTTAACCGATGTTTCATCGCCGACTTTGCCGAGATGGCCTCGCCGTTAACCCCTCTGACCTCCAGCGGAAACGGTCAGTTAATAATAATAATATAATAATAATTGTAGTGGCTTTATTGAGGTCACGAGGACCAAAACTTTCAGCATTAAAAAAGGCAGGATAACAAATATTAGATGCGAAAATTGTCTTGTAGTTCCTGTTTAACCTGGTCTGGTGAGACTAAAAATCGGGACAAATAGGGAATGACCGAATTGCGATATGCCGCCGTTCTTGTTGGAATTGAACGGTATGGACGGCGCATTGGTCGAAGAGATTTACATTCGGATAAACTGGAATAGAGGGGATGGGAGGGGTCATTTAAAATTCGGGCAGCGATTAATGAGCAGTTATTTAAGTGGCGTTCAACGATGATTTCTTTGATAGAGAGAATAGGCAGACCGCTAGAAAACGAGATTATTTTAAAAAGTCGATGAAGGGTTAAAAAGTCCGAGCATTTAAGACCAGGGAATATTACTGGGGAACAATATACAATCAGGGGAATTATACAGGCATGGACGAAGGTTTTTATATGGCTCGAGCTCAAACCAAGTCTCCTGAATCGGCGAACAAGGAAGCAAAGACGGCGGCTTTTACCAAAGACAACATCGACATGATCACTCCACGATAACCGACTGTTAAAAATCACCCCGAGATACTTCGATTTTGGGCTCGAAGCGAAGTTATGTAGTGAAGAAATTTCGGGGGTGTCGGCAGCGGCTGTCAGGGAAAATGTGATATGGATGCATTTTGATGCATTCAGCAAAAGATCATTCTCGGAAGACCACTCAAGTGGTCAGGTTAAATTGTTACCAGAACAGAGTGCAGCCTTCCAGAAGTTTAAGGCTAGTCTCGCTGAAGCGACCTCTTTGGTTCATCCGCGCACTGATGCCCAACTATCTTTGATGGAAGATGCTTCGAACACTGCATTCGGCGCTGTACTTAACCAAGGAGACGAGGATCGGCGAAAACCAATTGCGTTTTTATCAAAGTCTCTATTAACAACGGCACGCCGATACAGCACCTTCGGTCGGGAATTATTGGCGCATCACCTAAGCATAAAGTATTTTCGCCATTTTGCGGAAGGTGGCCGCATTCAAATTTTCACGGACCACAAGCCGTTGATTCATGCCATGGCACATCTACTCTTCTCCCTACAACGTACGCGAGATCCGACAACTCGATTTCCTCTCCCAGTTCGACCTGGAATTCCGTCATATCCGCGGCGCAGATAATGAGGTTGCCGACGCCCTTTCGGGCATCGAGTTGAACAGTCTGCAGGTAGCTAATGGTATCGACTACGAGGAGATGTCTGACGCCCAGCAACACGAGGGTATTCGAATTGGGCCCGACGACACAGCCCTTATAAACCGTACTCCCCTGCGGTCTCAGCGTTCTCTGCTCTTCGACAACACCAAGGCTTCCCCTCGCCCGCTAGTTCGGCAATGCATGCTGCGCCAAGTTTTCGAAATGGTTTATGGTCTCTCGCACCCTGGTATTCGCGCAACCACACGACTACTGGCTGAAAGGTTTTCGTGGAAGGGATTGAAAAGGGACGTCTGCCTGTGGACACGGGCATGCCTTCGGTGCCAACAGGTAAAGGTCAATCGTCGCACCAGTGCACCGATCGGCACCGACGCACGGTTTAGCCACATTCATTTGGATTAAGTCGGCCCGTTGCTCTCGTTCAGTGGTTTCCGCTACTTGCTGACTTGTGTAGATCGCTTCATCCGTTGGTGCGAAGTTATACCGCTAGCGGACATCGGCGCAGAAACGGTTGTTCTCGCCTTCCTACATAACTGGGTGGCACGCTTCGGATCTCCGCGTCGTTTGACAACCGACCGAGAGGCACAATTCGAATCAACGCTTTCCCAAAAGATTGGCCAATTTATTTGTTGCGAGCGAATACGCACGAATTCTAACAATCCCGCGACTAATAGGATAGTTGAGCGCCTCCATAGAACACGGAAGTCCTCCTTCATGGCTCAAGATGACCGAGCACATTGGGCAGACCATTTGCCTCTAGTCCTGCTTGGCATTCGTGCGACTTTTAAACCAGACGTCGACTCCTGCCCGGCGGAATTGGTCTACGGTGCAACTCTCAGCTCACCGAGTGAGCTTGTTAATCCAAAAACATCTGAGCCGTCCCTGTTTGTCTTCGATGTTCTTCAGAAGTTACGCAGATTTGTTTCGAGGGTTCGGCCGAAAGAAACCAGACCGCAGAAGTCAGGCTCCCAGGTCGACCCACAACTGCAAAAGAGCAGCCACGTTTTTCTCTGTTGTGATCGAGTCCGTCGTCCTCTTGAACCACCATATGATGGTCCTTTTCCGGTACTTTCTCGTTCTGATAAAACTTTTAAAATATCCAGGAATAGACGCAATGAAACGGTTTCAATTGATCGACTTAAGAATGCTTTCGTTGAGGAACCCTTTTTCAATACTGTTCCAATTCGCAATCCGTCCGAACTGACTGGCCAACCGAACGACGCAATTTCGCCACAAAAATCGATTGTGTCATCTTCACATGCCCCGACCCGAACTAGTCCGGAGCCGGCTGACGCATTGACGACCACCCGTACACAAAGCGGTCGAGTCATCCACACACCTACGAATCTAACAAACTTTGGCCGCTAATTTACCGCCGGTTAAACACCAGTCATCCTTATTGTATCTCTTCCCCTGTTGACGAAGAGTCTAAGGAGGGAGCCTTGCAATGACCGTAAAAGCCCCTTTCGTTTTATGCACACGAACCGATTTCCGTCCACGAACGCGCGATCGCCGACTTTACGTTGTGAATTTGTATTATTAAATCAAGAGAACAATCTTGATTATACTTTGACGCGTGTGTCATAAAAAGGCTTAGTGGTTTTAAGTATCGTTGGCACCGAACCACCACATACCTAATGGTAATTGTGACGATGTAAACTTTGTTTTACTTAAATTATGTGACTAGCGCAGCCGTAAACGACGAATAAACGAGGTTTTACTGACGTTTTGTAAGTAGAATGTTCTTTACTTTATACGAGGCAATAATGGACAGTTAGGTTATGCTTTAAATGCGAATGTCCGATTTCATTTCGATGTATATTATCTGCAATTGATAACTATATCCACATGACATGCTTAGGCTAGCGAAAAGTCTCAACACCACACTATTGATTTGAAAACAACACTAACAAATAATAATGTGAAAATACACCAGTTGTCGAAGTCGAGTATTACTTGGCGATGCGCAGCCCAAACTATACCAAATAAACGTTGTAATTCTGAGTAGAGCTCTTTGCATCCTAAGTCGTTTGGCTTGTAAACGAGTATAATGCCTGCGGACGAAACGCTTTCAAAATGTTGTTGTGCCGTTGGCCTAAATTTGATTATTTGCACACTAATGATGAATGCGATGTGCATCATTTTTTGATAGAAAACACTCCAAACATTCCACGGCTCATATAAAAACAGAAACAGCCGCTCTCAATCTTTTCAGAACACTATCACAATAATAAAATTAAAGATAACTCACGGATTCAATCTTACGCCGGCAACCACCAATTTAGATAAACAGCTGGCCGATTTTTCACAACTCGCGGAGGCTAACGTATTCAGTACCCTCTTAATAAATTCAAGCCTATATCCATGGTATTCTCTTACTCCAGGACAGGCTAAAAGAAGATCCTTTCATCGTAGATACCAACCAAACCAGATATGAGGCAGCTATCGTCTGAAACACCTAATTACCAGACTCAAGATTCACCGTATAGACGCACGAAGAAAGCAATCAAAGCAGATCGCAATCATAACATATTGAAATGAAATTCCCAACATCTCATTGTAAATGGTTTCAGCGTAAGGCTACTAGTTCATTGACTTAGTTGGGACACTGTTTATAAATACAGAAACAGGTTATATTTGCGGTGATTGTAGATGTTTATCATACAATATTTGATCAAATTTAACTTTAGGTAGCAGCGCCAAGGTTAGGGAAATATCTACCAATATTTCAATATTGAGAATAATTAACGGCCATGGTCAAAATAGCCTGGCGCGCCTCACGTACTTTTCGACCTCTG
The DNA here is from genome assembly GCA_028672205.1 of Proteocephalus fallax. Taxonomy (NCBI): domain Eukaryota; kingdom Metazoa; phylum Platyhelminthes; class Cestoda; order Proteocephalidea; family Proteocephalidae; genus Proteocephalus; species Proteocephalus fallax. Next base: position 113,309 of record JAPUBX010000627.1, read on the forward strand.
CGATTAAAATCGTATACCTCGCGTTTTGAGTAAGTATAATTAATTTTGCTCTGTGGTGTACATAATCTTGTAAAATCGGACCTGATGAATAACATTTTTCACGCAATTCTTTGTTTACTTATTTGATTTACAAACCCCGCTTCATGCCTTTTTCCAAGAAAGCTAAACCTTTTTGGCTTGTACTTTTTTTCGTAACAACACGTTTTATTTCCTTGTGTAGAATGGGAGGAAAACAGGCAAAACTCAAAGCCGATGTCGTCGATGACTTAATACGTTCAACGCCTTTCGGTGAACAGGAAATCCATAGCTGGTATCGCGGCTTTCTTACGGTGAATTGTGTTTCGTTTAACAACGTTGTGTTCATTAACTTCATAATGTATTGCCTTTCGTTCAACTAAAAGGCTAAAATTCCCTTTTTTGTTCACGGTTATCTATTTTTTAACCTTACGGTTTTTAGGATTGTCCCAGTGGTCAATTAAATCTGGATGACTTTCAGCGGCTCTATTGCGCTCTTTTTAACAATTCTTCGGCTCCAAACCTCGACGGTAACGGGGGCAGTTGCTACGGTGACCCCAGGCCATTTGCTCGCCTGGTATTTAGAGCATTTGACCAAAATGGCGATGGCATCGTCGAATTTCGCGATATCATCACAACGCTCAGTTTAACAGGAACAGCAGCCGGTAACGAACACGGAGAAGAGGAAAGACGTCTGCGATGGGCATTTTCTGCTTACGACCTGGATGGAGACGGATATATATCCAGAGCAGAGTTGCTACAAGTCGTGTCGGTAAGTCCGTTTGTTAGCTTACTTTCTTTCGCCACCTTCCTTCGGGATAGCGCAATGAACAGTTCGTAGTCCCCGAGGATCCATCATAGCTGCTTCAGACTTGCGAAAGCGTCCCGAATAATTTAATGATTGGTTCCAACGAAACCTGTCAAGCACACGGATCAGAGACCAACGGGTAGGGATACGTATTAGCTTGATCACCTCAGCCGGAATAACGTATTGCGTCGTAAGAGCACCGTGCATCATTTAACCAATCGCTATCCATCAAGGCTTTCATTTGCTCATACCAATGAGACCAATAATGACGAAAGGGTTACGTTTTTTGAGCTCCTTCCAATTCTTTTCCTGTCATTGGCTTTTGAGGATACACTTCTTTTGGACTGTTGATAAACTGGGTTGGTCCTTTCGTGGATTTGTCCTGGAAATGTTTGGCCTAGGAACGCCAGTATATCCCGATGGTGTCACGGTCAGCATCTTCGCCCTGTTAGTGAGGGACAATCTGCCGGATCAAGCCACCCGGGTTTATCATGAAGTTTCTCGGGGATATTTTAACAGGTCGCGTCCCCTGTGCCACCCGAGGTGGCCTGACATGGGAATCGAATCTGGGTCTCTCGCCAATAGAGCGAGGATGCTAACCACTACACCATGTTCGAATCAGCTATGATATGCTTCGGAAAGTATTCACGGATTGTTTATGTAAAAGTTTCGTTTTTTCGTATTTACTTGTTCTGTATATTATATGTATAATCGCCACTTCTTGTACCATTTTAATTTGTTGTAAAATGTTCACGCTGAAACTTTTGGTCCTTGTGACCATTATAAAGCGAATACCTTTATTATTATTATTATTATTATTATTATTATCATCCTTGGTGTCAAATCTGAGGGTCAGACGACGCGTGATGCTTTCACGAACACGACGACCGGAATTCTGCGAGTTATTGTGTTAATTATTGCTACGATAGGGATATTATGTGCCGTGTAATGTATCGGACTACGCGGCTGATTGGGTACAAGGCGAATGCTAGTTTCTAATTCGATTGGATGCGCGATATCCATGTGCGGACTGGATGTGTTCAAACTGGGCGACAGAACCGTGCATTTCCCACAACCGGTCGTGATGACTCCGTTGGGTGAACTACGTCATTACGTATGCATTTATGGCATTTACCATGGGCACTGTTGGTAGAGAGAGCGTGTTTGCGTATAATTAACACGCTCTGACGCATGTTTCACTGGCTATACGAAAATGAAACGCCCAATTCAAGTGGGGATCACTTCACTTGTCTTAATTCACTAAAATAAGCATACTTTAAGATCACAAGAAGAATTATTACAAAGATCTGTTCTTGTACCCAGGATACATTCAACCTACCCTGATGGAGGATTTTCGCCCGTAACAATAAGCGCCGACCTCCCCCTTCCTTAAAGCATAATTAGGCAACGCCTATCGGCATTCACAGACCGGTGTTAGCAGCAGACACTGACTATGCTCTTGGCATTTCACATGCGCTTTGTAGACTGAGCGACGGTGTGTGTCACGTGAAAAGCGAAGCGCAGTTGAGGCGTCGGAAAAGAGGATGGGCCACTTCCTGACTCAGAGCAATAAGACCAATGCCCGCTTCGCGATCCAATATTGTATTGGCGTCGCCGGACACCAAACAGGACTGACGGGAGTAAATGTTGGTGATATGAATTGTTTGACTATGATGGAAATAAACATATACGAGCTGACAGAGACGGGGCCAAACGAGTTTCCCATTGGGAGACTGTTTGAATAAGGATGTTAGCAGTTGAATTGCGGTGTCTTGTGAAATACGTATTGCATGGCCGGAGTGGTGGTGGTGGTAATGAGTCCATCAACACAACGACGCGATGTGATCACAGAAGCGATGTTCACACATTCCCGCGGTTAACAGTGCTCACGTTCGCGGAAGTCTCGTCTTTGGAGCATTCGTTTCCTGTGAAAACCCAATACTGTTATGGAATAAGAAGGTGAACTAAAACCTCTAAAAAGCAAGCATAATTTGGCAAGCGATTTACTGAGTTACAACATTCTCCGAGTTCACAAGGAAGTCTTTTCTGTTTACTCGACCCATTTGAGTGAGGGCAATCCGTTATTTGGATTGGATTGCTCGAAAGTGCCTTTATTGTCTTTATGAACAGTATTCTGGTTAATGCCAGTCTCGATATGTGAAGCATTGGCTTAATCTGAAAAAATACTTGTGGTGGCATAAAGACGAAGTATTTAGAGATCACGACTGCCACATTCCCTGTTTTTTCCAGGCTATCTACACGATGATTGGGCCTCTGGGTGTCTGTAAAACCATGGAAATGGATGACTCTACCCCCGAGCAAAGAGCCGCACGGCTTTTCGAGGTCATGGATGTTGACGGTGACGACAGGATCTCCCTGGAAGACTTCATCGCCAGTGTCAGAGCAGACTCCGAGATTATGCATCTATTGCTGCAACACCCTTCTTCTCCTCCTAATGGTTTGGACGCCGAGAGTAATTACAGAATGAAAAATGCGCCCCAGGTTTCTGGTCCAAAGGCTACTCTAACATCCAGGGTAAGCTGAATTAAATGTATAATAACTGAATTGTTGCCAGAAAGATCCACATCCCGCTCATCACTTTCCTCCTCCTCCTCCTCCTCCTCCTCCTCCTCCTCCTCCTCCTCCTCCTCCTCCTCCTCCTCCTCCTCCTCCTCCTCCTCCTCCTCCTCCTCCTCCTCCTCCTCCTCCTCCTCCTCCTCCTCCTCCTCCTCCTCCCCCTCCTCCATTTATCATTCTCCTACCACATAGAGGCCGTTACAGGTTTGTTGCTGGGAGAAATTACTAGGAAGAGTGGATTCGGGGGTTTAAGGGGACATCTCTAATTCATCTTCGTGCAGTCGCCTCCACCTAAACAGACGGTCCTCTACAGGCCGCACCAATGCCATGCACCCCACTTGATCGTCGTGTTCATACCATCTGATGGATGCCAGCCGCCATCTACTTCGCCAATACCCGAAATAGTAGTATTAGTAGATGTAAAACATTAGTAGAAGGCGAAGTATTAGTAGTAGTTGTTTTTGTGCATGTAAGATTCCTAAAAATCCTTTGTTACACCTAGAGCCCGATACCTTTTCATGAAGGTGAACCAATTAGTTCCATCGTGGACCGTGAAGATAGAATCAGCGGCTAATGGATCCCCTCTAAATGCAAGTAAGTGGTGCTTCTATCTATCGGTCTGTTGCCGTCTTTGTGTTCACCAATCCCTCGCACTATCTAGCTGATAGCACAAATGACGCTGCCATTTTCGAGAAAGCTGGCATTGTCATCAAACGGTTTTTGTGATTTCTAGGCTTCCTCTAAGCAGACAATTCTTTTTAACACCCATCTATCAGTGACTTTAAACGATTGAAATCAGTTTCGACGTAGTGACTCGCCATAGGTTGGTTTTTTTGTTTGAGAAATTGATTTTCCTTGGACCACCATACATTAAAAGAACGAAAAATAGGATTAGGTTCATAGAACCAAAAATATCACGACCGGCATTCCGATACAGATCAGCCCTGCAGATGTGCTTTTTGTTTCTTTTCTAGAATTCAATTCCAGGTGCCGATCTCTTCCAAGTTGCGTCTTCTTCAGGACGAGCAGACAGACATGCGCGCTTACAATCCAATTTCGAATCTCAGCGATTTTTTTCTTTTTTCCCCCCCACTTTTCGTTTTCATGTTCTTATTTTGGCATGTTTTACTGAATCCTGTTCCCCATTTGCATAATACCTCCTTGGAAATTTATTATAAAGTACTTCGAACGCTTAGCTCTTTTTGTAGCATAACGAGGTTTTCCTTTTAATAATCCATCGCAGGAACGTTATGACTAACTTTCTGGACATTTGGAGGATAAACCATCGGCTAAGATTCGAAGACTAGAAAGGCGGTTCTAACTTGTTACCTGCGCCCCTTTTGTCTTGCTGGACGACTTGATTGTGCAAAATGTGCTAGGCGTGTGGCCCCTAATCAACCAATGACCGTTTCGCACTGTCAACCTGATCCAAGATTCTTTATGCAAATGTCATCTAACGCGACATCCATGAAGCCGGTTACCGTTTGGAGCCTTCGGTATTCCGGGCAGTGTAAAACTCGCGGAGACGGACAATCATAAGAGGATGGTTAAATAATAATTGAAGTGGCTTTATTGAGGTCATGAGGACCAAAACTTTCAGCAGTAAAAATAGGCAATATGACAAGTATTAGATGTGAAAATTTTCTTTTAGTTCCTGTTTCACCTGCTCTGGTGATAATAAAAATCGGGACAAATAGGGAATGACCGAATTTCGATTTGTCGCTGTTCTTGTTGGTATTGAACGGTATAGTCTACGCATTGGTCGAAGAGATTTACATTCAGATAAACTGGGATAGAGTGGATGGGAGGGGTCATTTAAAATACGAGCAGCGATTAGTGAACAATTATTGAAGTGGCGTTGAACAATGATTTCTTGAATAGAGAGAATAGGCAGACCACTAGAAAACGAGATTATTTTAAAAAGCCTATGTAGGGTTGAAAAGTCAGAACATTTAAGACCGGGGAAAATTATTGGAGAACAATATACAATGAGGGGAATTATACAGGCATGGACAAATGTTTTTACGTGGCTAGAGCTTAAGCCAAGTCTCCTGAACCGACGAACAAGGAAGCAGAGTCGACGGCATTTATCAAAGACGGCATCCACATGATCATTCCATGATAACCGACTGTTAAAAATAACGCCGAGGAATTTAGATTTTGAGCTCGAAGCGAAATTATGGAGTGAAGGGATTTCGGGAGTGTCAACATTGGCTGTCAGGGAAAATGTAAGATAGATGCATTCAGCAAAAGACCATTCTCCGAAGACCACTCGAGTACCTCAGTGACTGCCTGCCCAATGACATGTTAAATTCATTACTGCGGTATTCATAAGGGAACGGAGACGTTACATTTTCGAATCACACGGACTAATAAGAAGGAAAGTTAGGAAGGCGAATAACAAATGATGAAAGTGTATTACATCGGAAATTTGGATAGCCACCAAAAATATTAATATCTTCCTTTAATGAAAAAGGGCGGTTTTCTTGTTAAAATAGCATACATTCACCAAGACCTCCTTTCATAGCCAGTAGGCAATTAGGTTGCTTGAGGTGCTCTCGCAAAAGACATGGTGCCCTTCGAAGACGCGTATCGGTCCAGAGTCTCGATTGTATCCACTTATCTCACCGGAGAGTCGTTGTCAGCTGTTGGATGTTTTAGCTTTTCGGGTGTCTGCGGTTTCTGGTTTGGATGACGTCGGGAGTGAGAAAGTTACCAAAAATGATAGTAATTGTCCTTTCTTGAGGAAATATGACGATAAATAGCCTGGCGATCGTTTCTGTTGTTTTGGGTTCATCACGTTACCAGATATCCCTCACACTTGTAGGCTAGTATTTCGATAGCTTCACAACTGTGCGTTTTTTTGGTTCGAGAATACACTAGAGGCGTCAAAGTAGTTACCTCACACGAGTGTATACGTTCTCTTAAAAACCACTGAAAACAGCGGGCAATGTTACCTACCGAATGCACGCAGCCTCTAATCATCATCCACCACAAGTCTCCCCCCCCCAACTAGCCAACTCCCCTTCCTGCCCAGCATATCACTAAAGGTTTGTCTACTACCTGCCAGTCAAGATGCTGGTTGGTAAATATATGGGGGATAGAATTCCTCCAAGAATTGTGCGCCTTACGCTGGATGGAATGAGCGCGATTTGTACGCGAACCGCCTCGCGTTGAGACGCAAATCGATTCGTTTGCGCGCGCGCAAACCCTCTATTGTTGCAGCCAATGGGAGGACTCAGTTGACAGACTGGTCACGCAGTCAAGGCCAAACAGCAACAAATCCTCTTGAGCCAAAACATTTTCTTGGCTCAGTGTTTTATCGTTTAGGACGAAAATATCACGCGAAACAGAGACGAATTTGCGGGGTCTGAATCTGACGACGGTTTGATCGAAAATATAGCAATCCCAATGCCAGCAACAAAAGCGTTAATGTATAAATTACAGTCAAACTATTCAATTATATTGCCACATATTTGAAAGCAAGTACACAATTGGCAAAAAAGCTATCCAAACACGATTAAATTTTATGCAATTAACATTTAAAATTATCGCCATGTGTTGTGTAAAATGGAAATTGGAGAATTCAGTCTTGGTGTTTAAAAGCTAAAATAATATAAATCAGTGGAACTACGGACTTAAATATTGTTTAGGGCTCGGACAAATATTACCCCAACTTTACATTGCTTATTGGCTTTGGGTGTAGGATACGCAAGCATTCACCCCTCACTGTCATAATATAATCTATCTCACTGCGTTGAAACCGCTGTAGGGCGATACAAAGCATGCTTCAAGCAGCATTCGGGATAAACATTTGAGGATCGAAATCATTTATTTAATAAAAAAACAATCAAGTGCCGATGGCAAGTCAAACCGTCCAAATCACAAATAAATCATGCTGCTGCTGCTTAAAACAAATAGACATTCGTCATTGTTACTGTTAGGAGAGTGCATAGCAACGTTGGAAGAGATACCTCGATGTGGGTTGAAAGTCCCTGGCGACACTTAAGCATGTCATATCTGCTCGGCTGGCCCAACATCTTGAGCTCGTATTCCTTCTCCATAGTCTCACCGTCGAAAAACCATGTCAGGTCGTTAAAGGGGTACTCGAAGCCTTGGCGACACATACACTTGTAGCTTCCACTTCGAAACTGTCGCCCGGGAATGTGTTCGCACTATTTAAAACAGAATTGAAATCAGTATCCTAAAGCATCTAATTTGATCGTTGCATCGTTTTCACTATTTCATAGATAAAGAAAATAACAATGTTGTGAGTGCTTTACTCTCATTATGCATCTGCGTTCCATCCACGCGGTAAAATGTATTTTCCATACAAATGGACAAACAAATGCAGTTGTCTGTTCATTGTTTAACAATTATCAACCAATTAGTGGTTCGACGATTTTTACCGGAAACATTGAGGTTCTTTAACTTTCTGCAGCCTTGATCCGAATGCAGCACGATTGGGTAGCGGAACACATTTCCACTCTGTTCGTCAGTGACTGCTGCTGTGTCATCCAGAATTCAACCAGCAACCGTTCCACGCATTGGATGAGTTTTCTGATGGAAGTGGGCATACCACTTCTAAAATGTTATCACAACCTTTCAGGAAACGTAAATTAAACCAGCTTATACTGTAGCAGGAGAGTGGTGTATAAAAAATGGATACAGAGCGAAATATCGACCATCTATGAACAAAATAGGTCTTTCAAATCTGCTGTACTATATTGCATACATTTTGCTCTTTAAAACGTGGTTTGAATATTGGGTGAAAACGTCAAGAAGAAAAATGCAAGTTTTCAGAAATGTAAGATTAATCTCTTAATAGGGACAACGCAAGATTAGGACATATGATCAGTCAAACTCGAAAACGCTCCGGCGCATATTTTCGTAAAAGAAGCCCTGATATTGACATCATATTAAGATGTGAACATTTGAAACAGCAATTTTTGTTTAGCTTGCCGATGAGCATTATGAACTACTGGAGAATGCGATTCATGCAGGAATATTCGAGCATTTGAAAGTGAATTTTACAAAATGTTAAACAAATTAAACAATTTCTGCCGTCATATTATTAAACTCAGAAGCACGCTGTCTGGTTTCTTGATTCACACTGCTCGGTTGACAATCTCAATCTGTGACGAAATTTGGATTTCATACTACTATTATCGGAATAGATCGGCTGGATGGTTAAACGAAAATACAGTTCAGGACACGTCCCATTAATCAGAAGAATTTCATCTGGTCGCCAATCTAATGGGATGCTAAAGGCGTTATGGATAATTCGTTCCCACATTCGGACGAAACACCTGATTCGCATTTCCTTTGAATGCATAAGAAAATAAGTAAATAGAAGCAGCCAGAGCCGACATTTTTCAACCGGAATCATTTTAAAAGATAATTATCGCGCTCATAAGACTTCGATGATTACCTAGAGATTCCCACCCTTTTCTCAATTATCAAATACACTTACGCAGAAACATTAATAGCAACCAAAATTATATAGTGAAAGGTTTCGAAAATTCTCTTTAATCTGAAATTGTTTTTTTCTAAAATAAGGTACATAGGTTACCTGCTCTTTAGTTAAAAATCCTTGATGTAGATGGCAATAATTTTCTGGTAATTTGAAAAAATTAAAATTTCCCTCGTTCATTTATTTCCAGAAAAATATATTCCCATAGGAAAATAGAAGCGGAAAAACTGCAAAGCGCTATCATTTTAATTCGGTGAAAGCAAATAAAGCCCCTCGTCAACATCGTAAATAAAATTATGCTATTTACGGAACCGTTCGATTTTAACGTGTTTATTCTCCATATGCGGATTAATTTATCCGAAATCTACGAAACAAATGAATGTAAAAACGTAATAACAACGGCTGTTACAGAAATTAAATCCAACTATTCATCATTTAGATGCTTAATGATCAGCCGTTTTTAAACAAAAATAATTCTGAAAAAATGACAAAAAAATACATTTTTAAATTGATTGTTTAATGACGCCTGATAATTATACCCAAACCTAATGCCAATGCTACCAATAATACTAATATTAGGTTATTTTGGGCTACGTTCAAGAGTATCCCGAACCGGTTTTGACGCCCTAATCCATAGTTGAATTTATTGATTGCAAAATTATTGAAGTTGATCAATTGAATATATATAATATAATATAATATATAATATAATAATAATATTCGCTTTATTAAGGTCACGAGGACCAAAACAAAAATAAAACAAACTTTGAAATAAAAAGAATGCATTCTGTTCAAATCCGTTCTCCAAAAGACTTGCATTCATGCTTTAGTCCTTGAATGCAATACGAAATAATTGGAAGATCAGTAGATATAAAGACACAGCAATTTAGGACACAACAAAACTTGAAAATTTGCAAAATAATATTTTTCGAAAGCATTTGAAAACGTTCTTCGTATTTTCCAATTACTTTACTTTATAACACATGTGAGTCGGTTTTCTCTTCTTTTTACCCTTTGTGGACTGTATTAAATTTGAAATTAATCGGCGAATTAGGGTCGGAATATTACCCTTATTTGCCTATCCTAAATCGTAACTGAAAGTTACCAGCATCAGCAATCCTCCACGATATCAGGATTCAAAAAATAACCTTTTGAAATAAAGCCGAGCGCTTCTTTCTACCTTCACGGAATTCTTTGTTTTTACATTCCATTTCTCGAACTCTGTCACCATGGACGTAAACACAAACATAATCAAAACATATCAGGATATGACGCCAAAAAAAAGAATAGATTTTTTCCAAGTTACACGATCGACAAACCAGCTTGATGTGATAAAATGGTAATAGTTCCGCATCTCCCTTAAATAAAGAATTTGATCGAATTCGGTAGTTTAAATATCATATTTTATTTAGGCTTGCGTGGAAATGATGTGTCGAACAGCTTTTTAATCGAAAATAAATCGCACTAATAATGGTGTTCGCTTTATTAAGATAACGAGGAACAAAACTTTCAGCATTAAAATTTACATAAAACAAAATGCATACAGGAAGTGACGATTATACCTGGAAGATTAAGTATAAGTTAAAACGAATGAACGAAAAACAATTAGTTAAATTGGGTAGAAATGTAAATTAAACCCCCGAACTATATAAAATCTCCTTCAAACGCGTAAAGGCGGTCATTTGAAGGCAGCCCTATCCATAACGAACAGCAAGATGAAATAATTCATGCTGTATTTATTGTTACGGAAATCTATTTAATAATTAATTCACTTTGTCGTGTTAGGTATATATATATGTATATAGATAATCTATGTATGCTGGGAATTTCCTGTTTCACTTTTGTTTGCTACAAATTTGAATGCTGAACGTTTGGGTCCTCGTGACATGAATAAAGCGAATACGATTATCAATATTATTAATGCATTGAGAGGTAAATTATTACACTTTCGCTGTGAAACCCACTTTTCTAATGCATTCAGTAGTTTGTGCAAGTTTCGATGATGTTTACATAACATGGGTTGCCAGAGTGGAGCATATTTTTGTGAACACAACCATTTAATCAATATTGACAAGAATACTGCTTAAAACAATGGTGTGTAAGATTGTTATTCTAGCAAACGCATCAAGTCTACGGGGCATCAGAAAATAGATCGAATTGTAATTGGGCTTTCATAATCATGCATCGTCTAGCAGCTTGTAAGCCTCATCGACGTCTTGCTTGGCGTTGCTGTGCATGTAAAACACCAGATTTGGGTAGCGCCACTGCTTAGCAGCCATTGCAATGAATAATGTTCTCTGTGTGACTGTTTGTCGTGAAATTTGCAGACGGTTAACTATCCTTCCCAAACATTAACGACACCCCCGTATGGCTAACACCTCTGCGGATTTAAGACTCATCCTTAACGCACTTGCCCCCAAAAGGAGCAATCAATTTGGTTCTGAAAACAAGACCATTATCCCGCTCACCTAGAGTCGTAATATTATGGTTGTCTATTCACATGTCCCACCCCAGCACCCACAATAACTCGCCATAACGTTTTGATTGTTCAAATTCGCGAAAACAACCTCTCTTATATAATATGAAGTGAATATTGCGGCAAAGAAGCCGGCTACAGATTAGGAAGGTTGGAAGTACTAAATGGATACTCCCTACTATATTTTCATTCCAATAATTTCAAGTAGCCTGTGTTGAGCCCCTAAAGATATAATGACGGCCTCACAATATTTGATTGTTACTTGTCTTATTCGATCACGTTAATATCAGCTTTTATATTTTCAGGGTAATAACACCATCATGGTAAACAGGTTTAATCCTGGAACAGCAAGTAGTTGTGGTCGCTTTGTCACCAAAATGGAAATTAAGCTCAGTCAAAATGCCATATTTGTGGCACTGTGGCAGACAGTCTATCATTACAAGTACAATCCCCACACATATTATACGTTTTGCTTAATTAACTTAAATTCTGAAGGTTATGAGGTCGTTATGGTGACTCAACAAAAACGTTTTTATGATTAAAATAAAATTGAATATAACGCGATTTTAAATTGGCTAAATTCACAAAGCCAAGAAGGACGTTGAAACCACAGGGTGCTTTGAATCTGCCAGTTCGCAGATGCAAGCGCAAACAACACAGCTACTCTTGGAGGCACTGGGGAATTCTGGGAGCGACCTGTCCAACTCGAACAACATAGAGACCCTTGCGACTACATGAAATGGACCTGATTCGATTCATTAAAAATGTCTACAAACAATCGTAAAAATGGATAAACTTAAACAAGCAATTACACCTCATTACAACAAGCGTTGAAAATTCTAAAAAAAAACAACATCCGTAAAACTGCTCGAAAGGCCTCTTCTTTATCGTTCTAGAAGATGGGGAAAAAGAGCTCTTGAGTGAGACGTTTCTAGGTGCCTAAAGCTGTCAAAGGCTAGCTATTGTGCGAAAATCGGATATTTCTATTCCTATAAATGGACCGCTTCAAGGACGAGCCACAGCGAACACAAATAAGTATTCAGCAGCATTGATAGCAGCCTATACGAAACGGAAGCCGGTTAACACTTACAGCTTCAATTAAGGAGACAACACACCTATGACATTTGCACAAACCACTTTTTTCTACAACCAACTGTTAACAAGGCAAAATAATAAAAAATATTTAACATAGGCCAGCAGGTTGATAATGTTTTGATTTCATGAATTAAGACATTTAATTGCATAGAATGCACAAGAACACTGTAACCTCGTGGTGTTATTAGTCTGTTTACAAATGTGTACAAATTGCAGTTTCGGCCGAAATTATGTTTGACACTTTAGTAACGTCACGTGACCTACGATTCCGGTGACCATTCCAAAAGTGCCAATCAACATCTCGGCCATGCCAAAAACCATTCAAACAATAAAGGAAAACAAATGCGAGAGGAGAACATCAAACACACGGACGGGAGACCACACAGCGCTCTTTTGCCGGCAGTCACATGACTTACGTTGCCCACCAAAGAGACCTACGATACTTCGACCTACGCGGCTTCGACCATAATTTAGCGCGCCGTTCTAAATAGCCAAAAGCAATGACCTTGAAAGCATTACCCCATTGGCTGGCCCACAAGGAGCCAATCATATGACTCAGTTATAGACATTTGTCCAATAATCACGGGGCACGTGCCAAATGCAAGCGGGCTGGTGCGTACGCGAATTTTCTACCCGGAAAACATCCGCCCAGTGGAATGGACAATTGAGCTTTGATTTTGGTGAAAGGTAGGAGTGTGTGTCGTGTATGCTGGGGGAAATTGGAACACCCATTCTCTTGCCAGATTTTAGAAATATCATGAGGTGAACCTCTCCAAGACGGCTGTTAAAAATGGAGTCCAGTTTTGTTGATAAAAACCATTGAACTACATAGAAATACTTCCTGTTAAGCGTAATCGGTGTGTTGCATTATATACGTGTATATTGTTTCACCGATGTTCTTATCTTCAATTCAAAGCTCATTTGACTTGGCGGTGACTGGGTGGTTATTTAAATCAAGATCAAAAACAATATATCATAAACCAATAAACTGGTCCGCGCTGATAATGGAAAAAGAAGCAGGAATTAAACAATTTGTGCTGTAATCAGAATGCGGTTGAAATGCAGCCGCATTTGACATGGAAATTATAGCACGAACACTGCACAATTGGGTTGTCTTAAAAAAGGCAAATGCTCACATAGGTGTTTCCAAAGTCGCATCTTGCGGTGTTTTTGAAGTAGTTGGGCGTGTAGAAGGACTGGGGACACTGGTTTACATCTAGCTGATGCAAATCGACAGAAATCGTGACCACGCCCCTAAAAGGCAGTTAAAATGATGGCCCACGCTATCCGGACATTTCTATTTGTGACTGAATTATGTTACGGCCCAGCACGCCAACAATTAGTTGTGAATCCAGACAGTCCTGCGCCCTAGTGGGTGCATTGTCTTTATTTATTTATCACATTTTAAAATAACGTAAAAAACCAAATGTCTCAGACTAAAATTGCAAATGAGGTTAATTTACATTTCTGTGTTATTTTTCGAATGCGAATGTTCGTCTTTAGTCTACAATGCTGATATTGGGGCGAAGCATCCACCTCCGCCAGGCCACAAGATTGATAGACTTCGAGAACAATATAAAGGCTATTGGCCAATAGGACTGTCGAATTAGCTAACTCGAGTTGTTGATTGGACATTTGAAACCCCTTGAGCCCCTTCGATGCGCTCTTGCCATTTTTTGTCTCCAGGAAACGATTATAAATACGCACATGAAGTCGATTGTTTTGCGATTTTCAATGTAGCCAAAAAACGGAGCAGCGTAGGTGATAACCCAACCATTGAAGAAACTGTCACAGGAGTAGTATGGCTCCGTCCAATGCCCGTCTTCGTAACGTGGAACGCGGTAGTAGAGTGGGAAGTTGAAGTAGCGCTGAATCTGGGTGCCGTTGATATTGCTTCGGATGTAGGGCTTCGTCGTGATTCGCTCCAGGCCGAGGCGACTCGATACCCAACGTTCCTGAAGCGCGACAGACACACAGAGAGAGAGAGATGTTACTAAGATGTTACTGCGCATTATGGGAAAGGTGCGCTATGATGATGCGCGTGGTCCCTCCAATGGCTAAAGCGGGTCAGCGGATAATCCTCGCAACCAGATTATGCGTTGTACTACAGAGCATTGGTGTGCATTCACCAACAAGTGTTGTTTTCATCAAATGCCAAAACATCCTTCGTTTGATAACGGGACCGCTCAGAACAGTCTCTTGCATAGCATGCGCCCGCAAAAGCGTCTTTTGCCGGATGTTATGATGACGTAGACTGTGTGCCAAAGGTTTATTTGAAGCGTGGCCCGCGAACCTTCAGGGTCCTGAACCATGGTTCATCCGTGTAATTTCGGTGGGTTTTTGCACTCAAATCGATGGCCTCAGCGGCCTGGTGTGCCGCCGTATTGGGTTTGTAGGCGAATGGCGCGAAGAGGTCCCATGTGACGCCCTCGTGGTCCGTGAAGGTCTGGTGGTCGAAGTAGATGCCGGAGGAGACTATCTGGAAGCTCGAGAACACGTTTGCATAGACCTCACCAAACAACTCGAAACGATTCAACGGCACGCCGGACTAAAATTTGCAAAATTACGCTTTCAGTTAGATCTACGGTAGTGGCATCATAGCCATGTAGTTTTAATAATTGTATCGAAAACAGCCAATGCAAGTAGAATTAAGGTTGAATATCCCGAAATCATCCATTATTTGCACCTGAACGAGCCCTGAATTAGCCCTCCACAAAAGCGGAAACGAATCAACACAAGAGCATAGTATTGTTGGGGATTTCCATTAGGGCAGGTTTGTCTATGTGGGCAGTCGAAATGTGGCGTGAAATACTGGTGTCTCTGTTGTCATTCTCATAGTTTCTGGCCCCTTAGGGTAAACTCGGCCAAAGTAAATCTGTTCTTTTACATCTGATTCACTTCTCGTTTACCATACTGTTCCATGAAATGTTTCCAAGTATCCAAAGGACGCACTCCATTGTAGAAAAGCAAGAGATGCCCTTCGATCAAAGCTACGTGGCGCAGGAGATACCCCTGTACCAAAGCTCCAAGACACAAATTAACATATATCCAACCTCACACTTGTCTATTGCTATGGGAAACGAGGCTCCTCGAACTTTCCTAGCAGCCGAGGTGGCAAACGCACACGCTGGAAACCCCAAACTCTACATTCACCACCAGAAAAAGCTACACTTTGGTAGCCAGAAAGTAAGAATGCTTCTGGACACCGGCATCCAATGCATCCCAACCCGAACGCTATACGACTACAGCATCGACGTAGTCTGTCTATCCGTAGTTCGTCTAATAATCTCTGGAGCAAAACACATTAAAATTCCAGGAACTGCCTCTTCTATAGTGGGCTCACTGATAATTCCAGAGTTTGCTGTTGGCTTCAGTGACAACAGCGCTGTGCTAGCTTTTGAGACGATATCAACAATGGTGCACTCATTTTTATCTGTCTCCTAACTAAAACATACTCTTAGGTTTCCGTAAAGCTCGCCCAC
This sequence comes from Proteocephalus fallax, assembly GCA_028672205.1. NCBI lineage: Eukaryota > Metazoa > Platyhelminthes > Cestoda > Proteocephalidea > Proteocephalidae > Proteocephalus > Proteocephalus fallax. Next base: position 129,235 of record JAPUBX010000627.1, read on the forward strand.
GATGTTGTTCTGATAGTAGGCGGAGAGGAAATGGGCCAGTCGAAGACCGATCCTCGCTTCCATCTCGAATTGGGCCTCTGCCCCGTAGCTCACACCCGACGGCATCTGGAGCATCTGTGGTGGCTGGGATGCGCAGTTCTCGGGTGTTATTGTGTCCACAAATGCGATCAACTTGAGAGCCTTAAAAAGTGGCCGACGTGAAAACAAGCAAAAAGAATACTTGGCAATTGCGCCGATAGGAATATGAAGCTGTTAAAAAGATAGGAACGAATCGAAGGGAGTCTGACCTAATTGCGAATAGAACGTGTGTGGCATTTAAAGTCGGATTATTGTTCGGATGATCCGGATGTTGTTGATGATGAGGAAAAAAAGAGACGGTTGGGATTGGAATGGGGTTGTGGATGGGACATGTTTGAGAATAATGAGAGAGAGAGAGCGCGATGAGTGTATGAGGGATTAATTTTAGGAGGATGATCGTTGGGAGACTTCGATGGAGATTGGGAGGGGCAAAGAAGATTACGAATTGAAGGTTGTGGTAGGAACAGGGCAGTACAGGGATGAAAATAATAAATGAGGATTTGGTTAATAATTTGCTTGATAAGCAGGAAAGATGACGATCGGGAGGGGATAATGTGGTGGTTGCCAACTTTAACTATTAATTGTGTTTTACTATACTGACTATTGTGCCGCACGTTTTAAGAATGTACTAGACGACGTCGCTGCACGTGTCTTCATTCGTTAAAGGTCTCGGTTGGCCATTTGGGTGATACCGATATAACAGAAAATTCGTCTATTCGATATTCAGGGTTAATTCAACGCTCCATACAATACTACCACATTTGGCGTCGCATCTATGTAAAAAACGAACCTGGAATCCTTATCAGTTAATGCAACTTCACGAGAAGTGTCAGACTATATTGAGCGTTTCGTAAGTTGGGCTATCACCCAGGATAATCTCGCTGAAGAAAAGAAAGCGGCTTATTTTCTGAACGCCATTGGTAAAGATGCTTATGCTCTGGTGAAGAACTAGGTTTATCCGGATATTCCCATTAAAATGCCACTAGCCAAGATCCATGAAGCTATTATTCAGCATGTTCAGCCTATAGCTTTTGAGGCTGCGGAACGAAGCAAATTCCATACTCTCATGCGAAGATCCGACCAAAACATCCGGGATTTTATACTTCTACTTCAGACTCAGGCCGCAAAATGCAACTTTGAAGCTCAATTAGACACGCAATTGCGCGACCCTTTAATTGCAGGCATCAATGATCCTAATCTCCAAAGGCAATTACTATTACTCAAAAATCCTACATTCCAGAGTGTTCGTGCTATATGCGCACAATTCCAAGATGTCTCGAACATTGTCAAAATTTTTATTATTCCAGATCCCGTGTTTAGCTCCATATCTATCCTTAGGAGACAAAACGCGCGGATATTCAAGCATCGCAAAAAACAAGACTGATAATTCATTCGGTACTTGTCATTCGTGTGTCAAATTTCATTCACGGGAGCAATGTAAATTCCGTGATGCGAAATGCTATAATTGTGTCAAAATAGGCCACATCAAATCGGTCTGCAAATCAAAGGTTTGTGCGATTACTAACGATTCAGACGACAATATATCCGATATGGCTCTGATGAGTTCTAGCAGTCAGAGCGGTGACCATATTTCCAAGGAACTAATGAATTCACATGGAAAAAAGATGTCCTTCATTGTTGATACCGGGAGTGTGGAATCGCTCATTCCCATCCATGCATTGAAGAAGTTCTGTCCACGTCCATGTATACAGAAGACCGACCAGTCGATTATTGGTATCACTGGTCATTCATTGAAAATCATTAGCTTCTGTATGATCCCTATTATCCGAGATGGTCACCAGATTCCCATGCAAATTCTTGGTGTCGGCGACGGGTCCAGCCATTATCGGTTTGAACGTCATGAAGCAGCTCAAGTTTCAACTGAGTTTCAATTAATTACCGGCAGTTGATTCCGAGTTCAAAGATCTGATCCAAAAGTGCACCAGAGTGACTGGTGGAATGAAAATTCCAAAAGTCAAATTGATGGAGCGTAATATACTGACTCCAGTGAGCTGTTCACAATGGGCCACTCCCATTGTTACACCACTAAAATCCGACGGTTGTACACCCAGGATATGTGGTGATTACAGGATGACACTCAATTGCCGATTGTTACAGAAGACATGCACTACTCCGGAACCAGAAGACATCCTCTATAAATTCAAGGGGTCGAGTGTCTTCTCCAAAATTGATATAAAAGATGCCTACTTACAGATTCAACTGGATGCCGAATCCATTTTGCTGACAGTTATTAATACACCCTATGCGTTATTCAGGTACAACTTTCTACCTCTTGGGCTAAATGTTGCCCCGGCTATTTTCCAGGGTTTCATTAATGGTATATTGGATGGCCTTAATGGTATTGAAGTTGACCAAGATGAAATTTTTGTCATGGGTGTCAGCAGGCATGATCATGAAGAGAGACTCTTCCAGCTATTCCGTCGTTTTGTTGATTATAATGTGGCGGTTAATCCGCTGATCAAGCAACCACTGGTAAATATCCGGTTGTGTTATTCAAGGGGCGCAATCTCGTTCCAATGCCTTGGATCGGGAGAGGTCACCTTTTTCAAAGGGAATGATATTCGACCGTCTCGCGGTCTTAGTCTTGGAAGAAGTGGAAATCCTATGGTTACTATCCTCGATGTTACTGATTCCCATCCTTCTGAACCAGCTGATCCGGCTAATACGACTCCATCCATTCCAGGCAAATGCTCGCAAGCTCAACCTCGGCGCTCGGAGCGTCTGGATTTGAAATCGCCGGTCGACTACCGCATGCCATCGAAGATGCTGTACCCAAGTGGATGTGGTGGTTGCTAACTTAAACTATTAATTGTGTTTTACTATACTGACTATTGTACCGCCCTTTTAAGAATATACTAGACTACGTCGCTGCACGTGTCTTCATTCGTTAAAGGTCTCGGTTAGCCATTTGGGTGATACCGATATTACCGACAATTCGTCTATTATACATTCAGGGTTAATTCAACCCTCCATACAATACTACCACAGATAATCAGATGACAATTGGAAGCCGGTGTATGATGAGATTAAATTGAATAATTCGCGTGAAAAGGCGCCCATAGACATCTGCTTGATGGCTTGCCACTGCAATTCCGTAGTAGCACACAAACATTACACAAATGGCTAGACGATGATCCCATGTGATTAACACTCATTTTTGGCATGAGAAACACGCACTAGTTTCTAATGATTATCGCATCCCCTTACAGATTTCATTTTCTCTTACCTCGTCGAATGCCCCTTGGTTGAAAGTGTACCCGCCACCGATGTAATAAAATGGAATGTCCACTTCTCGTCGATGTCGAGTCAGGGCTGTCGTCGTTGTCGTCTCATCGCCATATTGAATTTCGCATTGGTCCATTTTTGACCTTGAAAAGGGTGTCTTCTTTTGGCAGGTTACATTGACGCCTTCGTACACAAAGCTGGATTCCTGCGGCATTTCCGTGGGATTTGAGTCCATGTAGCCTGGAGTATCATCTACTTTATGAAAGATGTCTTCTAGTGGGGAATCCTTGGAGTGATGCAATATTCTGGTGTATTTGAGAGCGCCGGTTAGCGCTGAAAGACATAGGCGATATATGTTAATAACAAACGTTCCTGTTAATAAACGAGGATTTGCAGGTCAACTCTCTAGAACTCCTTCGGTATCTTATCTTCTCTCTTCTTCTGTCTTCCGGTTGGTGGGGCTACGGGATACAACAACTTGCTCTAGGAACAGCCGAAAATGCATGGCTACTCTGATCATTTAAGTAAAACGATTTTATTAGAAATGGGGTAAAGCGTTTGATTATTTACATAAATTGTGGCATTCAAAGAAATAATAGCGGCTATATTGGATGAATGATTCCGTTCAATAATAAAAATGTATTCCCATTTAATAAATATCTCGTTCATTATATTTATAACCAATTTTCATTAATTTTGGGAATTCAGAAAATATACGTATACTTACACTCTCCCAGGTAATCGGTGAAACGTTTGGCTATTCTCAGAAGTTTCCTATACCAAGGAGCATATTCGTCCAGGGTATCTAAACATGTATTATCAGAGTATTCTGCGCATTTTTGGGATATACCTTCAGTTGAGCGTCGGTACCGCTGAGTCACATTGTCCAGTCCACCTTGTTGCAAGTGCCTATCTTTGGCTAGTTCATGGGGAACCACCTCCCTCCAGCCAATAGCCAAGCAATCGAAACCATTTCGGTACTCCAATTCAGTAGCCTGCTCGATATCGATACCCCGAAATGGACCATTCTGCTGCATTGGCAAACGGTAGCCCGGCTGGCAGACACAGACGTATCCACCGCGGGCGAAACCGTACCCCGACAATGGCACACACTAAAATGCCACAACTACTTAATCATAGTCAGTAGAAACAAGTTATAAAACTGTTTTATTGTCTTACCATTGTTGTCCGTTTACACCGATCGACACCAGCCAGATAGTAATTCGGGTTTCCCATGCTTGATTTACAGGGATTAAAATCAATTCGTAGGAAATCCATGCTGGTTACCACCACACCAACCATTCTAAAATGCAAACGAAATAGTATTATATTTTCAACGGGGTATTGGGTAATTGTGGAGAGGTCTTAAGAGATCGGTTAGAACCAAACGGCATTGGAAAATGGTGGGTTAGTGTTCGTGTACGTTTTTGATAACAATTCAGTTACCTGATGTCAAAAAAGACCTCAAACATACACATGTTGGGTTTTACTAAACATAGAGATGCTTGATTCAACCTCCCTGACAGAGTTTATCATAGGAGCCACCCAGGGACTCTGCGAAAATAAATAACCGCGTACCTTGGTCCCCTCAACCGATCGTAGGTCGAGTGTCGGGGCATGTAATCGGAGAGCGCTGAAACAGCGCTGACAATCCAGCGATTACTGTGTCCACAGTCGTAGTAGGGTCTCGTGAACCGCACAGGCAGAAAGGTTTCTTTAATGCCCGGGGCGTTGGGGCCGAAGAAATTGAAGGCCTCGATCTGTTCGATGGGGTTGCCAAAGAGATCGGCTAGACGCGTCTGGGTGGCGATTAGGTTTTTTCCCAGCGCCGTGCCCCTCGTGTCGGGGATGAAGTTGATTCCCATCTCCTTGTCGTGGATGTAGTGGTTATTTTTGTACCACGGCGCCGTATAGTTGCTATAGGGTCCGGCTCCCATATCCGTGGACTATAAAGCAATATATTCAAAAATAGAAGGTTGGCGAATTCCGAGAGAGTGTCATTCAAGCGGTTAAATCGTCTAAACGTGGACGAAGGATAGTACAAGATAAATTGCATACGATGAACCAATCGCGCACACAAGTGACCCATAGAGTCAAGAACATCGTATCAAACAGAATAACGGATACGATTACTAGTGATAAGATCCATAGGGAATTTATAAGGTCGACATGTCCATAAGGCCACACAAAAGCCGTAAATGATTCATTTTATGAAAGCTCATCGAGGCATTATCAAATGACATGTTATATTTTCCTGCTAACAGCCACCAGAGGATTCCGGGCATTGAAGCATCATCTTTGATTCTGTGTACGAGTATGTATAAACACAAAACAAATCATGACATGAGCCTGTATGGTCCGCGCGCTCGTAGTAAACATAAATAATGGCAGTCTAAACGGTCACTGTAGGCCGTCACATGGGTGTATGCAGAGCTTTATGCGAAACGCGCATTCAGAAGATCTCCACAACTGTTTTGTCGATGGGTAAAAATCGGAAATACCTAGCGCAAACATAGCTGTATTATATTCTAATCCAATACATGTAGCTAATTACTGGAGCATTGTTGAATCCGTTGAAATCAAAGGGAAATATTGAGTGGTAGCAGCGGTAGAAGCTTATAAGAATATTTATTGATTCAAAATCTGTTACTAATCATGATATTCCATAGTTATTTGATTTTGATCGATTGGTTTTACTAATTCCTCGAAATAATTAATTAAAAGGTAGAGGTTGGCAAACTTTGTTATAATTGATGAAGTACTCTGGGAAAATGGTAGTGTGAGCCGTCGGACGTTTCACTTACTTCAATTGTTGAATTCGTTGGGATCCGCAAAATATTTGTCTCGTCATTCCAATCGTCCAGTCTTCGTGTCACTGGAGCGAACAATGGAAAAGTTGTGTTCACACTATCCGAGATATACCAATTAGCATAGGAACAATTTGTGTCCATATATATCCCACTTGTATTGACAACGTTAGGACCAGAGGAGATATCAGCGGCCCCCGAGAAGTAGTAGTATAGTTGGGAGGGAAGAAGACTCGGTCCAATTTCCGTGTCGTTAAGGCGTTGAAGAATGAATGAATAAAAGAAGGCACGATTGAGAGCCAGATTATGGTGATGCAAAAGTTTCGATCGATTGGCGTACCAGACGCGCAGTGGAATGTGGTTAAACTTTGGGAGTTGACTGATTGATGTAGGTGGGAGAGTGAGATCTTCTTCTGACATAAAAGGACAATTTTCAGGGTTGGCGCGGTTCATTTTTTCCATGATGTAGTCAAAATTATCTCGTGGATACCAACTGTATGGGCTAATAGCATTTCCATGTTGAAGAAGTGGCAAAAGAATCACACTCAAAGCGAGTGTTACAAGGATGCATGTTCCAGATATTTGTGGCAAAAACGACATATCTAAAAGTTTCGAAAAATGTTTAATTCAAGCTCTCGCTATTTTCCAGACTTCTAGAAGTCTATAAATATAAAAAAAGATAAACATTTTTTTTGCGTCATAACATGAAACTATCTTAGCGACAAGTGTATGCAATAATGTAAATATAATATCTCAAATTGTATGATATAGAAACAGACAATAGTGATTATTTTGTTCTCTAATATCAAAATAGACCGCAGTATTCGTGTTGATCGTTCGGGTTCAGAAAACGTTCAGCGGCGACGAGTCGTTAAAGTGGTCGTGGCCTAATACGACAATGAGCATAATAACTAACAGTTGAGACGAACAAGGTCACTCTTCTAGCGTGCTCCAGACTTCAAGAAGTTTACGAATATCAAAAGATAATATTAATTGACCAAATAATAGAAACCCGTCGTGTAATATATGCTACGATCATTATTAGAAAATATCACAGGATAAAATCTATTTCCAGATTATGAAAATGCAGAATACTAAAAAAACCGCTGTTTTTATAGATCGTATGGACATTTTTAGTTTATGGATAAAAATCCCTTAATTAGATCATCTGTGGAAGGAAAACCCTAGGTGGACTTCATATTTTTATTATAATGACTAAGTTATTCTGATAAAAAAACATATTGCATTCCGGAGTATAACGTACTATTTATTAAAATGATTAGATGAATACAGTATATTGTTGATATTGATCGAAAAAGACGCGCATATCGGGAATTCGTGTAGTCGGAAAAACGATCCCAAGGTTATGTTGTTTCCATATTGAAATGTATAAACGAATATGTTCCATAAATCGTTAGCATATTATCTTGTCAGACAAATAGAAATAAACTGTTGAATAACCTTTTCATGCATAATTATATTTAATTAAGTTAATGAACCATTGTTAATAACATGATATTTATAACACGATATACTTTACACTTAGCATTGGTTAAATTTGATCTTATAAGATATCTTAAATTATATGTATGCAATAAACTGATTACTCGGTATTCGATTGGTTATTTCTATTTGCTGTCGCTAGAGTAATTCTCGGTTCAGACAGGATAGATTAAAAAATGGTTATACGATTGATATTATCGACTAACATGCCCGCTGTGTTTTACAAAAGGATAATAATTATTATATTGATTGTAAACGCTTTATTGAAATCAGGAGGAACAACCTAATCAGCATAAGTAAAAACAAAAATATGAATATGCATTTAGTTCCCACTTCACCTGCACGCCATATTTAAACCGTTGAAAAACGATGCTGGAGCCTGATACAGTATTGAAAGCCGAGATCCAAAAATACTCCTTTTACAGCTTTCGCTCCGGAATTAAGTGAAGAGTGGAGGGTGTGAAAGAACGTGGCAGCCGCTTCAAGAGTGCTTCTATTTCGTTTATGAGCAAACTGGAGCGGGTCATCCGCAGTTTTTAGCGTGTCGTCCAAATTAGAGAGGAGGTGCTTCTCAATCACGAGAGATGAGTTGGCGATATGTCTATTCTTAACAGATCCCCGGAACCGTTTGCGGGTTTCTGAAAAGGTGTTATTGCGATATCGCACCATTCCGAAGGAAAAGAGCACCCCCCTTACGAATAATTGACCAGCTGGCTGAAAATGGGAGAAATCCCGCAGTGACAGATTATTTGAACCAGAGGTCAATCCTTTTCGATTTTTTCCAGAGGTCGCCGTTTTTCAATGTTCTGAACAGTTAATTTACAAAAATCTGATTTACGTCATCTGCGATCATGATCGAGATTGGTTTAATTTCTCGATCCCTGCGCTGCGGCAAAGCCGTTCGTTCTTTCGCCTCAATTGCTTAAACAGTGGAAATGATACGACACGGGGGTGAGGGATAGTTTCCTAAGTGGACTGTGCGTATAGTACAGAAATGGGAGATAGCTATTTATATTGTCTATTTCCTTAGCGACGTCGCAAGCCGCGAAATCTTTGAAGTCGGTTGCAGCATCTCTTAAATTGGACTGGTTCTGGAAGCAGTGCGAACGGATGCGAATTGTTTTTGGTTTTCAGACAACGTGAATTGCTTTCGATATATATATATATCAACGGCAAATCAGTGGTCAGAATGGGCTAAGGGTCGCCGCTTACGACATGCATACAGAGAAGAATCGGACACAAATATGTTGTCAAGAAGTTTACCTTGGCGCGTTGGAAAATTGACTATGGTATTGAGAGCAAGTGTAAGAATTGGGCTTATATGCGCAGAATTGAATTACCGACACAGAAAAATTAAATAATCATCCATTATTGAAGTAATAAAAGCTATCATACAGAGTACAGACGGTCACAGACTTACAGTTTTTAAGAGACCTTGGATGGCACATAACCCCAACACATTCAATAGTACTCAGGACAAAGCGAAAACCCATTGTGTACGATTTTTCACACCCCCCCAATCGGAATTTTAGCTCCGAGGTAAATTAAGCAGAAAGTTAGTAAAAACCTGTTTTTACGTATTTAAAGTTGGGCAAACTGGATATGGCGGCCTTTGAACTACCCTATCCATAACGTTCGTCCATAACACGCGCGTCTATTATATATTCTCCAAGAAATTATAGATAGCGTCAATATGGTTTCGCTCATGTGGAAATCAGATGGTGCAGCCTTACCGTAAGTCGAAGGCATTTACATTTGGACTAAATTAGAGTAAGTCGGCCAGTATACTTGTCATTAATTGCCGACAGCTTATGCGTTTTTAAGACAAATTAATTTAGTACACAGTGAAATAATTGTGTAATCTCTGCCATGTTAGCGTTTGATATTGAAATCACGAAATCAAAATGTTAGTCGTATAGTAAGTTTGTTTTAGATTTAAAAAATGAAGGTATGTGAGACAAGCGAATGACGCGGTATTTTTAACTTTTGAGTTTGAGAGGATTCGTATTGGTTATTTCCGGCGCTCGGACATTTCGCGATCTGGTTCTATCGACTCCCGTTAACCCTTCTCCTATACCAATGGCGGTGTCAGGATACGAAACCTCTAACGCGACTCTGAGGCCCAGAAGAGAGAGCGATTTTCGCGATGGTTGTTGACCAGGTTGTTGGCCGGCCTCGGCGGAGACGGACAAGCTCAGCGCACTGCTCCCTATCCCGACTGCCTCGAATGACGAATCGAGGACTGCCGTAGTCGATTCGAAAACGGTATCTCTTCACGTTTCTCCCGATAAGCCTGGTACCTTTTAAAAACACATTTTATTTATTGTTGTGTTTGCGCATGTTGGACTCAAATCGCATATTGTTTGTTTTGTAGTTCTGCCTCAATAGGAAATGATACGTCGTGAGGCATAAAACAGCTTCCTTGTAGCAACTGTAAATAAATCTGGGAACACTGTCTGTTATAAATTTGGCGTAGTGGCATCAATGAGATGATCGCAAAAGAGACACTACTGGGTTGAATTCCTTGTTAAAGCCTCCGGGAGTTTGATAATTCAAGTTCCGAACGGATAAGAGTTTCAGAGTTTTTCAGCTCTTCTTTCTGCGTCAACGAGCAGTACTCCTCGATATTCGGTATATGAAAATCATTTTGAAGCACCAAGGATGATAATTGTCACTTGTATAAGACTAACAAATCAAGATGCCGACCACCTATCAACATTAGCATTTGAATAAGCTCTCCATATTCTGTCGGGGTTTTAACCGTTATGAGGACCTTTAATCTTATTCTTTTATGATAAATAGGTTGTCTTTTTCAGTCTCAACTCTCACGTAGTTAATGTGTGGTGATTGCTAACTAATTATTAATTGTGTTTTACTATATCAACGTATATCGTACGTTACACTTTTGAATACGAATTATCGTTGCTGCACGAGTCTTATTCGTCAAGGGTCTCGGTTGGCTTATAGAGTTTAACTGGTATTACAGACAGTCGTTAATGTGCGGCAGAGGATAGCGGTCAGGAATTGTGACTGGGCTCGATAGTCTCCACAAGAACGCCAATCTCCGGGTGTGGTCTTCTTAACCATGTGGAGCGGGGATAACCACTTGCTGTCGGACGGGCGTTCGATTTCAAGCTCCATCATTCGTTCGGATTCATTTTGTGCTTTGTGTCTCTTAACTGATTCGAGACGGTTATAACGCCTAAATGTGGCAGGACCGGTGATCTTAATATGGTGGACTATGTCGTGTGGTGGCTTCTGTCGTGTTCGGTTCAAGTTTTGGAGATCCGGAAATTGATCGAGAAGGGCCTGGTAGTGAGAGGGGACAGGAATGTGGGTGAGGTGGCGGATCGAGGTCGTTGCCGTGTATCCAGAGACTTCTGTTGCCGTTTATTCGTCAACGAGTTTCTTTCGTCGGACGCTAACAGATAGGTCAATCGTGAAACGGAAGTTCACACCTAAGATCGCATGAAAGACATCAGCCACGATGAATGTGAAAAGAAAAATGCGCCCCAGTCCAAGGTCGAGACGAAACGCACACAGGCCGTAAGTTTTTATGTTACTTCGATTGGCAGCCTGGAGGATGAAATCTGTGTCAAGGTGTAAACGGTCAGACATAGATGGGGGAATTACGCTCACGTCAGCGCCGGAGTCCACCATGAAGCGGCGACCGCGTTCGACGTCCTTCAAAAAGAGAATGCGGCTGGGTGTGTACTTGCCAGGAGGAGTGAAAGCCGCACTTACTGCTTGGCCTCTCCGTTTCCCGACCAAAAACATGGAGAACGTAAGCCCTTTGCTTTGGAACCGAACAGTTGATGAAACCAACAGAGCGTGTCGTCTTGTTTACTTGTGTTTACGGCCATCGGTGGCCTCCGTTGACGCTGCGAGCGGTCTTTGTTCTCCAGCAAGTTACGCATTTGGTGCCTCAAGTCACGCAACTCTTGAGCCTCGTCGTCAGTGAGAGTCTGGTGGATCCTTTCACAGCGGCGACTGATGGATGACCAGGGTGAGCAGCGAAAATGCGGTCGGCGTACTCACCTAACTCGACCAACGGCAGCGTGGGTGGGAGGGTAGCCAAGGAAACTCTGACGACCGGGGGGAGCTTTTGGGTGAACAGGTGCCGAATGATACATTCGCTGACGTCTTGGTTCACCGATAAGGCTTCCAGACGCCGCAGCAGTTGCGAAGGTCTCTCGTCGCCCAATTCCTCTTCAGTAAAGAGAGCGTTGTATTGCTGTGTCCTTGTTATCGCAGACTGCCGAATAAGAGATGTCTTTGGCACAGTGTACGGGCTGTCTGCCGGTGGTGCAACGATGATGTGACGTAAACGGACTTCCGTCAGTGACGCAACTACGTAATAAAATTTCGTTTTCTCGGCGACAATTCCTTTCGCCACAAATTGGGATTCCACGACCGAAAGCCATGCCTCTATATCGCCAACATACATTACCACAGTTGTCCATAGTAAACTCGAAGCATTTATATCCCATTGTTTGTGTTGGAATACTACAATCATAACATTTTATGATAGAAAAATGCTGTTTACTCATACTATTTTTTATAGAGTTTTCTGTGCACAAAATTCTTGAGATGAGCGTTATAAAAATCGCAAAAATAAAAGAGACCTTTAATTCACCAAATGTAATGATTTGACCTTCATTTATTTTAGATTATTTAAAAAAATTATTTGTTACCGTCAGTTACCGCAGTTTCTTTTAACCATGGATTTGCTGTGCGGATGTCCCCAAAGAGGCATACCCGATGACTGTGAAGAAGCGTTATGCAAGCAGTCCTGTCTGAGTTATGAAAGTGTTCGTTTATTTAACGTGTGGTTGTGATTCAGACACGTAGTTAATTCAGTTGTGGACCAATATACAAATGGCGCGATTGCAAAACACATATGTCTGGAGCCACCAAATGTTTTATTATGCGAAGAGTTCGATCATTTCCACAAACCCATGACACGGCGCATTGTTGAGACGCGTGATTGACGAAATATAGAGAATAAGGGTTGTTTAAGAGTGGAATGGTTCTAACAGGACCCGCGCCCAGTGTCGTAGAGCGACGGGAGTTCCAAATAAGCGGAGAAACGAATTTTCGCGCATCAAGGTCGTCGCATTGACAAAGTGGTGATCATTTCGCGAATCATGTCATGGGCTACACATATTTTTCGTTGGGCTTCATAAAGAATGCTTGAAAACGCTGGTGATCATCGTCTTAGTTTTGGTCCTCATGACCTCAATAAAGCCAATAAATTTATAATGATTATATTTTTTCCGAGAACTGCATTCTCACCAGTGAAATGTATTTTATGAAATGTGAGAACGTAAGATGGGTGACATTCGCCATCAACACATTCACGTTGTTAATTTGATGCTTAGGGGTAAATGATGAGTGTTCTCTCGAAAATGGAGATCACAGATTTAATATAGCGGATAGAAATAAAATAGACAAATATTGCATCGTTCCAAGTCTATGTATCTTTTGTAGCCGCCAATAAGCCGTTGCGTTCAATGTGATTTCGAATTCATTGAAACGTCAGATGTTATCATCTACCTCTATGATATGTCAAGAGGTCTCGCAAGGAAAAATCCAAAATTGCTTTCTGAGAAAGATCTTGTTGGGATGTGGAACGTTTCTGTGGTCGTTTATAATGAAGAGTACTTTTTTGGTAAAATGGGGATTGTATATAGCAAACCAGTAAGTTTTTCATGTATTGTTGAATTACCTTTAGGCTGCAGTTCGACCCCCCGATAGAATAAAACACATGGGCCGAACTCGAATGACTCAGCGTGAGTTTCTACACGCTCTGGCTGGTATATCGTGCGGAGACTTCCGGTATGTTCTTTCCTTGTTTACTTCTGTGCGTCTTATTATTAAAATGTACAAGAATACTCTGCACAAATGCGCACTTTACGAATTTCATTGGCTGTTAATAAAAGCCTATGGGACGAAGTGTTCGGTTCTCATGGGGAATTTTGCTATCTATTACTCGTGTTTTACTTTAGCACGTTGTTTTTAGAAAGGATACGTACGATGTGCTCAACCACAACAGCGCAACCTTCGCAAATTATTTACTTCACACATTGACGCAGAACAACCTTCCCGACGATTTTCATTACTTCCCACCCGATGTCTACAATTCCGCGTTAACCGGTGCCTTGAGGCCTCTACTCGAACAGCAGATGGCTTCTCGCACAATCAATGCAGTCTGCAACATCGCAACAGATGTTAAAGCATTTCCGTCGAAGAATGACTACCCAGTTTGTAGTGGATGCGACTGTCGGAATGTGCATTCGCGGACGACCTAGGTAAGATTTTGGGTCTCGTGATATCGAGATGGCGAAAGTAGTGACATTATATTGTCCCTGAAGTGGCACACATCAAGGGTCAGTTTTCTTATCGTCATAATAGTGAGAAATTTACTGAGCTCCAATAACTCCCCAATATAGTTTTCTTGCGCCATAGCTCTTGGTCGTTTTCTTAGCAACACAATAATCTTGTTCATTCTGATCGCAATTCCTTGTTGTGAATTTGAGCACTTTGTTTAAACACATCCAACGTTGCTACGTTCGTGTGGGCTGAGCTTTGGCTCAAAAACGCGAATTCTATAACGATGTTACGTTTTTTTGTGATTTTTCTTCTTTCTCCATCGAATATCAGCGGTGCTGAAAGGCCTTGTTCACGACAGCTTTATCCTTACTATGAACCAACCACATATATGTGCATTTATAATAAAAATGAAGGGTTAGTGCTGCTAGAAACCAATGCGCTTGTTGGTATTGACAAAACATGTGTTTTTTCATGTTTAGTAGATGTGAAGTCATGGTGGAGCCTCAATGGTTTCAAAGCGCAACTCCACCTAGTATGGCTTCTAGAAACGCTGGTTTCTGGACCACAAATGACCTTGGAAGAGTGGTATTGTTTTGAAAGACCGCCACTTGGCCTTTTGTTGTATTCAAAGTCTTTTGTATTTATTAATTTCAAATAAATGTTTCATTTTTTTAATAAGACGTTCCAATTATCACCAGATGGAGGAGAGTCGCCGCTATTCGCGTTACTTCTAGTTCCAGGAAAGGGGGAATACTGCACATCGCAGTTCTGAGATAGAAAAAAAAAGATTTTAACCACGCTTAGCAGAGAGCACTCAGCACACAGTGGGACACATGACCCGGCAGTGTGCTCACATTAAAGACAATCTGCAGATTATGGATTCGGTTCGCCGTTGTCTAGCTGGTTGACTGAGCAGCGTCTCACGAATTATACGCGATTGGTCGGCAGCATGACACTTGAAATTAATTAAAAGCCGCCGAAAACGCAATATACCAGAATTTTATTGTTTTTGTCTATTCTAGAGAAATCATACCAAATACCCATGTGGTGGGTTTATGGACTGCGCCACAATATACATATCACACAACACGACGAAACGGGTGGGTACTTAAATGCTCTCAAATCACGTTCCACAAGACAACACATATACAAACGAGGCACAAAGATGTAGAGAACAGGGAGACTTGGGGTTGGAATGATCACAATCGAGAAGAGTGGTTGATTCGTTTGTGTGTTCAAAGTGGGACCCGTCTTGCTTCGACGGGCTCCGCGAAACTGCCGTCTCGACGGTGCATGATGTGCACGCACGCGACTTCGGACCAGTTGAGGAAAATAAAGTTGGGATTCAGTTGGGGCATGGAACCAGCGGGAGCCGACGCCGTCGCTGCTGATGATGACGAAGGGGGTGGTTGCAAGGGACGAATGGGGTATGTCGCGAGAATGCGAACCTGCTGTCCACCCATTCCGAACAAACCCGTGGTTGACAGCTAGCCAGATAGGAGGTAGACAGAGATAAACGTGAGTGGGTTGGCGGCTAGAAAGATTGAGGACTCACAGAATTGACCCTACCTGCCACGTCTTGAGCACGTTTTCGCCGATCGAGTAGGAGGCCAATTGGCGTCCATCGCCGTTGAAACAGACGGCAGTGATTGGTGCTTGGTGGGCGTGTGTGGACTAAAAATAGCCAAAAGGCGATTGTTTACAACAACAACAACAACAACAGAAAAACATACCAACAAAGAGGTGAGAAAAGAAACCCAACTCACGAAATATCGGCCATTTTTAAAGTCAAAGAAAATGAGCATCCCGTTGGTGCCGCCGACACACACCTTTTGGGCTCTCGTATGGCTACCCACGCTGTTAAACCTAAGAGAACAAAGACGCCGGTGGGTTTAGCATGTCAATTGGCTGTGGCACCACGCTCGGGCTTGGCGCCGGCCGTGCGTACCTCTGAAGAGCTGGGAAGGTGGCAAAGAGCCCGCGATCCTTGAGACGAGTGCGGTCGACACACGCCAGCACAACTTCAACCAATTCTGGCAGGATCGGGGTGAGATCGTTGGGGCGTCGCTCGATAATATCCTCAAACAGCCGAAGCACCTCGTTTTTGGCCCGTAGAAGCGGAATCACCGTCTGATTGGCGGGCTGTTGCTGTGGGACGCCGAACGAATAGGCGCTCGTGGTGGGAGCTGAAGAGAGAAGTGAGTAATGCCTTGCTTCAACTAACGCCTCATTCAACGCCCAATGGTGCGAATCGAATGGCCCGAAATCAGCAAATCAGCACGATGGCCAGAGACGAAGGGCAGTATTTAATATCGAAACAAAATGTGAACGTTCTCTCTGATTGGAGTCTAATTGAAGAGCTCACACACTTCATCGTATCCAATGGCTGACTAATAAGCACGCGTGGGGATTAACCAATATATTGGCACATAATTGGGGAAATGCAAATGAACAGTGGGTTTACGTGTTTATGGAGGCCTACTGGAACGATAAGGGTTGACCGCGGTTCAATTTCAACAGGGGTTTGCATAAAGACACATCTTTATTTGCGCTTTTACAAACCAATTGAATTTTTTTGATCATTTGTCATTTGGATCGATGTCTTTATAGTTGGATATATACAACGGGTGCTACAGTTGATTCAAAATTTTATTTTCGATCGGTTGTATTCATTGTTGACATGGGCTGGAGCAATGTGGCTACATTGTTATGGGAATCGTTGCTACTATGATAGCTGTTGGTTCGCCAGCCACTTAGAGGAGACTGTGTCTAAACTGAGGGAGCCTATCTTTCGAAATGACGAGTTCGTAAAAGCTCTTTTGGCCACCGACAACCCATGTATCACAGCCCGCGTCATAACACCTGTCATACCAGAAAACAATGCGAAACAGCTTCGCTGTCTACAACAGGGGGTTGTTATGTCCACTGCACTGGTATACTTTGTTGTAAAAGATGTTGCTTCACAGGTGCCACCAGAAAAGACATCATCCAACACTTGACCAACCACGCGTGGAACTGGGGTTGGTTGTTGATGCATGACGTGTCCACAGGCGGACGCCCCTTTACAATCCTTTCAAAGAAAACCTTTCAGTTACTAATAGGGTGTTCGCGCGAATACCAGGGTGCGAGAGACCGTGAAACGTTTCGAAAAATTGGCGCCGCATGCATTACGGAACTAGCGGGTGAGGGGACGCTTTTGTATTCTCGCAGAGCAGAGAACGCTGGAACGCGGGAGAGTCAGGTTTATAAGGGCTGTGTCGTAGGGCCCAATTCGAATACCCTCGTGTTGCTGGACATCTCCTCGTAGTCCATACCATTAGCGACATGCAGACTGTTCAACTCGATGCGAGAAAGGGCGTCAGCAACCTCTTTTTTTTGGCGCGCGTTTTGGATAACGCGTGGAACTGGGGTTGGTTGTTGATGCACCCGGCAGCCGCCAAGTCGCTTGATTACCGAGGCATGTTGCTGCGCCCGGTGGCCTGACCTCGGGGTCGAACAGGGGTCAACCTGGGAGTCCACCTTCTAACGAACTAAGTGAGAATGCTAACCACCTTGCGCGGTGTCGAGTCATTTGCTCTTAATTTCGGCCAGATGCTTCGCGGGCATACGTGTGCGCATTTACCCCCCACATCGTTGTGCAGACATTCGTCAGTGGAGGAATGATCTATGATGAAACGCATACGTGTAGTGGCCTCCTGCCGCAATACATGCTTCATTTGTTGATTTTCAGTAAACAACGTATCAAAATTATATTGTCTCTGTTTTAATAGCAGTAAGGAAGGTGGAAAAGTGTATCTACTTATGTTGTGTAACTCCCTGCATGTGGTACGTTGGCGGTTCTCAGGTACGCGTGATATCATGCATGCACCCATATTTTTTCTCTTTGATCTTTCGCACCTCTCTGTCCTTGTATGATGCAATTTACTCTCTTCCACGTGGGATGGGATGGGAGGGGTCACTTAAAATCGGTTGGCGCGCGTTTTGGATGGGGCTGCCTTTCAATGGCCGCCATTTCCCGTTTGCCACACTTTTTATACTTCGTAGGTTAAATTGGTCTTTCTTGCAAATTTACCTTGATGCTACTTCTTTTATTCTTCTTAACTTAATCTGCATTTTCTACGTATAATTGTTATGTTATTATCTTGCAAACACATGTTGTTGTCTCAATCACATAGAAAACTTGTAACTGAAGACACAGACAACAAAGACAAGCAATACTTGAACAACTTTCGAAAAACCGTCGAACTGGATTCGGAGCTTCGACGTATGATGGACTCCCACTCCGGACAATCTCTTTTGTTTTAAATGTGAATGCAATCAAGCTTTAACCATCGATTGCGAAACACTGCTACAAACCTCTAAACCAATGACAATCTTTTATAGTAGCCCTCCAATCAGCGCTTCCACGGTGAAACGAAAGACAATGGTCCGTAATTGCAGTGACGATAAGAAGCCAACACATAATAATAATAATAATGATCATAAATCGACATACACCTTCCAATCCCCAATCCGGTAATGCTGATACCTCCTAGAATCAATCCTCTCTTGACAGACTCCACGAAGAAGTAGCCAAGGTACTGCAATAAAAATGCCGATGCCACCCTAAGAGGAGACCTGACCAGGGAGTCGAACCCAGGCTTCTCTCCAACAGAGCGAGAAGGCTCACCGCCACACGATTGGGTCAACGACTCCACAAATATCAACAACAATCCATGTTTACTCCCAAACCTGTTGAGGTGTTTCGGGATGTTGGGACGATTCCGCGAAACGGCTAACCCAGAGTCACACATGGTGGTCCCATGGCCTATCGGTCGAGTAACTGAAGATTTAAACGGTAACGCACTTGGTGAATGTCTCTGTGGTGAGTCATTTATGATTCGTTGCTGCTTTTGGGGGTTGGCCATTGAGGTGAAAAAGGGAGCGGCCAACGCCGGAGAGGACATGACGACACGCAGAATTGGTGCGTGGTTTTCATTTGCTGCACCATTATCCGCCGAAGAGCCGCCGCCGCCATCAATCGCAGCAGCGGTAACCATCGCTGACATGCCATTGGCTCCTAGCCGCCTGATCATCAGCGATAGGTTGAGAACAACCAATTGGGGGCGGGAGTAGGTCAGTTGCCAAAGCGACTGTCGGGCGGCACGCGCTAGGTCGGCGGAGTCTGATAGGACGCCTGTGGTAGGCTTGAAACTGGCGAGAACAAAACAATTTCAGACATTTTATCAATATTACCAATTTCGTGAAGACCTTCAGACAGGCAGAAGCAAATTGCCAAACTTGGTAATTTTGCCGATTTAATATTATAAAAAAAGTTGTGATAACATACAAATGCTGAATGTTTGGGTACCTTTGGCCTTGATAAAGAAATTACGATCACCCGGAAGTTATTACAACAAACAGAGACAACAGCGCTGCTGCATCATCTTCCGCCATTTTATGACGATGATGATGATACAGTGGTAGTCACCTATTCAACCCCCTTCGGGGAGGCCGCCACCTGTACACCTTATTCCCAAGAATCATCCATGAAACAGTCGGTCTGTCCTCTAGCACGAGAATGCCGCCCAGCATCATACCATACCCTGCCCGTTAACCTCGTGACTAAGCCGAAATGAATGGCCGTCGCGATTCGACGTTTTCCAAACTTCATCTTTGCCTGTCTGACCGTTTTACCGCGTCTTCATTGTAGATTTGTGTGTCGTGACATTTGTCTGAAGAGTCGGTGAGTCCCCCTGCAATGCGCCAGAAGCAGGGATGGATGGATGGATGACACATAAAAGGCTAGCGACCATCAACTGGCTTAAACGGTCGCGCAGTTGCGTTAAACTCCTCAAGAAATTGACCTAGTGGAAATGTATAGGAAAAACGCACGCGACAGCAGTCAAGCCCTAACGCAACACCGAGAACCCAGTAATACAATAAATTGTCACCGCTAGTTAGTTGTGGTTACCTCCCCGTTAGTCTAAGCAGAAGACGTTAAACTAATGGCCGCAATCAAACGCCCCAAGGCCAGCGCATTCTGTCAACCACGGGTCACGACAATCCCAAAATATGCGCACTGATGGATGAGGAAAAGGAAGGCAGAGGGCGGATGAAGTGTGGATGGAGTGTGGGTAAGGGAGAGGTGAGAGGTGTCTGCCAGATGGTGTAGCGTTCAGCATCCTCGCTCCCTTGGTTAGGGAGCCGGGTTCGATTCCCAGGTCAGACAAATTCGGATGGTTTAGTGATAGTCAAAATACCGGAAGTAGCGAGATGCAATGACAATTAGACGGCGGATATGCGATACAAAGGCGCCAGGAGATGACGAGGACGTGTTGGATTAATAATTTTGCGCACACGGCCTTCCTATACCCCTTCCTGTGGCACCCTAGTATGGTTCCTACCTAGGAGGGAGTGATCCTCAACCTGCTTGGCACGCGTTCCAGAAAGAAGCCACAGCAGCAGCCTAACTGCAGACTGCAAAAACCAGTAAAATCGAAATGCGGGGCTCTTTCTTTCTTTCTTACTTTGCCAGGTGGTTCTCAGCATCAGCCGCCAATGAAAGCAGCGAAGTGAGGAGCTGTGCGGCGTCCACATAGGGCTCCCAGTGAACGAATCCGCGCCCTAGCAGGTCTACTGCAGCCCGACGAACGGCTGAGGCAGCGTAGGGTTGAAGGAACGACGACGACAAAGACGACGACGACTGCGCCACAACACTCTCT
This sequence comes from Proteocephalus fallax, assembly GCA_028672205.1. Lineage (NCBI taxonomy): Eukaryota > Metazoa > Platyhelminthes > Cestoda > Proteocephalidea > Proteocephalidae > Proteocephalus > Proteocephalus fallax. The sequence goes on from JAPUBX010000627.1 coordinate 149,906, forward strand.
GCGGTCCGCGGATCGTCAGTCAAGTCAAGATCTGAGAAGGAACCAGTGGGCGTTTATATCTTGACTATAACGATTGATTGATTGCGTGGTGGTGGTGGTGGTCATCAGCATTATCATCGCTTTACCACCTACCCAGGATGGCTTTCAAACATGTTGCTGTCTTCCGCGTGACGTCCACGTCCACACCAAGCACGAAGGCCTCCCCTGTCTTGGAGAGGCTGGGGGTTGAGGCGTGGCTGCCGTAGTAGGGCTCCGCGATGCCCCGCTGGGAGCCGAAGGCGGCTGCAAGGCTGGAAGAAGACGCGTGGCTCTCGATTCGCCCAACGGACCTTCTGGACGTCTGGTGTTCAGCGCTGTCTTTGACGTCTGGACACAGATCGCGCGAGGCCACGTCTGCACCGAGGTATGAGGAGGAGCCGCGTGTTCCCATGGTCGCCAAAGAGATAATCGCGAACGTCTGAAAAACGAAAGTCCCGATAAACTAATCACAACATGCCAGCTACTCGGGAGCACGAGGCTCAAGACTTCGGCTAATGAGAACGAAGACTGACCTACCGGTACTAAGATGTTGCCAAACTTACAAATGCTCGATATCTGAAAGTGTCCGCTCCAGGAAGCAGTCGTTTGGGTCCAAACGCGAACGTATCGAAAACTCCACAGCCAATTCCATGCGCGAAGTGCAACAGTTCAGCTGACTCGCAACATTCTAGGGCAACTGGAGCCACGGCTTTACTGGCTGAGCTGACTCTGCGATCTTTGGGCGAAGTCAGCGTCTCCATTGAACCGTTAAGAGGTGGTGGTGGTGGTGGTAGGACGTTTCCATTGGTTGGTGACAGATTGGTGGAGGCGAGGGTTTCTGCATTTCTTGGCGCCACGGGATTTGCCGGAAGAAAGCGAGCCAATTGGTTCATGACAGCAGCTCGTTGATTGGCGGACATGTTATCGAATTTGGCGTAGGTCAGCGTGCGGGCAGCATATCGGATCTGTATCAAATTAAAAGTGCATCTATGAGGATTTGAAAAGTTGGCATCCCTGCAAATTGCGAACATTCCCCGAGCATGCCTGTAGTTTGAAACCCGTCAACGCGGTATTCAGGGAAAATGTTCCATTGTACTGATTCTGTTAACAACGAATTGAGGAACCTAGAGACCACATCAAGAACAGTGGATCGTGGACTCAACCTCGATTAGGTTCCTCGCTCAGTTAATGAGAGACCTGGGTTCGACCCCCAGGTCAGGTACCCACCTGCAAAATATTCCGGAGTATCTTAATGGAAATTTTGTTGGAACGACTTCGAGAAAAGAACAACCCAGAGACAATAACCACGCGCCGGTATTATCTCGAGCTCTTCCAGCTACTGTTGGTTTTGGATCCAAACTTGCAGCGATGAGCCAATGAATATAGCCACCCAGACATTAGATCAACAATAACAAATACCCCTGCTCCTAAGGTAGTGCTCCATCACTGAGAAGCTCCGTTTGATTGTCAACCTCACAAATTAAAAATAATTCAGTATTTTTTCACTCGAAACAGTGTAGGCCAGCCTCTCAACGCACGCCACAAGGTCAACAGACATGGCCGGGGCAAGCAAAGATACGCGCCAAAGATTTCACCTGAAGGCACTTCGCCTGCCAATGGGGAACAAGGCTGCAGAGGCTAAGATGCTCCTTCTTCTCCTCCTCCTCCTCCTGCTGCTGCAGTTTCTTCCATACAGACCTCGCCAGCTGGGCGGCCATCGTCGAGATGTTGGTAGCGTGGAAGGAAGACATGGGGGAGGATTTGGCAGTGGCGGGGAACGCGACCTTGAGACGCTCTAGTGGCGTGGAGCAGATTGCCTCGGCGAGAGAGACCTGCGCCAGACAGACGTTGGTGGAGATTCGAGGAGCAGATGATGAGTTGGAGCTTGCTGAATCTTGTGCTGGGAAAATAATCATGATAATTGGGGGAGTGCGACGTTCAGGCTAGGAGATTGGAAGTATTCGACCAACGCCGTCAGCTACAGTGGTGTGTCCACGTTTTAAGCCGATTGGGAAGATATCATTATTTTAAGGTACTTTTAAGGATATTTAAATTCACACACGCCGAGCGAACTCTGGGGCATTTACCGCAAATATTTGTAAGTGCATTGGCGTTAAAACACTGTTAAATTATTCATGTAAGTGTGGGGCAAAATGTTCAGTTTGTTTAATAAAAACCTATTTGAAAAAATAATAAATACAGAGTTTTTCATTTAAAATTTAAATCTGATTCATTTTTTAAATGTAATTTCAGTCCACGCAGAACCGCTTTTATCCAGTACAACTCAAGTGGGAATATTCGTGTTCAGCTCAAGGAAATTCTACTCTAACCCACCCCGTTGTATTCGTTAAAGTGGGGGTCGAACCCAGGATTTTTTAGATTGTTTGATAGGGCTCTACAAACCAGAGCAAGCTACTGTAACCTCCGCTTGCAACCATATTCCCCAGAACGTATGAGCCCGTCCTCCGGATAATCAGTAGGGAAATTCATTCAGACAAATACCTGGCATGGCGAGGGTGAGATAGCCGAAATGGGAGACATATCCGGAACACCGGCTTCCCCAGTCGCCGTTGAGCAGTCGCCCGCTGAGGAGCTGAAGCACGTGGCACAGCTGGTCTTCGACCTCCGGTGAGTCCACTCCGAATGGATAGGTCAGGGAGAGGAGGAGTCTCAAGAGTTTTACGCAATCCTCAAGGCTCAGTGGAACGTTGGCGTCGACACGGTCTCCCGAATCCCCCTGAACAGAGAACAGAAGGAGAATAAACAATAACTTCCAATGGCTTGTGGAACGTTGCATACAGGATTAGAACCCATTCTATTGTAAAGAAAAAGCCCGTTGCGTCGCGCAGAACGTATTCAGTGTTTCGATGGCAGAAATTTGATGTCCGCCAAACTACGGATTATCATCATCACATGATCGTCGTCGACGTTCCCCACCTCTCACCACCTTTCGTGGCGTTGATGACATTTGAATGGCGAGTAGATCTCCACCTCCCCATTCCTCACCACAATCTGCCTACACCCGTCGGTGGCAACGGGAAACTCGCCAAAAAATGAAAAAAACTCAATAAAGGGGATAGCATGCACGCACAATATCTCTACAGTTTAGGGACCTAGCAACGTCTCTTACCCCACGCCCAGTGCCTGCTCGGCTTGTTGTAAATGTTAATGCTGACAGGTTTGGGCTAGATGGATCACATAAAGCAGTTGCATGGCCTTATAAAACAGGCGTCACAGATACAAATATGCATAGCTGGCATTGGCGCTGACTAGACTTAGGGTGGAAGAGATGGGGTTTATTCGGAAACCGCAGGTAAAGTCAGTAAGTGTACGGGTGCTGATGATAGGGATTAAGGGGCACTGAAATGAGCATAAATGCGGCTGCAGCAGATTCCCAGCGTGCTTTTAGCAATGGACGACACAGCGAACGGAGAAACCCTTTTCGAACGAACCACATTCTACAAGTACATCCCGTTGAATGCACCACGAACAACAACAACTACTACTACTCACGTCCACACCAACCGCAGCCCCGTCCAGGAGTCCTACAATCAGGGCTTCCACGTCGAAATGAAAGACAAACGCCGCTGGACAGGACTGGGCAGGACCACACGATCCTATTGTCTGCAGCAAAAGCGGAGCCAAGAAGCCGGCGCGGTCATTTAACCGACTTCGTTGGGTCAATAAGGCGCGCGCAGTGTGGTGGGCGATGCTGGAGGCGGCTGCACTCTGATTGGCCGAATTCTGCGAACCACGATAGTCTGGTGGCAGCGGCGAGGGGTTTGAACTGACCAATAGGGTGTATGAACCCGTCAGAAATATCTCGGCGGCCATCTGCCCCGTTTCATGTCTTGAACAAGGAAAGGGGGAAAACAAAGACACCATTATGATAATGCGAGGGATAATGATTGGAGGGGCGTGGGGGAGGGCAGCCTAACCTCTCCAAGTGGCCCGACGCCAAATCCCAGATGCTGAGGTCCCCGGCTTCTGAAAGAACGAAGAGCATCATTTCGGCCAGACGCCAACTAATTGAGTGCACTTTAGCACAGCTGTGACCCCCGGCGCCGGTTCGACACCGCAGAAGCACGTAGCGGTCCTGGGGCGAGAAGACTGACACGCTTCCGTCAGCGGCCACCGACGCGAGACATGACTGAAAGACACAAGTATATTGCCTTGGCGAAGTTGAGGTTTGTGTTATGTCTTAGGGTATCTTTCAGTGGGCCGTTGGTCTCCACCTGGCCCTAAGCAGCCTCCAGTGAGAGAGAGAGAGACCGTGGACCCACTGAGAGCTAAATTTCTCGGCTGACAAAATCCGGTTTCGTTCTCTCCTATGAAAGCGTTCACCGGTGGTGTCTGCGAACGCAGTAGTAGTCAGTAGACCACCCCCTCCTTCTCCCTGGTACCCCCGTACACGGAGAAACAAGAGAACGGATAAGCTCACCGACAGAAACGAAGCCTTTCCGACAGCACCAGTGGTTTGGGATTGCTGCTGCTGCTGCGGCAGCGGAGGAGGAGGAGAGGGCGGACCGACCGAGAGAGATATGACGGGCGCAGGATGGCTATAAAAGACGGCGACGCAACTGGACGCCTGTGGGAGCGGATCCAGGTCCCAGACTCGCACCGAGTAGTCCGCACTCCCCGATACAATCAGGCTCGACCGGAAGGCCCCAGGGTTGAGGGAGAAGGGGTGGATGAGGCAGAGTACGGCCCCGGTATGACCAGACAGGCGGTACTGCCTGGTGGCGGCGGTAGAAGAGGTTGGAGATGCAAAGAGAGACTCCAGAAGGCCGTGGAGCGGCGTCACGACAAGGTCTCCCGACATGGTTCCGACAACAAGACGCGGGGGCAGCGGAGCAGCGGGCGGAGTGGTCGCGCTGCTGGCGGAGTAGGCCGCGCCGATAGAGAAGACGCTGATTGCGCATGTGACTACTTCTTTGGCTGCTGGAGGTGGGGATTGGGGAGGTTCGCTTGGCAACTGGAAAGGGGTGTATAAAGTGGAATTGCACAGGAAAGCAGCAATAAAACGTAACCGCTTACAGAAAACAGGCCGTGGTCCAGATGATCCCAGAGATCTGAAAGACTAGTCCGAAAAAACGGTTCCAAATCAACGCAGGACGATCCTAAATGGCACGCAAAAGGATATATGAAATTGGGGAATAGGGTTTGCAGCAGCATGGAGACGGTAACAAGACAGCGTACCTGTTGAGACGAGCTGGTCTGAGGCGAGTGACCAGGCGTGGAGAGATCCATCGGCGCGACCGAACAGGACGCCTGCCACGACTTTGGGCTGACTTCCAAGCAGGGCGAAGGTGCTCTTGGAGGTCTTCGTGACAGGGAGGCTAAGGAAGCTGCCACGTGACACGGGCCCTTCCAAACCATCGGGCCAATCATCAAGCTACGGGGAGGACCAACAATGTGAAATGCACCTAAATTCAGCGACCTAAGACTTATTGTACGGGGCGGGTACTGTATGACGGGGACGGGTACAAACGGTAGAGGAGGCACCAACCGTATCGCCAAAGTCTTCTCGCTACATCTCGACAAGAGGCGCCCGTACTTACTTGCCACGATAACGGAGGCTTTCGGCATGGTGGTTGATACGTGGTTGACCAGAGCTTAATCCTCCAATTGTCAACGATCACTTGGTTACTCGATTTCCGTGCAGAAATTTACTCGCTGAAGAGAGATTTGCTTTGGACAGCACTGGGAGCAGATGTCTACCCGAACGCGAGTTCGTATTTATAGCAAGAATCGGAAACATTCACCACTAGGTTAGTGTCTAGCCTGCTGCAATTCCCCTCACAGACATGCATACGGTTGCGAAACCTGACCGCTACGCGCTGGAAGTGTCTGACCACTACAAACTCTCAACCTGGGAAACGGAACGTCGCTGTCGAAATATGATGTCATCAATCTAAACGTCCTGCGCTATTGATGCTGAACGTAGAGTTTGACGACATCGGAACGACTCGGAATCCGGCGCCATATGTGAATTATAGTCCCAGAAATCGACTAGAACAGACAGTGTTTTGGGGACCATTGCAGCGGATAGAGGCGTAGATCTGTGGGGTCTGTAAAGGTCCACACCTGATTGGTGGAGAAAAGGCCAGTTTAGAATTACCTTAAGTTTGGCGATCAAACGCGGTTTGGTAGAAGACCTCTCGATCTGGTGATGTCCAGTTTTTGTGAGAATACTAAACGAATAGGGAGCATTGATAAGAATGTGTTCGGTAAAATTCCTCACACCCTTCGAAATAAGTCGCCATTAGCCACTATATATGCCGAGTTAATAAAGCAACTGCACTGATGCAGGTTGAATCGTTTCATATGAACAACGTAGATATTCGGTGATGCTAAAATCAAGCCTTCTGCATCCCAACGGATATGCTTATAAGAAGTTAGTGTAGCTCGATTTATGCACAATGATTGCTTTGTTTAAATAGTAATCTACGCCTTGTAATAGGTGGCTATAAACGCCCGGTTGTAACAGAGCTCCCGATAAAACGCAATGAGATAACCCAAGCGTACTCCTTGGGTAGCCGTATTACTCTGGCTTCTCCTGTGGATGTGTAGACGACGATGAATTCTTTGTGGATAAAATTACCGCCGATCAGTTGGACGTCTGGTCGTGGAGTGGCCTGCCACGTTAGACAGGAGCAATCGATTGCGTCAAGAATCTACAAAAACAAGGAATCGTCGAGTGCGGAGAACATAAGGAGTCGGGAAAAATGTTCTCCATACATTCAGAGTGAACACAAAAGGCTTTTGTCGTCAGAATACGTACTTGGGCTATTTTCAGAAGGACAAACGCTACTATGACACAAACAATGTCGATGGTAGTGAGACATTGATTATAATGAGAGAAGCCTCCCCGCTTTTCATATAAGCACCAGAAACACATCAGCCATTCAGAAATGTGGCGGGTACCCCAGACATGCTACTCAGCATAATTGGTTTATAATTGCCACGCGTAGGGTTATGATGCCGCCATTTTCTTTCGTGTAGTAATCTCTACTTTTTTTTAAATAATGATATTCGTTTTATTAAGGTCACGAGGACCAAATGTTTCAGCATTACAAATTTCCAACAAACCAACTATGATACAGGAAGTGGCGATTATACATGGAAGATTCACAATAATTTCACACGAATATACAAAATACATTTGTAAGAAAGTCTAATTAAACCCTCGAAGTACATAAAGTTTTGCAAACGCGTAAAGGCAACCATTGAAAGGCAGCATTGATATCCACATAGCTAGAGTATGCATCGGCTTGATGGGTGTTACCTTGAAGATTCTCAAGGGAATATTTTTAGAACTGGCGTGACCAGTGCCCCCGAACAGGTGGAGGAAGCTACAGCAGCATCGAACACTTAATCAATCCACCAAGAACTGCACGCAAAAATACTCAGATTGGTTAAATTCACCATGATACAGCATCAACCGCTCAGCCGTCAATTAAACACGCGAGAACCGATGAATATGCAATCAACACCATAAAAACAACCCACTAACAGCTGTATATGAATAGCGACTATTCGTGCAAATTTCATTAACGCCGCAACATCATCCATGAACCGAAAGAAGGAAAGGACATTTACCCGCCACTCATTCTGGCAAACGAGGAGGACTAGTCGCGGAAGCTGTTGACAGCAGTGAATTTCCACGATGGGAGAGAGTGTTCGCACCACACGGGACTCGTGCTCGTAAATCGTTGCATTCTGAAAAAAGAAGATAAAGTGGGTTCATGAGACGCCCACAACAAGATAACTGGCTAATATAGCTGACATGCAATTAACTCACGAGTTTTTCTGATCCATTAAGTGTCCAAACCGCCACGGCTCCGGATATTGTGACGCCCAGTACAACCTCCTCTGTAAGGGATTACAAAACGGCACCAGTTTTGTTGTCGTTTTTATTCAAAAAAGTCCTTGCGGCGAAGCCAATGACTTGAAAAGCACTGAAAGCCTACTCACAATCACGGGGGAATACGAGAATATCGACAGTCAGGAAACTGGAAGCTTCTTTGTCTAGTTTCAAATAAAGCTAAAATGTTTGTCTAATAGTGAAACTAATGTAAATAGCGAATCTGGTGAAATGTCCATTGAAGAGAGAATACCATGAAGTAGATCACTCGGAATTGCGAGGAAATAATACAAATACAATGAAGCATTCCAGGGCAAATTACGTTTAAGGCTCGCGTGGGTGAAAATGGAGATATCAGCAAACCAGTTAGGTTGAGCATTCGACGCGAGAGTATAAAGTACGGATAGTTGCATAGCACTCATCACAACAATGCAGGCATATTTGCCACAGCAGAAGAGAAGACGAGCGTCCGAAAAGGTGGGCTGACAGGACTAGAAAACAATCAGTTATTGAAAATAGATCAGAGCGTAAGGCAACAAATAATAGCAGTCCAAATTACTTTTATGTTGGTGTGCCAATATTTGCTGTCCACTCGGAGATCGACACAAGACCCATCACCTAAATTCCACAAAGCAATTTCACTTTAAAAATAAGCGCAATATTTGCATACTTGTTGCTGGAATGGCTGAAGAAAAATGATTCTTTGGCATCTTCGTCACAACGTGCATGTCCAATATTGATGATTCCACCAAGGTGCCCATGACAAAACCATTTTGGCCGAAACTAAATAAATCGCAATTTACGAGAATCCGCCTCAATACTTTTCTATTGTTTCGCAATGACCATATTATAATTTCTCCGTTAGAACCTCCTGACACTATTTCAGTCATACCAGGAGAAACAAGCAAGGTTTGAATTCGGTGGCATGGAGGATGCTCAGACCAGGAGGTGAAAGGTATCACAATTGAGCTACAAGCTTTCAACATATCAACAACTGAATCTTTTATTTAATTAATAAAGTCAATGCTTTAAGACACCATTTCATAATGTGCGGACAAGTCTTCTAAATTTTAAACATTAGGAAAACTAATATCATTATTTTATTATGATTATTGAATCTTCTATTAATGAAATCTACCGATTTTTAATATTTAAAATGTCTTATTTCCATGATCGCTCCCTGTCTCTATTTCGGATAACCCGTTATCGATTGTACATATTATTAATATAATAGACATAATAATCATAATAATTACAATAATAATGGTATTCGTTTTATTAAAGTGACGAGGAACGAAAATTCCAACATTAAAATGTAATTCTTTGGGATTCAATGATTGATGCAAAATTCTTATAAATTTTTTTTTTGGCATTGCGAATTAGATGATATTTTAATGTTGCCTATGCAAAGACAACACTGTAAGAATAAGCAAACACTGCAGGAGAGAGAGGTAACGGGCGTGGTGGAGGGCCGGGTAGTTACGGAGTCGGAAGGGTTCGAAAGTACGGGGATGCCAGGCAGCGGTTCTATTTCAAGAGCAGGGGCATGGATGAGCGGCGACTCATCCTTGTTCGCCGTCCTGTTCTGACGCTCTGCCAGTAGAATTGCCATTCCGGTCGCCAATTCGTTGATTTACGCAGCTATTGACTTTTCTTCAGTTTGCCTGACGTCAATACTCAGAGAAGTCGGTCGACGTTCGTCCATCAACGGCCTTTTTCGTCGGAGGGGCAATTGGCTTAGTCATTTTCTCGATATAAAAATGAGAATGTATAAGAAAGCTCACGTTAGCGTAATCGGAGATTCAAACCGGCCCAGTCCCATTTAAACAAAGTATTAATCGAGTCTTAAACAACAAACTACAAACACTATTCGAATTTATTTGGACGCTTACTACAAACGTTAGTTTTAATACAATTAAATAGCTTTGTTCTACAAACGCAACCGTTATTTTGTCCTACACTCCGATTTATGCTTATTGACAACGTACAGCGGTCAAATTCTTGTATACCCACCACTCTTCCTTTGATGCCGGTTCGGAAGTTGTAGCAGGAGTATTATTGAACATCAGCTCGGCTTTAAACACAATTGAACGGTGTCGCAACTTATCTAAACTGTGTGAAGATGATATTGGTGGATGGTTGATTACCTGGTGTGGAAATTATTTCTTCGCCCACAATCAACACGTTATGATCGGAAACGACGCCTCTTCCTAATTGCCCAGTAGATATAGTATGTTACAAGGCAATATTAATTTTGTTTTGCTTTTCAATTATTACGTGTCTTAATGTCAGTTCCTTTATTGCGGGTTGGAGAATAAAACAAAATCATTGCAAACTACTCATGCTCTATGGATATTCTTCCTGAGAAAATGATGCGGGAGTAGCGAACACATTTTAAGCTTCGCTGACCACACAAAACTCTTCGTCTCAAACAAACGTTGTCAAAATTTTAATTAATATTAGTTACCGGGCCCTTTCTAAACCCATTGCGTCAAACCTACTTTAAAACGCCTTCGACAATCAACTCGTGGAAAACCGGGGAACTCAATCACAGTCTTCTCTGCAATCATCCTCATCACTTAACCTGTCAAGAGACGCCCACGCATGCTCTAGTTATTGATTTTGTCGATATGGTCGTTGTTCGAAAGACCATATATCTATATAATACACCGAACATCGCTACAAGTTTCAACAGCTAATTGTAAATATGTCATCGATTACCGTACTCCAATCTACAGAGATTTGCTTAAGGCAGAATTAAAAGCACACGACACGTGCCCTTTTTAAAAATAATTATAATAATGGTATCCGCTGTATTAAGGTCACGAGGACCAAAACAAAATATTTGGACTGTAAAATCCTGCCCAACGATCAACCAAATTATGAAATCACACGGCTTGTCGATAACTTGATGAAGACGTTCCAATAGGTGCGTAGAACGATTTGAGATGAACATGTGGAAAATGTACACACCCACGGTTGTGCAATTTACCCAGTAGAAAAGTAACCACAACGAGCCGATGATACTAGACTGTTGGAAGCATTCGACCATTGGTGTCTTCGATGACTCTGTAAAGCGAACTAATGCGACCAACTATCCAACGGAGATATAATCTTTCACTGTTTAGACTCCGACATATCTGATAATAACCTACTACATTTTTAAACCTGCTTAGATTTATCCACAAGGCATCCGGTTCTTTTCTATCCAAGGTTTACATAATTGCTAACAACTTTAGTGATGAAGAAACGAGAGCAACACATTGACTGGGATTTCTTTGCCAATTATTCATAAATTGTTTGTATATTTGAGCAAAAAATATTATACCAACTTCATACATTTTCATAAAAACTCAACAGTAATTAATGCTGAATGTTTTGGTCCTCATGACCTAATCAAGTCATTATATTGTTGTTGTGACTGTGGTTGGTTCGAACACTCTTCACAATCTAGTACAGGCCCGTGTATGAGAACCATGGTTTTTCCCCAAGTATGCTAATGGATCTGAATGAATTCCTCTTTTTCGACTTTTCATGTGTTTACCCGATGATGATGAAACAGACATTCACGCTCCATCCAATAACTGTCCCTGGTCTAAATCTCTAGCCATGGTCCTATATTAGTCCCCCTAAACCTCGATTTTCATTGGCTCATTTGACCAAAGAATCGTCAACAGATGAGGCTGTTCAGGTTATTTCCCAAGAAATCATCACGCCTTCTGTCTCAATGTCGTCCGTTTGGTCATAACAGCCCGAAATAACGCAAATAGGGCAATTCGCGAGTCATTCTGACAGCAGCAAAGACGACCATAATTTGAAATTAGGCCTACACTAGTGGAGTAATGTCGAATAATGCGGGGGGTCCAGACAGAGCGAAAAGGTTAGATGATTATTTATGATTTTGAAATATATCAAAATATAAAAAAATCGCATTTCTTATTCTGTGCCTATGAACTGACCAATAAAGCGTCACCACGCAGACAGCCCTTGTCCAATCAGATGCGCAATCGAAATAGCCGACCAATGAAATCTTTCAACACACGCACACAAATTCCGCGCTGTTTCACGATATCGCAAAATCCACCGTCGTCATATAGTCTCTCGTAACATCACACAATGATGCAGACACAGCGACCTCACGAAACACGCAGAATGCACGAGAACAGCTCTAGAATTCTGGACCACGTGCCCTCTGTACCCGTGGACCTAAGATCCATGGAGCTGCCAGCGATGTCGCTCCGTTCAATGCAACGGACAGAGGGAAATATGCGCCTAAACGCTGCCGGATTGGACGAAAGCCAATCTAAAATCTCTGAATCCGCCGATGACCAGGTTGAATCTCTGCATCGCGAGATCTCTGACGAAACCAATACCAGTGAGCTGGCTCAGGTGAGAAAAAATATCTCATTAGTTGATGCAGCTTCGTTGTCTTTGGAGACCATCGGCGGCTGGCTGCTATTGTCATCATAACATCTCGTGAGATCAGCCGCCCACGGTCGATAAAGCACAAAACGGTGTGCACAGTCAAAAAGGAATCTGATTTCCTCATCACGCGTGTGGGGGAAATCGTGGGAAAAAGGCTAAATTCCATGAATCTGGCAGGTTATTTGTTCAAAATATGTAATCGGTGGGCATTTGAAGCAACAGAATCAATAATAAGTAGGTTTGGCGATTGACGCGCTCTGTGATGATCATATGTTTTCTCTTAAGCAATGCTATTTAGACGACGCGATGTGTAAGTTGAGGCAGAGTAGTTGACATGCGATGTCGAGGTCAAGTCGCCACTCCCACGTCGCGGGCGCTTCGCATCTGTGACCTCGTGGGGTCATTGAGACTTTGAGAGACTGTGCGCCATATTTAGTATGTGCTTACTAGCCTTATCACCCCCAACGAATCATGCCGAGGCTTCCAATTCTAGGGCTTCGGGGTTATCAACAGATTGCTTCCTGTGAACCCATCTCACCGGATTCCCCGGTAGCTGGCCTCCTATGTGTGCTCCTCTAGTGGATAAGCCGGAACCACTGATGGAATTTCACTAAATCGTCGCGGTATATTCCCATGTGACGCCCCAACTCCTTACAGAATCGTAGCGGAATATTCTCTTCGTCTGTTTCTTAAGCTAATTACTAACCATTCCGCATTCATCGACCCTCCAAATAGGTCTTTCACAACGTCCGCTACGCTTTAAGCGGGCAGCGAGTGATTATTGATATGATATGATGCTATCGCTTTATTAAGGCCATGGATATCACACATTTCAACAATAAAGGATCCAACAAATGCCGGGAGTGGGTGACACACACTGAATAGCAGTCGATTCGTTCACTTATCAAAATTTCCGGGACTCAATATCACGCACCATTCAGGTCATCAGGACTAGCCGCAGTATGTTTAGACGACTGTCGGTCTCATTCTGAACACGGCAAACATTCGTTGAGCCAAGCGTTTTAAAACAACCCTAATTTGTTTACCTTTTCAACACGCCACTGCAAATGTAACACGCACACGAATGATCAAAAGCCAACCCCGTGGATAGTTCCAAGCCCGCTAAATTAGCTACACAAAGCTTGCAGTGGTGATTAATTTGGTTGTGGGTGTGGGTTCTAAGATTCGTGTCACCAGCCCGTGTGCCTCGGTTTATGGAAATAGGTGTGTTTGTGCATGCGACTATCTCGTCCTAGAGGATAAATCGGCCTCAGTGGTCTTGCTATGGGGATTCTCGGGAATATTTTTCTACCCCATCGGGTTGCGTTGAGGGTTTTCTGTCGATTTCGGTTAAATTCGGGATATATGTGTCCATTGTAAACCAGCCCCTGCCCCTCAAGTCCGATGGTGTAAATGGTTGCATTTTACCGAAGAATCCGTTGCACCATCCAATTAAACGGTATATCTTAGGAACAGTAGTTTTTTCCTTTATGACTTTAGAATCTGATGGCTTATTTCAGAAAATAGATAACTTTTATATGCATTAGCACAGCTTTTTGCTTTCTTGAATAAGTGGCTGTTGAAGTACGCAAACGACCTCCCATATGCTTCCATTGGTCCCTTGCTTTGAAATGAAACCAAAATCACATTGCGCGCGTAATTAATAATTGTGTGTGTGCTTGCGCCCGTGTCATCGGCTTCCGAGTTTTCGTGGAAGGCCATCATTTATTGGCTGTTTTTTCTGATCTCGTTTCAACAGCAACAACGGTGATGTTGTCCCCTAATTAGAAACCGAACATTTTTAACGATTTCCTTTTTCTATAAGTTGCCTTTCAAATAGTTAAATGCTGTTGTCATGCAGGGGTTTGATCAAATTTCGAGGAGAAAAGAATACTTGCGAACATGGGACGCCTAGTTCGAAGCTATCCATACAATTTTCTTCGTCGCTGAGTTTTAAACCTGATAAAGATATTGAAGAGACGCTGGGCACGCAGATGATACTGTGAATTACGGTCACACCTTTTAATAGAAGATTGCATGTCACGTGGACTGCATCACACGTGTTTCACGTGATGAAAGTGCTTTATTGAGGTCCATAAGTGACCGGTATTTTTAGCAATAAACCTTTAAAACATATAAGCAATAATCAGAGTAGCCATCTCACGAGAATAAGAGACGGGTTTTTATGCAATAAATAACTTCGTCCGTTAATTCCATTGGTTGGAATTACTTGGTTGAATTTCGGCTTCGCGATAAAAGTACCCGATGGTGTAGCGATCAAAATCAATTTTCTTTTGGTGCGATTTCTGTGTTCGACTCCCAGGTCAGGAAAACACCATGGGTGGCACTGGGGACTTCGCCAACAGCAAAAATATTCCCGATATCCTCATTACAACGCCCACGAAGCCGGTTTATGCTCTAGTAGGAGATGACCGCTAAAAAATGATTTTAATTGATAAAACAACATGGAAGCATCATCAGGAGGCCTGTTGTTAATCAATATCAGCAGTTTACAAACGAAGCAATGTAGTGGTCTTGATGACGATTTAAACGCATATCAAGCAACCCGGTGATGAAAACTAAAGGTGCGATTTGAGTTGCATAAATCCGCCCGAATTCGTCATCAACACTGTGATTACGATGCACGTGGACACAGTCCTTAAGTAAAACCATTCTTGTCTCCCATTTAAACATCCCATCCACGCAACGACGTCACGGCGGAAGCACCGACTGCATCATGCGAGGCAGAATTGGGGTCATTTGAAAAGGTCGCCTATAATTAATTTAGGGCAGTGGTTGCAGCAAGAATTTCGGCCAATCAAATCACAAAAATTTCAGATTGTCTTGTCACACGTTAGGGTCTCCAGGTGGATATTTCAACTATTGGAGTACTTGGCCAGGCTGGTATATGCCGTTTTATGTGTAACTGGTATGTAACTGGTACATCCCGTATAATGTAATAGCAATACAAACATTATTTGTAATATTTGCATTAACTATTACGTGATTTCGAGAATTCATCGTAATTTAACCAAGTATTACTAAATTAAAGCAAATTCCCCACGCAAAAGCCTGAATTAACTCCTCTTTAAAGCAAGCGGTTGTAATAGTTACAATAACGGTCGATTCAAAGTAGGGGGGCTTCGCATTATCGACCGAAACCCCGATCGAAACCCATTTTTTTATTTTCACAGGATCCTGATCTCTTGATTGAGCTGATTGAAGAAAAGGAAGGAGAAGTGGCGGATCTCCAAGCCGAACTGAAACGGACGCAGGAGTGCTACGAAGAACTCGGTTCCAACCTCAGCAAGGCTCAGATGATCATCTCCGAACAACAGGAGCAACTCACTATCTACCGCCAGGTAGTCGCCACCAGCAAAACCAATGTTGATGCACTCAAGGTAGGTGGTAGGCGTGGGAATTGTTAAACCTATTAAAATGCGACCTCAACTCTTCTGGAGGCTTCATTGGCTATTCTAAGGTAGTGGCTTATATAATGGCCGATTTTCTGGGAATTCGTTTATTTCCCATCCTCACCTTTATAACCTGCTTTTAATTGTGAGTCATTAATAAATAAAGAGCGTCCATTTCTATGGTATTTCTAACTCCTGGGAATATCTGATGGACGTCGCAGATCTTCTCGATCTTCGAATCCGTCAATGTTCTTCTTCGTAATGACGGTGCGTTACGACAAATAATTAACAACAGATAGTGGGGTCAATTTTTTTACATTTATATGGTCTTAAGCATCAGTTTTGTAGTTGTGGGTTGCCTCGGTATTTTTATCATTAAATGAGAGGGTGGGGGTTGTCGGATCGGAATGAAGTCCTGAGAGCTTTATTGAGGCTACGATAATCAGATATTTCGGCATTAAAACAAGCAACCAACAAAAAACGGGAGTGGGAAATGTGAATAAAATAACATACAGACCTAATGCACCAAATAATCAAGTCATCTGTTTATTTCTTATGTTTATTTTATTGTTTTAACCCCCCTCCATTTGGCATGAGTTCGGAAAACTGATAACAACTCCGACTGCATGGTGCGGCTATATAATTATATCTCATCTGATATTAAGACAATCCAAAACATACCAATTAAGAGGGACTGCATAATAAAAGAGAAGACACGAGAGTGGACTCTCAATGAAAATGGTAAAGACCGAAATGGGAATTAATTTGGTGGCCCACGATAGTGTGAATGACTCAACACACGGGCCAACAAGAGCTTCAGGACGTGGCCTTCTAGAATAATTCGGACAAATCAAAGGAGAGAAAGAAAGGTGAATAACAATTACAAAATAGTGTCTCGGGAACGTGACATGATATAGAATAGTTACTAAATTGCGCCACTAAAAACGAGAACGATTTTCGTTATTTGTCAGCTTCGTACCAATGTCTGAAGCATTGGCTGCAATAACAGATTGTATCGAGTTGAATAACTCGACTACGTCGTCTAACTACTTCCATTACTACTCGCGATACATTTCCCGCCAATGTTCTGCGTTTAGTACAACTAATTAGATATTTCGACGGGTTAGAGTGTTCGTGTTCTCCCAATCATCTTCTTCATGAAAGTATCGGTACTTGGGCTTTATTGTGGATGGCTTCGTGACATAACAATGGGTAATACCTAAAACGTTTAAACAAAACATAGCCGTCTGTTTGGAAAGCCGAGATTTTTACAGTTCGCCAGGTATCTGTATGGCCCGGTGATCAAAACTCAAGGTGCAATTTCGGCTACTTGAATTTAATTTGTGACACCTCTAAAACATGTCATGCTGCAGTTTCTTGTTTTGTAAGAAAGTGTAAAATAAGTGCTGGTATCACAATCGTTTTGTAGGGGGTGACCATTAGCCTTTGACGGGTGCGTTAACCCATAAAAGGCAAACAAATTAAGGCTTTTCGGGGCCACTTATGTGGACCTTCAGCTATAATTTGAACTTTAATGCATAACTTGATTTGAGCCTAATCCGATTGGGCCTATAAGTGAAACAATTGAAATTGGGGTAAATAAGATGACAAACAGGACATGTTTTGTCTTCTTACAGCAGCGAAATTATATCCTCGCCTCGGCTAGCAGCGAACGCACTAAAGAGGTGCAAGATGTACTCAACGAGTTTCGTGAGATGCAGGAGGAGCTGGAGCGTCTACGACACAAAAAGAAGGACTCAGAGGTGGAAATCAATAAACTCACGAAGGAGCTCATCGACCTTCGAAAACAGGCAAAAGAACGTCTGGTCTACCACGAACAGAGATCTGGAGATGGTGGCGTTGTTTCACAAACCGTCACAAAACAGGTGCGTTAATGAATCGAGGTTGCTTTTGCACAGGTTGCTAGGATTGAACCGCGAGAAAGAGAAAAGTCGCTTGGGGTTGGTGTAACTGAGAGGTGTCAGCTGTTCTCGAGGTGCTGTGAATTGGGCTGGAACTCTTTGCGTGGCATGTGTTTAGGATATGCCTGTGTTTGGTTTATTTGAGAGTCATGATTGTTCCAGTTGACAGCGTAAGTTGACGTCAATCGGCGCAACTGCTTTTCTTCTAAGGAAGAGAGCACAAATGTGATGTTACGATGGTGAGCCGGGCATGGTAGGCTGGCCGTTGTGCGTTTGTAACGTCTGAGCAACGCCTTCAATGGAATTCTTTTTATTGATGCTAACATCGGGCGCCTGATTCAGTTCAATAAAATGTCGCTTTCTGAAATTGGCCGTATTTTATCGCAAATCCGTTCCCCAGCACTTCGAGCTTTTGGTGCCATTGAACAAATACTTTTGGGACTCCAGATATTATCACGTGGGTTCTGGTTTACGATAAATCGACGCAAAATGATTCCATCGATTCATAGCACGGACTCACGTGGTTTTCGTTCTCAATTATTGCATCACGACTCAAGAAGTAGTACATTCTGGAGCTTATTACACGATCGCAAAAATAGAAAATCTCGTCCCTGTGCATTATTTATTGAATATTCCGGCTACATCTTATTATCCAGACACCAGCACGAGGTGTCTAAAATGTTAGGTGCAGTGACTGATGTCATTTCATAATTGTGCATTTCTCTCTCATTTTGTGCGTTATTTACGTTATTTCTTTGATGCTTGATCCGTTTTCGTATTTGCCGAATTCACTAACAACAATTGAAGGGATATGTGGGACGAAAGCAACGTTTTATAACAATGGCGATCGTGGCTACATCTAATTTTCATCTTGCAATATTCCGATTTTAAATTAAACGGCGAAATGCTTTAACAACATGGACATCGCTGATAAAATTCGTTTCAGCGACCTCTTAAAGAATGTATACTTTTGCATATTCTATGAAGTTGCGCTGTTGTAATATTATTGCCTTACTCAGACCATAAAGACTCGCGGTGATTTCGCGAAAGGAACAATCCAGAATTAAATCAGAATTACTCTGTAACAAGCACCAACTAGGACCATGAACAAAACGTCGGACATTAAAATGCACAACAAAAGACTGTATTTTCCTCGAAAACACAAATTTGATTTTTTTTCAACTATTTTGGGCTTACTCAGCAAACAATTCATTGGTTCCTCCGCGCACACGCTTTTTCTAAATTCCCACTTCATTGGACACTTGCATAGAGCTGGTCACGGTTTTTTATTGAACGGATCCTCATTCTCGCTTTCATGAGGCATTTAAAGCCTAAAATTATCTCATTGACGCCCTGTGTGTTCTGGTTCTCCCACAAATGATGGTATCATGTCCTCTCTCAACCGATCTAACAATAGAGCTTCATTTATTGCGCGTGTCGTAAGAACTAGATAGACACCTCGTGTTCGGGCTTTTAAATTCTCCCATATGTGACAGTAAATATATCTATGTATATATTTCAGAATAGAATTTCCCCCTCGACCACCTCCCTAGAATCGGCTGACCTGATTCGTCAGCTGCGTATGGAGAAGACTCACTGGGAGAACTACGCGAATCGCCTGGTTCGTGCTATGGTTGAGCACTCACCGGCCATCTTGGAGGTGGCACAGGACTCCCTGGACGCCGATTCGCCCCTGACGGAGCGGGAACAGCGATGGCACGACTACGCACTCAGACTGCTCAAGGACAACGTCAGAGCCGATCCCAGCCGTCTGCGGGAAATCGATCGCGTCCTCTTACAGCCGAACGGTGGTGCCGCGGTCATGACTGGAACAGAATTTGCTGTCGACGCCGGCACTCTACCTGATCGCGAAACAAAAGCCACTTCGGCACAGACTCGACGGAGGAAAATCGACCGATTGAAGGACTTTTTCGGACGTCGCAAGCCACCTTGAGGGTTTTCGGGGCAATTTGTTTCAATGCTACCAACATGGTCTTTCAGACGCTCCCCTCCTTCGAAACTGATTATTTATTGACTCATTAATAATATGCACTACAGATAAAGAAAGCGAAAGTTGCGTTGTTTTTTCTTCAGGGTTTATTATAAACACGTTTTCAATCCTCAGTTGTTGAACGATACTCAGGTCCTGGGGTAAAGGCTTGAGACGCGTTCTCATCCATATTCTAGCGACGGTTATCTCAACAGGCATCACAACACTCACTTGAAACACCCACACGCGCTGCCCAAAACAGCCACTCATACATATCTCCTCCCAACATCTCTCTCCCAAACACAGGTACACTCATGCATTCCGCCACTGATTGTCGTGGTTTCGTGAAAGAAACAGCTTAAGGTGGGACAGTAAACATCCGCTGTTTTCATGTTTCATCCAAGGGTACGGAGGATTGTTATGTTGTTAATGAAGACCCTCCGATTCGCCTATCTTGAAGCCACTCACACTAAACCCACACAGCAAAGCTCCCCACTAAAAACACCCGACAAGGCTCTCCAGCAACTTCCTCCCTGATTCAAACTCTAGGATATGGGCTTTTGTGACCGGAAAGGATATGGTTTTTACCCTAATGACCCAATTATACCACATTCATTTTACCTAGAGCTTCGATATCATATCATAAGGACACTAAAAGGCACCCCTTCAGATGCTGAACGTGGCTCCAAAGAGTGTCTTTAAGGGAGATTAGTCAGAGTCTCTTAACTCAAACACATTCTTACGTGCATACATCTTGCGAATCATTTTTTTAATTTTTAATCACACATGTGTCACATTTATCGTCGTGAACGTCTCTCCAAAGACGAAATAACAGTTTCATGTCTAGAAATGGAGAAGCTGTGAACCCCAATTGTATTTTTTTCAGCATCCTCGCTCTGTTGATGAGACACCTGGATACTATCGCCTCCTGGGTCAGGCCATCACGGGCGGCGCTGGGGACGCAAACTGTAAAAATGTTCCCGAGAGTCTTCATGGCAAAAATCATTGAAGCCGGTTCATCCTCTAGTGGGAGATGTCACAAAAGTGAACTTTTATTTTGTCAACCCTTCTAAAGCGCCAGCCAGACGCAGAGCTAAAATCCACGATATTCATGAAGCCGGCAGGAGAGATTGCCGGACCCACAGTCGATTTCCATCCACAAACAAGCAACACAAATGCGAAATAACAGGGCTAACAGGACTTTTGAAAGCGCGCCTCTTAGTCGTGGTCTTTGAGAATGCTTGTAGCATACATCTCTGTCACAGTTGAATCCGACACTGTTTTAATCCAAGACAAGATATTTAATCGCCAGTTTACTAGTTGCCACTTCTCGCTGCATGTCTATTCAGTGGCCCATATCATCTCTTAAATTATAGTTTATCTTAATGCTAATGGCTATATTATTCAATTCTTCAAAAACGGCAATAGATTTGTCGCCTGGAGCGAAAAGGAGCCGAACTAATTAGTAAGCACTTATCCGAACAAGCATTTATCCGTAAACTGGACTTCTTGTGTGTTTTGCTAGATGTATTGCGCGGTCATCTGAAATCCCAGTTTCCGATGCCAGAGGTGCGTGGGGCACTGGGAGAAGAAGTGCCTCTTGTTGTCGCAGTTTCTGCCACGCAACGCTCGTGGCGATTTCCAGGTCTTTGGTCTCCACCCGACACCTGTTGCTCCAAGTTGCAGCATGCAACTGGGTATAAGTACCCACGTAATTGGGCATTGGCTAGAGGTATCCCCCAATCTGAAGCCGGGTGGGGCTAGTTATCACATTTACCATGTTCCCCTGAATTATAATGTACATGTCGTGAACCACGACATCCATGAAGCCGGCCATCCTCTTACTAGAAAGGTGTACATACGCTGACAACACTGCTTGTTTGGGCGCCGTCGTTTTATACAACACAAGAAAATAAATTGAAGAAAAATATGCGCGTTTTGGATAGGGCCTTTCAATGGCCGCCATTTCCCGTTTGCCACACTTTTAATACTTCGTAGGTTAAATTGGCCTTTCTTGCTAATTTACCCTGATGTTACCTCTTTTATTCTTCTTAACTT
This sequence comes from Proteocephalus fallax, assembly GCA_028672205.1. NCBI lineage: Eukaryota > Metazoa > Platyhelminthes > Cestoda > Proteocephalidea > Proteocephalidae > Proteocephalus > Proteocephalus fallax. The sequence goes on from JAPUBX010000627.1 coordinate 171,599, forward strand.
ATTCTGCATTTTCTACGTATAATCGTCACTTCCTGTAACAGTTTTGTTTATTGTAAATTTTAATGCTGAAAGTTTTGGTCCTCGTGACCTTAATAAAGCGAATACTACTATTACTACTACTATCACGTATTTCGGATCGCCAACACAAACCTTTTGCGATTAATGCATCGAAATATGTTGGTATAATGAGAAAAAGTTAGTACTTTGGATTTAAATCTAATTTCGGACAACCTTTGCGTTTATTTCCAAATGTCTCTTCCAGTTTCTAGGGCTGCATTGCGTGGGGCTTCTTGGTATTTTCCAACAGTAGATTGGACTGGAAGAGGTGGCAGAACTCGCCAAATGAACATTCATGTCCCGATTCCTCAAGCTCACTCCAACTGACACAAATGGCGCGCGGTGCTGATCTGACCGGGAATCTTTCGGTCAAATGCGACGCATCCCGGCATATATATACGCCAATAAGCGTAGTTGTGAGATTACATACGCCGTCGATATTGAACGCTCACAGGCAAATTAGTAATTAAGATGCTGAGTGTTCGTACGGTACCTGCAACCAAGTCTACTTGTCACGTGGTGTCCCTTCCAAAAATGATTAAAGAAAATGGGTAACATAAAGTGATTCTGCACATATTTGGAAATTTGGTAAGCGAAACATTCCGTATTTCTTGATATAATCCAACTACACCGTCAGTCTCCTTCACTCAAAATATAGCAACACAGTTTAGTCATATTTATGCACATCTTGTCTCATGTCCCACTCCCAAGTTCACGTCATTGCACTTGTCGATTGGTCTGATGAGGTTCGAAGGCCGTCATGACCCTCGTGAGCCAGGTCACGCTTTCCTTCGTCGTTGCACTCGGATTCAGCGTCGACGAAATGAAGAAACGACCGCGCTTCAGTCCAACCGAAATCAATGTAGGCAAAATCCGATTCTGGAAGAGACGGAATGCAGAATTATGATTGTCTGGTTTTTGATTGACAAGTTCAGGATTATGTCAAAGGTTTAATAATAATAATAATAATAATAATTGAAGTGGCTTTATTGATGTCACGACGACCAAAACTTTCAGCAGTAAAAATAGGCAATATGACAAGTATTAGATGTGAAAATTGTCTTTTAGTTCCTGTTTCACCTGCTCTGGTGATAATCAAAATCGGGACAAATATGGAATGACCGAATTGCGATATGCCGCTGTGATTGTTGGTATTGAACGGTATAGTCTACGCATTGGTCGAAGAGATTTACATTCAGATAAACTGGGATAGAGTGGATGGGAGGGGTCACTTAAAATACGAGCAGCGATTAGTGAACAATTATTGAAGTGGCGTTGAACGATGATTTCTTGAATGGAGAGAATAGGCAGACCACTAGAAAACGAGATTATTTTAAAAAGCCTATGAAGGGTTAAAATGTAAGAACATTTAAGGCCGGGGAAAATTATTGGAAAACAATATACAATGAGGGAATTATACAGGCATGGACAAAGGTTTTTATATGGCTAGAGCTTAAGCCACGTCTCCTGAACCGACGAACTAGGAAGCAGAGTCGACGGCATTTATCAAAGACGGCATCCACATGATCACTCCATGATAACCGACTGTTAAAAATAACGCCGAGGAATTTATATTTTGAGCGCGAAGCGAAATTATGGAGTGAAGGGATTTCGGGAGTGTCAATATTGGCTGTCAGGGAAAATGTAATATAGATGCATTTTGATGCATTCAGCAAAAGACCATTCTCCGAAGACCACTCTAGTACCTCAGTGACTGCCTGATGTTGATAGGTTTATCTTCTGTCCTAATATAAGACCACAATAGCAATCCGAATTAATAATTGAAACAAATTACTAATCGACCGATAAATTATATTTCTGTGGGGGAACATGTCAATTTTCCCTAAGAAAACCCGAAATGAAATGATTCCTTTGATTGCTCCAAGACGGACAGCAGTACAGAGGTGGGTATTTTAGCGTTTATGTGCGTTTCTGGTGGTATTAATGTTGTCTGACAATTATTTTCTATCAATCCTTGCAAAGAAAATGACTGCTTTGGTACGCGAATGCTTAAAGAGGTGTTCCTGTTTATCGAAATGAAACAATTAGATTACATTGAATGCTTTGGTTCGCACATTGGATAACCTGACAACATTTGACCAATCAGTAAATCGGTTTGGCATCGAACAGAATCAACTTCGTCATTATTCAAGGTCAAAGCGGATTTCCTTTCAAAATATACAAATTATGAGTGCTCACTGTTATAATATCACACACAGTTTCTCCGGCTGGATGATCGTAAAACAATCGTATAAGAGCGATTGCCTGTTGTGGGAATTGCTGGTTTATGAAGGCCAAGGCGCCTTTATTTTCTTCGCCGCCATTCAGTGGCGTCGATTTGGGATGGCACCTCATGAGCAGGCGAACCCAATAGGGTGAGGCCTTAGGGACACCTTCTTTGACACCCACTTGGGAATTGACTGTGCCCGTGAGATCGACTGGCCATATACCGATACCGCAGTCGTAAAGTCGGTTGTTGAATCTCTGAGAGCAAAGGACGTTTGCGATGAAGTGGGGCGCCCCGGGTCCGTTGTCGTCATGGAGATAGAGAAGGAGTGGTTTGATTTGCTACTTGATGGTCGAAACGAATATCGAGTGTGAGGATGAGAAGTAGGAGTAGTGGTACTTATTACATTTAAGTAGCAGGGAATTAAGAAACTCACCGTCTTCATGCCCGGATCGAGACATCTCGCGACTGCCGTTGAAAACTTGGTCAAAATAAAGCCCGGCTCCACGGGAAGACTTGTCGTAAACTTTTGTTTAAATCGTTGAAAAAATTGGTGCATTTCATGGACTGCCTCCGAATCGATTTGATGGTCGTCGGGATGAGCGCTGGTGCAGGTTTCACGATCCCGTTGAAAGCGGGATGCGTTGGGCTTGATTAGATGCTGTTTAATTGGTGGCGATACGCCTGAATCCACAAAGGTAAATGCCTTGTTTTTGGCGCCACGCTGAATTTTTTGGAAACCTGCAAATGTTATTTTAATAGGGGATTTATTATTTATTACAATCAATTCTTTCAGCATCAACTTTAGCCGGAGCTCACTTGAAAAAACCGTCTTGGTGCGATTCTTGGTGATCTTGGCGTCATGTTTTCGAAAAACCTCGAACTTCACCTACAAGATGTTCACAAGGCAACACGTCGTTTGGTTGAGGGTCAACAATAGCAATAAAAGGCGGCTGTGCCCCTACCGGTAATTCGCGTTCGACCAGCCCCTTCCTGAGGCCTCTTTGCAACGGCCTTTCGCCACTGGGAGCCATTCCTTTTGCGTCTGCCGATTCCGTGGTGCAGGTCGCGGTTGGTGGTGAGTCGAGGATTTCGGGCGGGCTTCCCGAGGTCTGGCCTTGGGCGGGAGGATTTTCGACCTCGTAGTCCATAAAATGAGCTCTTGTCACTATGTCGAGCCATCGCAGAACTTGGGCGAGGGTCATGCGAGCATTGGCCAGTTTGCAACACTCCACAGAGCTGCTCGAATTCCTGCCCATTGCGATCAGACAGGGAAAATCGCTTTCCTATTCATGTAAATACTGCGCAATTTAAACAAGATAATAAAAAAGAAGAAGCAAAGACACGGCCTCTATCTGCAACTGTTGAGCCCTTCCAGCAGATATCGCTGCTTTTCTGTAGGAATCGGATGTATTTGCCACGGCATCCGTACAAAATCTGTTTCAAGAAATGGTAATGCCAGTAAAGCTCCATTCGCGATAGTAAAAAACGGGTTTGAACCGTATTAAATTCCCATTTTATTAAAGTTAGAATTGTCGGGAATCAATCGAGGAATTATTTATACAGGGTACAGCAAATTCTCCGGCACGTTGCTATGTATAATCAAATCAAATAATAGTAAATAATGAAACAAACGTTTTTATTTTTAAAATGTCCACATGACGCCATTGTTTTATTTCATTTCAGGTTACCAAAATGGATTGGACAGGTCAGCATGGTGGTTTAATTGTAGAAACTTTTACCGAAAACGAGTAGGTGTCTGTAATGCAAAGATCAATCCGTGCACACTTTCGTCTTGGTAGACCAATCGAAACGCTTTTTAATTATGGGTCAGCATTGAACGATTAACAGATGAAATTCGTCACCGAATTGCTGCCATTCCATTAAATAAGTTCCAAATATTGGGACAGTTTAAGGGGCCAAAGTTATTCCCCGTCACATTAAATTTCCAATAGCATCGATAATACTTTAGAATGCAATGCAAGTATTCATAGTGTTTAACGTGAAATATATTGCCATACCGGACGAATTTCCAACATAATCTGTTCCAGCCGTGTTCCACAGAATGCCGAAGCCAGTAAAGCCCTATTCGCCACAGTGGAACAGTTCCAGGGGATCAAGTTTATTCCCCGCTCCATCAAGAGGCTGTTGATACAGGTGTATGTTGTAGTGGCGACGGTCGCGGTAACACATTGCGTGACCCCGTGGGATGATGACTCATCGCCCGCCAGACTGTTATTTATCGAGGACCGAGGTCTGTTGCGCATTGTTTTGGTGGGTGGGTTAGAGGTGGAAACGGCATCGTACAGTTTCAGAAATGACCGTGTACCACAAAGAACGTCCACAACGAAGCGCCGGTTGTTCATGCCCTGTCGTCCGTATAAAAAGAGGAGAACTGGCGGCCACTGAAAATGCATAAAAAGGTCGCAGAATTACACTATTGTCATTCTAGATTGTATTTAAAAACGAAATGGATTAATTTCCTTTGTATAATGGGTCAGAGATATAGGCAATGATCCACGGATTGCAATATTACAAACCGCCTCGTTCAAGGGTTTCCGAAAAAAATTGGTTATAATTAACTTTACATCGACTAATAAAGCAAAGTCTTATTTTATTCAGTTAATGATTGGATTTCGAGAGCAGTGTGAAATATGCGTTTCGTCGTTTGTTAAGTGGGCACTCACGAACACCCGGTGTGTAACCTCGTGGGTCAATCATGGAGGCTTGGCATTTTGAAATCTATCGACGGGTTCATCAGGGGTTACAGTCAGATTCATTTATGTTCTGGAAAGGTCAGCTGTCAGTTTACTTTTAAAAAAATGACCTATAATGAGAAGGCGATGCCCATTAAATTAGGCTAAATGGTAGAGCGAGCCCTTTTCGTGTAAAGGTTCACCCCTTCTTGGCCAATTTCAACCCAGATGCGTTTTTACACATCAACCGCTTCGGGTGGCACTGGGAACGCCTCCGACTGTAAACCAATCAGATGAACTTCGTGGAAATACCATCAATGAAACAGCTGCGCTTCATTATAAACTGCGAGTTTCATGATGCGGCCATACATACATCCGCGTATCCGGTTTATTATTGTTGGACATGATAATGCAAGAAGTTATTCTCCTCAAGCGCTTAATACGGTGAATATATAAATTGCATAGTAGGATCCCGCCATCTCTTAACGCGTGTCTATGTCGAGGCGCTGTTGTACATAAGAAATAATTTGGTGTCATACAAAAACCGGTTAGAGCGGGTTGATAGGCCTATGGTGGAGGATTTAAAAGAATCGTTTTAGAATATTACCAAGGTTCTTTAAACGTTTAGAACTGGTAACACGAATTAAAAAAGGCAGATATTCAGTTTCAAAGGGGGAATACTACTGTTGATGTTGCAAAATTTTTGTCGAGGCTGCTAAAGCACTCAAAAGTGGCACGGATGGTTCGAAAAATTGCGATCGGATAAGCTTTCTTTGGACGCCTAACCCAGATCAGTAAGACCATTCAAATGTCCATGATAAAGTGGTCTGCGTTACGAGCGTCAGGACAACTGTTGCATTCGATCAAGTCAAAAAACTTGGTTTAAATAAAAAAATCGAGCAAAATATTATCACATTCTTTAAAGTTTGTTTCAAGGAAAGTTGTTTTCCGTGATCTTCCGAAAAGTGGTGATCTGAGTCAAAAGACACGGAGCTGTCTCTTTTTGCGAAACTGCCACCAACTTCTTACATGTTTTCAGGAGATTAAAGGAATCTTGTTTTGAAACATCTAGCATGCCCAACGAACCATGTTTTGGAGAAAAAACGTCTCGCACACTGCAGTTCGTTTACACATCAGACAAAAACTGCCTTGATACGATAGACTGCATAAAAATCGAAATTTTGGTGAAGGTTTGAATTCATGCAGGTATAAAAATAGGATTTCGTTCTATTCGTAGTGTCCATGTTACGGATTAGCCTTAGCTTCCAAGTCTTCGTAATTTATTTTCTAGTTACAGATCGTTCAAACTCGCTTTTCTGGACTAGAATTTTAAGCTCATCATTTAAACCAGATTATTTCATCAACACGAAAGACAAGCGGTTGCTGATCAAGATTGATCGAACGATCGCCGCACAAAACGGGTGAATTCAAATTCTTAGTATTATTAATAATAATAGTACTAATTCGATTCTTTATAGTCATTATAACGAGAGCCATTGAAACTTAAAAATTAATATTGCGATATAAATATCGCATTTATTTATAGTGGAAATTGCGCAGACTTTATGCCTGTGCAATTGTTGAACTAAGATGAACTCGATGCGAATAAATTGTTCGGCGGTCATTCGTACCATGCCATAAAGAGTTTGTGTGTAGCACTTTGGCGGTTGAGGAGAATACCTTTGAGCATTTCATAAACCGCCCCACGCTCCGTCAACGATTTAAAGTTTGCTTTTCTAAAAGTTGATGAACTACAAAGTAGCAACTTCGATTCGGTCGTATTACAAAAAAAGATGAAATAAAATTCGCACCGCAATCTCATCCTACCGACTTCGTGAGTTTTGCTATAAAGATTCCGATTAATATTTTAACAAGTTGCGTTCCAGTGCCACTCGAGGTGACCTGACCTTGGAATCGAGCCCGGGTAGCTCACTAATAGCTTACCGCTACATCATTGGTCAAATCATCTCAAATCTTGGAAATATTTCGGGATCCCAGTGCAACCTTTACAGGCAACAAAAACAATCCAAGTATGGCTCCTAATTTCCCGAGAACTGGGAAGCCTGGACGAATCTTGGAATGGAGCATCTAAGAGTTCCGGAGACAGCAATAAGTATATACCAGGTACGGGGGCACTGGAATCAACCAATAGGAGACGAGAGAACAAAAGGAGACACTCGGAGTCACATGGAGACTGTTTCAACAACAAAAGCAGCTTCAGAAAATAGTATCCCAAGTCACAAGCAACAAGTTGGCTGCCAGAAGTTCATTCCATTTACCATGCATCACCCTATCTCTTAATAGACGAATTATTTCCCGTCTTTGAATTAAAAGAACAACCCTATCGCTTGGGAATCAGTGATCTGAAACTGGCGAATAAACTGCTCTATGTTTGTGTTTGGTTCAATTTTGTTGAATTTAGAAATTTAATTACGGTTAATTTGTTTATAGGACTGTATGTCAGCGAGGACACGATGAAAACGGAGACTGTGTGGGGCGAATCAGATTGAAAATATTTCCGTCAGTTTCATTCACCAAAAAGGATATGTCTCACCGCGACGAATGATGTGTTAGAAATCCTATTCTGGGTTCATATCAATTCGATTAGTGCGGCTATCTCGGACTAGAGGATAAACCGGCGGCATTGCTTTTGTCATGAAGATTTTGGAGTTTATTTTTGCAGATGGCGTTGTGACCTGACCTGGGAGTTGGATCAAGATCTGTCACGAAGGGAGAAAGGATGCTGGTCGTTGCATCTTTTTATAGGTGGACAAGGAGGTAGCCAATCGCCATTTATTGCAATCCTTCACGTACTCATTCAGTCAGTAGGGTGAGGGTGAGGGACTATTAACTAAGGTACGCCAGATTGAGTTCCAATAATAATACATTTATAATTTATGGAAATAACGCAAAGTGCAAATGAAAGTCGTCACCCTTAGTCGCTAGCGGAGCACACTTTAATCGGTCGATATCTATACATGGGCAGGCGGATTCAATTTCAATATGTAAGACATAAAACGTTTAAAAATCCACGCGATAGGCTGTGAATGCGGCCTCGACTACAAAGAAACTACCAAACGTAGAACACAAGAACGTCCGTCTCGTTGGGATCATAAAAGGGCGTCCACGGTTTTCGGTTTTTCTCAAAGCGCTTCTTGTTTTATGGTCTTACACGGAAGGACAGACAAATGGCCTACCGGCATTCTCGCTTCAATATATTATTTGATGTGAACCTAAGCGGCCGGCAATCACACAACAGGGACAGGCCAATGCATTCGTGTTTTTTTTCCAAACAGCCCGTAAGCCAATAGACGATTTCGTCTTCGGTTACGAACATTGCGAGATTGTGGACATTTCTTTTTCGTTTAACATAACATTTCCTAGTCATTTTTCCTGTTTGACTCCATTATTTTGTCCATGCGTTGGTACACCACGACCAATGAAATAGCTGGGTATCTTCAATTGAATTGACGGCGCGAATATCAGTTTTCTTGAAGCATTTTAACCACATGGATATGTAATATGAACTGAGACACTGACCGCACGAGTGATCGCAACGATGGGAATTGTCCCGCCGTTGTCATGTGTCGTTCACAACCTCAGCCTCACTGTCTACCTTTGTTAAAATCGAAGATTATACGTTTTACTGCCATCAATGCTATTTTACGGTCTTCCGGAGAGGAAGGAAGCAATCGCCTACTATAATAAGTGAATTTACTTTATTGATCTAACCTACTCGCGATACTGGGCATCCAAGGCTCAGCTGTCTATGGACGAGCTCTCGAAAAGAACCAACCAGACGCATCCCTTCCCCGAGACTCTGCAACAACACCCCAGCCCAGACATTGCCTCCACCGATTAGAGATGCTAACAGTTAACTCTCGGCATTCTAGAGAGGAGGCCAAGAAAAGAGCAAACCACAGTCTTCCGAGAGAGTCCGCAACAGTTACAACAACATCAACCCCTTACGGCGCAGCCTGGTGCCCGCTGAACCGAATTAATGGCCTCTGAAAGGGGTCCATTGAAAAACCTCGGAAGGGCGTATTTCGTGTCCAGAAGGAGTTTCTTGACCATGGCCTCGATGGCATCTGAGGCGCCAAGGAGGGCCGTGGTGATGGTCTGACCGCCAGTAGATGGGAGACACCGGCTGTAGGGTCCACAGACGAGCACGGGGTCTGCTTGACTTCCCGAGCGCAGGAGACTGACGTGGCGTTTCTCCTTGGGCAGGAGGTACTGAAGACAGAAGTTGAGGGCGTTTATGAAGAAGACGGGCTCGTTGCGCTCGTGTGATGCTAAAATAGCGAACAGAGACGAACATTAAACAAAGTGGCCCAACACCTGAATTTCGGTTCATCATTCGGCATTCTAAATCCTAGGAAAGAAAGGCGATTGTTTTCTGTTACATGTCTGAATTGGGTACCTCTATTATCAAAAACCGGGCCGTGGCGTTTGGAGTGCTCCTGTAAGAATGGGGTTATCTCAGACAAATGGTGAAAATACTCCCTATTCTAGTGGCGCTACATTTTGAGTAACCATTCAAACAAACAATTGTATTTAGCCATGTGCAAACGTTTTTTTATATCTATTATTAAACTGTTTAGTACAACAGAATGCTTAATTATCGATCGCTAAACTCGGGAAAAATTGTCACAGATCTAATCATGGCGGTGTTTGAGGCCAATCCTGCACGAACCAGTTAGGCCAAACCAGTTGGTTCGTACGTGCTTTTAGGTTTTATCGATCCCATTTGTCAACTGTTTGGTTAACGCGATAAATTAGACCTGTTTGCGACCCTCGCGCTCTTTTACCATTTAAAAATCCATTTAAATTAGCATTAAAAAGCATCGTACGGGAAATTATATCCTCCTCAACTGAAGGGTTTAAGGGTGGTCTCCTAGTAGGCAGGTAGCCAATGGCCGAGGTCAGTCTCTTCATCTTCAACTCGGAGTAGCGACAATCCGGATTGGTGTGCAGAACCGAAAGTAGCTGTCTGACTTGCAGCGAATCGGCCGGAAGACCGGCGATTGAGATGGCTGCGAAGGGATTCCCGGGTATTTCATCTTCATGGGGGCGGCATTCCTGTGATTCTTGGTGTCGTTGAAACGAGGACGGTCTGTGAGACGTTGTTCGCCGAGTCTTCTTGACGTCTTGTTCGATTGGCGACGATCTTCGCACCACCTCATATTGAGACAGGAGACACGAGGCGTATTAAACGGTGTGGGATGAGTCATACACGATTAGTTTTGAAAATCCGACACGCTAGCTTTAACCAGTCACATCGTCCGCTTATTACAAAATCACACCTGATTGGTTCAGCATTATGCCGTGGTGCCCCATAATTTATTTTTAAGACGCATTTTTCCGCAATAAGAATAAATACTTTGCGCTCCTTTTTGCAAAATTTAAGGAAAACGATGTATATTGGAATGATTAATCTCTAACCCGCCTTATGAACTTCGTTTTAAGTCTTCAGGGTACTCTATCTTCAATATGGACATGCGCTTTATGTAACAGAAACACCAAACAGACAAAAGCCACATTTAAACATCGAAAAACTTACCGTATGAGAAATAGGAACAATCTTTCAAATATTAACGCTGAAAATGTGCAGCATGGCAGTCTGAGTGTTGTGATGACATAAATAATCCACCTAGCAACTAGTTCGTTACGCACGTGTCGGTAATGCCGTATTAATGATTCGTGCGAGCTTTCGCCGGTAAACTAACAGCCTCGCTTAAAATTAATTGCAACGGCGTTGTCAACTGGATCTAGACGACTGACTTTACAAAACTGACAGATCCGTTCATTGATTCATTCATTACCCAAAAATATTACTTTTATTGTTACCCATGGCCGCTTACAATATAATTTCTTGCATGCGACCAAGCGCCAATCATTGACAACGACATATTGATCGTAAATCCATTCAAACGTTGAAATAAATGGAACATGTTTAAACCAATTTCTTAATTCTCTTCATGAGGCGAACATCTAAAAAAATGATTAGCTGATGCTGGTCTAAAAAGCTTCAGTGTTTTGAAGCATACTGGTTTATAATAACCGCCGTCAAAAAAATGTGGGTGTTATCTGGGGTATGATAATGTATATTCCGACTATGTAAGAACGCAATGATCCCAGGCCGATCTTCATACAACCTGTTCATAATTAAAAATGTCTTTAAATGATCAAGGTGAAGTACAACATTCACATAGCAATTAATAGTAAACGGTTTTATTTGACATAAAAGACGCGAAGGGTGGAATTAAAATAAAGTTACATTATTGATAATAACATTTAAGGATACCCAACTCACATCGGAACACTGTATGATACTTTTCATTGAGTAATGTTTGCGTTTTGTGATTTATTCACGGATATAATCGGTCATTGTAACCACTTTGCACACCGTGAAAGCACGGTTACCATGCCCGATTATCGGATTTCATTCCATGTCAAGCACGTGACACGTGGAGCAATAGCACGTTGTTGAAAAGAAACGATTCCATTGAATTCATTGCCATGAAAAGGTGTCCGATAGAAAAGACAAATGAAATGACCCAAATTCGACCACCGACACTGACTGAAATGAAATTGCTTGTATAAATAATACCTATTTTAAAACCGAACATGCAAGCAGCGAATGCGTTTTACGAATCGACACTTTTTTTAACTTTTAAATCGGAAATATCGATTTTTTATTTAATTTGAATCGGAGGCTTTACTGCGCCTCATTACTTCAGTAATTGACCCGTATTAATTGAGTATGCCTTTTTGGAAGTTCTGGAAGTCCAAGAAAGCTTCTCAAAAAGAAGAGAAAAAGGAATTTGAATGCCGTAGTTGTCAGACCGATCCACCGAATTGTACTTCAGTTGGAACTTCCTGCGCTATTCCCCCAACACCGCCTAGGGAAGTAGTGAAACCTAAAGTAACAAAAAGTAGTCCGAAATACACAACGAAAGGGTTACTGCGCGTCGTTTATGTACAGATCAAAAACATTGGTGGGAAATTCTTCTGTCAAACGTCTCTCAAAACCTATCGTGTGGTGAAACGAGCGCGAAAGAGAATCGAAGGACCAGGTCCAACTGCAAGTTGATTTTTGCCCTTGGGGAGCGATGATATGACTGTTTATAAGCGTGAATAAAGTTTTTATCACAACTATACTAACAGCTTCTTTAATTTAATGTCTTATCGTAAATATGAAAGCGATAACTGCTCTAAATCAACCTTTCAACTGAGGACTGACTTTTGAAAGAGCCACTGTGTTCTCAAACCAGTATAGAACGTTTAGCTTAGTCTTTTTCGACAGATACAATATTTAGACGTGGCACGAACATCAGGTCGGTTGTTCAAACGCACTGCCAATTCATGCCTAAATGAAACCTAGTGAACAAACACCACTCATACTGAAAATTCAAAATGTTTATTTACCTGTTTTAATTCACGATTTCAGACACGACGTTATTTACAGTTCATGAACAAGTGTTGATAATTAGCATATAATTTACATTTGAATGATTGTTGGTAGTCTGGTAGGCAATATTGTACAAGGAACATTGGACCATGACAATGATTGGTCCATATTCCAGAGGACAGAAAGGCCAAGGAATTAAAGAAACATAAAAAAATGTGGTCACCAGGTTTGCTTGCCCGAAAATACGTTTCGGATTGCCCTAGTGGCCGAAGGCAGATTGGTTGTATTTACACTCCAAGAGAAACGAACTGCACGCGAGTCAGCGCTTTTGGAGCAAAAAAATGCCCAGGAAGAGAGATGAGGAATCCCGGCAGCCGCACCACCCTGCCAGCCTCTTTCCCATCACATTTGACAGTTTCTTTTGGGGGGGGAGTGGGTGGGTGGGTGGACGAGCAGGAAGGGGTTCTGTCTACGCGAGGAAAAATTGTACACAGTTCGTGTTGCGGCAGCCGAGGCTGGATGGAGAACGCCAGAGACGCGTCGTCAAAACAACGCGCCCGCGTAAAATGCCCGACCTTGATGAATCACTGACTGTTGTCAAGGTCATTCATGGGTTGCAGTAATGATGGCCGTGTTAACCGTGCCGTCTTTTGAGAAATATTCCCATGATGTTGCCCAGAATATAATAAGTTGGTGTTTATTTATTATAAATAATAGAAAAATTAATCAATAATTGCTCTCTGTTTCTGTGTGGTTTTACAGGCTGTACTGGGTCGATGCACGACCCCATGCTTTCGTGAAATTTCCAGTTTCTCCAATGGCATTACGGCCAAGTTTAAATTAATGAAGCCAAATTATGCGTAGATATTTCAGGAAACACCGAGGCGTGTTAAAACGTAGAGCAGCTGTTGTCCTGTCTTCGGGTAACACTGTTTACTCCACCGGTCACGGTTCTCATGAAAAGGGAGTTCTCAAACAAGGCACGCTTGATTAAAATCCCGAAGTAGAGAGAGTGCTTTCTGTGTATGCCCATTTGGCGTAGGAGGCTGGTATTTTGTTTTTTTCGAATGCTCTGCTTCCAGCGGCAAAAAACCTTTTTTTGTTGCCGAAGAAATATGGCGGCGATGAGTCAATCGGCGAATTTCTGTGACATTTCTGTTCCTCCGCCTATTCCACTCTCATTTTCTTTCTGCTGCAAGAATTTCATTTTTGCGTCTGATTGCGTTCCTAAGGGAAATTAATTGTTTTCTCTGTCCACTGAAGACAGACAGCCTCTTGCAACCAGCATTCGAAACATCCAAATATAAATATATGTCGTTCAAATAACCCCTAATTCTTAAATGCCGTTTTATCTGTTTCTTGTGGGGAGGAACTCTGAGACTGTTTATAAATATAGGAGTGCACTTTGTTTATGGATCAAATTGTGGTCCTCTTGACATTAATAATTGCAATGTCAACTGCAAAAGAAAATGATTCCAATTAACCTAAGACAAGTAAAAAGCTACCAGGATGAGCTTATAATGTGGGATATTATACAGAGGTCAAAAAATACCTTAATGTCGCGAATCTGGCATAAAAATGGGTGATTTACTCACGTCACCTAGGAGATATAGATTGGTTCTGGCGCTTTCACTGATGCTTATATTAATAAAACGATAGTTGGATTATATTTTTTGTGGCTGTACCATCCACACTGAGTATTATGTTCCCAGAAGCGCAGAATGCAGGTATCCTCAAAATTAAACGAATGATTAAACAAAAAAATTCATTTAGAAAACTAAAAATAAAACTGTAATTTGAAAGTTCAATCCCTGTTTTGGGGAATGCAGCTTCAATTCGAAGTGCATTGGTATTTTTCAATATACTATTAGCTTTCTAAAATAATAAATTATTTAAACAACTCTGTAATCTTGATGGGCGTGGCGGCAGAAAGAAATGGAATGAAAATAATAATTTTGATGGACGTAAACTGCAAAATATAAGCAATATCGCACACAGAACGCATCGTTCTTTTTTCCTAAGATGGCGTTACTGTTATTAAAGAACTAGAACCACGACCTCTTCAAACTACGACATATGCACAACAAGTGGCGACATTTAAGTCGACTTAAACGCCAATTGTTGGCCACAAATAAAAAATATTTTCGTTTCTCCTTATTCCCATCTGCAACCTCGATGCCCCCAAATTTACAATTTGGTCTTCGACATTTAAAGGCTTCAATTTACATTCGATATACGTACACAAATTTCGTCCAGCCTTACCGCGCACACTGTTAAAAAAGTAAAATAATAATGATTACCCCGAAGCATCTATTTATTTTTGTTTCGTGCCTTAATGTTTTTCGTTATTAGAATACAATCCAAAGTTCCTGAAAACGTTTCGAGCTGAATTCTGGTTGGTCAGGTATCTCCAAAATCCTCTTCAAGGCGTGGTATTCCTTTCTGTGCATCGGTTGCCATGACTTCAAATTTTGGTTGACCAACAACATTACAGTTGTTGACTACCACGATAACTGGACGCCATGTGAGGTCTGTGGGCTTGACAAGAGCGTGCAGTAGCTACTTACTGGTTGATGGGTTGTGATTAGCCGCTACACAACACCCTCTGCCCAAAAAGCGTATTCTTCGCATTTCTAGAATCAAAGCTAGGTTACGTGGTCGATTGCAGCGGTTGACGACAAGTGTAGACGCCCTTTTAGGGTAATGGTGCTCTCTCGACAATCAATAAAATTGTAACAGGTTGTGCTTGGTTAGGATGACGGAAATCAGCCAAGACGGTTTTCTGTAACCTAGTTTACTGTGGAACACCAATTACCATTCTGGGGCACACAGTAGTTATATTGTTGATCTCCTTCTGAATAATTACGATGGTAACACGCGATTCCTTCCGATCTTTTGAAAAATACTGTTTACAAAAGTAGCCTTTAAGATAATAATAATAATAATAATAATTTTTACGCTTTATTAAGGTCACAAAGACCAGAACTTTCAGCATTTTAATGTTTAACAGGAATGGAGGAAATAACAACGAGGTAATGGCGGCCATAGAAGGCCTTGTCCATAACGCGCGCGAGACAGTTTCCGCCACCCGGCCTCCAGGTTGCTGGATTACAAGCGCACGCCACTACGCTCGGCTGAAATAGGAAAGGAATAAATTTTGTATTCAAATTATGGCCGACTGGAAGAAATACGACTTTGTAGAGCCTCCTGATTGCTCTGACTTTCACACAATCGTGATCATCATCTAGATTCTAGAATCATTAACTTGTGATCACATCACTACTGCCAGTCACTCCGTTTTTTAATTGCGACCCGTTGGAATAAATTGCTTAATTGCTTTATACCCCGATGGACAGCGTCACCAAGTAGAGGAAAGTCAAACAATTTGGTCTCATCTTGGCTGTCATTTGGCTCTCGACGAAGCTGTGCTCTTAGGGAAATCAAAATATTCCCTAACAGGGTCGGTTCCTAAAATCGCGTTTCTTTGGAGTAAAGAAAGCTGGCGGATAAGCTAACGGAAACACGTCATTTCTCTTTTGGTTTGTCGTCCAGAAAACATCTTTGCAACAGTTTAATGTTCCAGATAATACCTATCCTTATGTCTTCCAAGCACGATAAGGATTTGGTTGGTTGGTTGGCTTACAATTTTAAAAACGCTGACTGTACGTGCTTGATTAGACAATTCATTACTGTGGCGTCTTACATGAATGGATCTGGACAATAGGCATTTAAAAAACCGAGGGTATATGAGGATTTTTTCATTTGGAAACAAATTGCAACCTGGGCTTGAATGAGTCTCACGCGTATACCGACGTTACAATTTATTCTTATATTTGTCTATTGTTTTTCGTAAGTAATTACTAATTGGTGTGGGAAGTATACTAATGAGTAAACAAAAGTTCAGTGATTGCTGAAATATTTTAATCAAGCCAATAGATCAATTAATATTTCCATCGAAAATAACTTCCAGACAGGTATTATTACGATGCAATCATATACGGAGAGGCGATATCCTTCATCGTCGTGCAGATTCCGACAAACAGAATAAAGTTCATTCACGACTTTACGGGTCTTTGAGTTTTGCATAATTTAGGCTTGGTCGTTTCAGCCAGCTATACATATGGTATTATAACGTTACATTTAAAAATATTCGCATATAACACGCAAAACCGGTTTTATTTAGAAGCGAACACATTAAACCTCCAAGGAGGCGAATCCCGACAGGAGCATCGCCCATGCTTCAAAAGACATCTCACGTCAGTTCACGTCATTTGCCACCGTGTTTCCAGTAGTCCTATGCCGACTGCTTTCATCGAAATCCGAGACGCAAACTCGTCGTGTCGACGCCCTAGTTGGCCCTCTCATACCCTTTATGTTTGACAGCCTTCCCCTTTCAGCGATGCGAAGCCTCTACTGTTTAATTGTCACCAAAAGGGCATCAATTCACTCATGCCTGATTTCTTCCTATTTTCAGTGACGGTTGTACTACATTTTTATGCCGAAAGGTTTTTTCCTTGTGACTACCTTAATAACTCGATTATTCTAAATGGTTTTTCTGATTTTGGTTCATCTTGTAAACGAACGTCAGTCGAACACAATTTCGTAAACCACCTTTTCCATCTCCTACCTGTTAATGCGGCCTACCCAAACACTTGTCTCAGGTCCCACATTACAATTTCCTGGATACTCTATATTTCAATACATATTACAGTATTGTCATTTCGTTATTCTTTCGGCTAATTAAGAGCCCAATAGCTATCCCAATATGCCCAGATGAAATATTCAACCCAATTTGTTTAACTACAGGCGCGCGCTTTTTGAAAGAACCGTCCAGACTATTATGCTTGAAGTCGCGAATTAGGTTTTTTCCGAAATAGTAGATCGAAAAAACAACAACGAAGCTGGCAATACGCGGGATAGCTTTTTCTAGAAAACCGATCCCGAAAGAGATACCGATTTAAAATTCGCGACTTGCGCAAATTAACAAATTCATTTTATTTTTCAACCCTAGTTCTCGCCAACTTGGGTAGAATTGACCATGAAGCACACTTCATATTTTATATCAATTACCAGGAGCATATTTAGTGATTAATATGGAACAGGATTCAGACTAATGAGAGGAGGATAGCCGTGTTGTACTTGGTATTTTTTAAACTTCGCGCTATTCGTCTTCAATGATTTGCGTGCAGGGTAATCGACCTTCAGAGACATTCGGCTCGGTAATTGTTGTCTCAGATTCTCCAAAATGCCCCTATTCGTTTCAGGCAAACACCGAGATAAACAGAGTAAACTTGCAGGCAATTAAAAATTTGTTCTAACAGAAAGAGTGATTCGGAAAAGGTGGAATGGCGTTACTCGAAATACCATGTCTACACTGCGTCTTAGGAGGCTTACTAACAATTGTACGTTTTTGAAGAAAGAGAAGAGTTCATTTTATCGGCTTTACTAAAAAAACGAATTTCCCCAACCAAGTCATCCATATTTTTAACCAACCAATAGCAAATAGTAGATGGAAAAAGTAACGTTTATCCAAATTCATCATCTAGAAAAACAAAAACCCGTACTAAATATAGTTGGGGTATACCGTCTGTTCCATTCGAAAAACAAATCCTGATGTTTGTGAGTTAATTTCGCACGTTACGCCGCTAAATATCGAGGAATAAACTCATTTGCGGCAAAATCACTTTAGAACTAATTTTGCGAAGTTGATAATGATCAACTACGGCGATTAATTTCATTCGTTTTTCATCTCATGATAGGACAAGGAGGCACGATCGAAACAAATTCAGCAAAAATGCCTATATCCAGAGACTTTTCATTCAATGAAAATATACCTTTCGATGCTTAGAGTTTGGAAGATCAGAAGATGAACAAGATTTTCCCATTAGATCGACTATTCTAAAGGTTGTGTAGCTTAATTTAATTGTTCCAGGAAAATCAACCATTTTTTTAGTACCAAGACACAACAATGATCGCGTTTATCGTCTTCAAGAAACCAACCAATACTATCGCTGGGATAAACCTTTGGCATTGCCTTCCGCAAGAATTAAAATTGCAGAGGTCGACGATGAGGTGGTGGCTACTCCTGCTGTAGAGGATGCGTGCTACGTGAGTGGCTTTTATTTTTGTTACTGTATGATTGGCTACTGCGCGAACCAATCAGCGCAGCCGCCGTTCTATAATTGGACACGAAATGCGCGCAAGAACACTGCTTAGGCACTGGCAGGGTCAAATTGCAACATTTATCCCGCTCGCGTTGTCAGTCGCCCTCTTCCTCGTTTTGTCAAATTTATGTGCAAAGTGATGTGAGAGACCATTTAAAACAGAGGAAACCATGACCACTGCGATTGCTTTCTCTATTGCTATTTTATTGACCACTTTGAAGGCAGCTGATGTCTATCCGACAGACGCCTATGGCCCGGTTGGACAGCGTCGATGCTTCCGACCAACCCGAATAGAAATACCAGAGTGTCAAAACCGATTCTACAACTTCACCGCCTTTCCCAATTTGGTCGGACAGGAGTCGCAGTTGGATGCGCGCCATCAGCTGCAAACATTCAAGCCCCTCATCACCTACAAGTGCTCCAACCACCTAGCCTTCTTCCTGTGTTCAGTATACGCCCCCATGTGTGACGTAAACACAAATCACCTCATCGGACCCTGTCGGCCAATGTGCGAACGCGTCCGAGAACGCTGTTCGCCCGTTTTAAAGATATTCAATTTCGATTGGCCATCAAACCTTAATTGTTCGCGTTTCCCCGAACGAAACAGCGTTGGTGGGACAATGTGCATGGAGGGTCCCGATATACCCGAGGACTTTGGCGAAGCATTCCAACCGCCGGGTGATGTTGAGAAAGGGCAAAACAAACCGAAACTCCCACCACCCAAAAGCCATCACACCCCTCCATTGGTGGTGGAATCGTCTCCGTCTGAAAATGACATGTTGAACCGAGATACAAAGGAGTTTATTCGAGAGCTGGATGAACTGCCGAACAATGCAGGGCACGGAGAAATCGCCAAGCTCGGCCGTCACTTGCAAACCTGGCTCTCTCGACTTAACCAGAACCCGCTCCCAGCGATACTTGGCACCGAAGATGTCCCCATCGCACTGCTCGTCTCGTCCATAAGACACTGCTCACATCTCGCCAAACCGACCTTCTACGTCTTCATCAATCGCACCGGAAGATGCGCTCCCCATTGCACTGCAGACCTTTTATTCTCACCGAGCGCAAAAACTCTCGCTGCCGTCTGGACAAGTGTCATCTCTGGTCTATGCCTCCTGGCGACAACCTACACCCTCCTTAGTTATGCCATCTGTCCCTCGCTGTTCCACCCCCTGGAGCGACCAGTCATCTACATTGCAGGATGCCAACTGGCCTATGGGCTCGGGTTCGCCCTGCGTCTAAAACTTGGTCGAGAGTCTGTCACCTGTGGTAAGGATCCGGCCTCGGGCTACGATATCCGTCTGCAGGAAGGCCTTGACAACGCCAACTGCGCGATTGTCTTCCTCATTCAATACTACTTCTTCACGGCGGGAGCCCTCTGGTGGACCATGCTGGTAATTGGATGGGCCACCAGATGCGCCAACCAACTCCGATTGGCCAAATTGCCAGCAAAGCCGATACCAACGAGTTGTAGGCCGATCGGAAGTGACACCTACTCCCTCGTGAAGGATGGGTGTTGCCTTGCGGATTTTGGACGGCGAATGGACGAACAGCGGAGGACTGGGCAATCGACGAACAAACAGTGCCACCCACCCACCAGGGATGCTGGCTCTTCCTTCCTCCGATTCTCGCAGTTTAATCGACGGGTAAACAGCAATATAGGATCCGGTGCCGATGTCAAATGCCTCGCGAAGGAGCACGTCATTGCCTGGTTAACGCCAGGCCTGCTGACGGTTGGAGTCCTTGTTAGTCGACAGGTGTGTTATTATTTAAACATGGTGTTGGATGGGCTGAACTTGACCCCATTGAATACAATGGGCTTTGCCACGGCAACCTCTGGAAGACCAGTAAATGAGTCATAGGGACCAATTAATCAAAAATTCTTCTGCTTCATCGTTTTCCTATTTCATGACAGGTGCTCATGAATATCCCTCCCTAATGGGCGCCTGAATATTTGTTTTTTTTCCAAGATGCTCCAATCGAATGAAATATATTCAATCACGACGAAACTCTCTCCTTAGCGGCAGTAGTTAAGTTCTACCTATGGCATTTGAGGGAGTGCAAATAATTTATTTTAAGAGGGTGTTATCCTTGTCGTTGAAGCTGCGACGGTTTATGACAGTGGTTATTATGCATCTTGTCGAGGCCCTGGGCAAAGGCGCGTGTAGCTTTTTAAAAGATTTGGAATTAAAACCGGGGTGACGCACAAATTGGCAGCATTCATGCGCTGTGGTGCTAAAGATGGTCATGGTGCAAATTCTAGCCAAATTATCTATGCAAAAAGCGACTTGGTGGAACGCACTATCAGCAGTTAAGCAAAAACAACAAATTATCTGAATGAAGTCAATAAGTTTACGGAGGTTTAATGGTGTCTGCATTGGCATTCATGAGCGGTTTGGGGCGTTTTTCCACCTTGTGCTGGCGAATGCTTTGGCATTATTGCAGATACTCTGGCAAACATTAATTTTGTATTTTTACAAAATTCCTTTTTTCTGGTATTAGTTGTTGTAGTACATTTTTCCAGAATATTGTAGTGGTTTCCGGCTGGCCCTTGTACCAAAACGTGCTCCCTCCCTCCCCATCATGTAAAAACAAGACGTGCTTTGGGCGTTTTTGAATGGATGCCGGGAAAGCGGCTGGTCCTGCCAGACGCACACAGGAAGCGCGGTCTGCAGGAGAGACTATTTTGTCATAGAATTGGACACGACAGCCATTGCACTCCACTCCAAACCCTCCAGAACCCAGAATCTGCTTTATTGCAGCCGAAAACCAGCGAATTTATTTCAGTTGGTTTCGTCATCAGAAGCGTCAATCTCTAATAATTTATCTTTTGTATTGTCATTTGAAGACTAATTTCTCGGGTCTCGAACAGGGAGAGCATTAATTGATGTGTGTTCGTGAAAGGTTTAGGGTGCCACTTTTTTGCTTCATTTATTATTAGCATCACGGGATCACAAATACGAATTAGCAAAACAGACCTAACGCACCGTACCTAAAGGGAACAGGGCTTCCTTTCTAAGAGGATGCTATGCAGGCTTTAAATTTATTTAACGTCGTTCCATCTGATTGAAAGATCTTCAAAACTAAAAAACACTACAATCGATCTGGTAGTTTCGTTTCCAAAAGCCGATAATCTTCGCCAATAGAATAAGGCTGTGCCGCTGATTTCAGGAGAGGTGTTTATACCAGTAACCTCTCCAAAAAAATGTAAAAAAATGTGACTTAATGAGAATGATATGGTCTGAGAGATATATTTACGATCATTTAGAAACCTCTAGGTTTTTATGGTTGCATTTAAGTTTCAAAGTGGCCTGGTAGTGCCAACCTACAATTATATTATCCCTACTTATTTTCTACGTGATGCTGGTATTACTTGTGGGTGAATCGGTACAATGGGGTGAGTAAACGAAATTCAGGCCGCGTTTGCCAGCGTGTTGGCCGGACGTTTTGGCAGTTAACGGACACCTAAATGTTTACTGCAAGAGACGTCAACACCACTGTTTAAACCCCCAAGCACACCCGTTCGGTCCTGCTAATTTTATGATTTTGCTACAACAAATGCAAAAAACCCTGTTGGCATAAACAATAATGTGGTGATTTTTAGTTGATCCATGATGGAAATTGGAGTAACAATTGGTTGACAGTCTTGATCGCCCCGTTGAAGTCCCGCTACCGAAGCGTTGTCGTATTCCAACTCAGTTACAATTGTACCAACGGACGTATTTTCGTCCATTATCACTGAAAGCGCCATGAAGGCAGCAGCTGACCAAAACCTGGCCTGTCCTGGCCGACCGACCTACAGACTGGACGAAATTCTCGCCAAACCTACAGACCTGCCTGTGGCACCCAGTCATCCTCGTAGTCACCACGTGTGACTTTGTTGGGCTACCAAGATTTGAACTCACGGTAACTAAAGCACAGTAGGGGGTGCCACGCCTTGAAGATAATTGGGTGGTGTGAGGGACACCGGACCATCCAGAGTTGTATTCTAAAATAAATTTTACCGGATGATTTCACTTAATCCCTGTTATCCTATTGTGTCGGACGTTTTTTCACTGAATTAAGATGGGATATGGTGCATTGCCCAACCAACTGGCAGCCGTCCAAATACGAAGAGCTGGATGGAGCGGGGGAGTAATGACAGCGTCTGACGCATCCATTAAGAGGTAGTCTCCCGAAAAAAAGAACTGTCCAGCACAGTCGCCACATCCTGGCTTCAGTTGTGGCCACAAAGTCGGATAATTTGGATGGGGGTGGGGGGGGGACATTTACCTGTCTGCTTTGTCATAGGTTGGACTTTTTTCACGACCTCGCGTCATTGGTTGAGTGTTTTTTACATATTTTTAGGAGCCTCTGTCTATTTCCTACAATTTAATCTCCAAGTCACTCTTGGATTCCAACACATAAAATGTAATGCAAACTTATTTGATAGGTTAGTTAATTTGTAAAAATAACCAGTTAGCTTCACTACCTTTCAGTATAATTTTGATTTTCGGAAGTGACAAAAAACCAACCGCTCAAAATTGAAGCAACTTTAGCGCCATATATATTGAATTCATGGTTCATCCAGGCATTGTTATGAAGACGTTTTATGGCTTGTAAATGTGATAAAAATTACAAAAATTGGGTTCTGGGGTCGTTTTTTAGGTGTGGGAACTAAATTTTGACTTTACTTGTCTACGAAAACAGGAATAACATTTATTTTAGATTAAGTTGTCTATGTTGCTCCAAGAAACACCCATGGTTATTCCCGACGAATATGTTATGCTTTCAAGTGAAGGAAAACAAGTTTGTTATGGACAGACATCATGTCTTTTAATGGAATTGTACAAAATTGTTTTTTTGGTGATGTAGAGTACGTCGGTCGATTGATGTGGAGTTGGAAGACATTTGGTTCTTCTTGGGCAACAAATAAGGCTTCTAATTATTTTCCTATTGGACAGAAGGTAATAGGAAACAGATTTTTTCTTCGGCAAGACATTGTGTTTTTTCTCGACAACCAAGTGCAATGAGCCATATGGCACCGAAGCTGAATGTCGTTAAGAAAAACAAAACGGACCTTAAATATATATTTTTTGTTTCAATGCGCGCGCGCATTCAAACGCAAAAATGGACACGTAATTTCCGCTGTCTTATTTCCCCAAAATAGGTGGATGCCGACGAATTGCTTGGAATATGCAGTGTGGGGCGCCAGAATACCAAGGCGTTGCTCATCTTCATGCTGGTGCCGCAGTTGATCTTCTTCCTAACCGGCATAGTCGCCTTCTTCTTCTGCGTGGTCCATCTGATCAAGGTGAAACGGGCTTTGAAGCAACGCCACACCATCCAGACCTCCAAAATGACCAACCTCGATTCCCAACTGCGCTATCAACTAGGCTACCAGTCGTCCGACCAGCAGTCCGAAATCGACACGACATTCGCAAGCAGCTGCGGTTCCGGCGAAATCGAATCCACCAACTGTTGCCTCAATATCTTCTGCGGCTCTCTTCGCTGGGACAATCTGAGCACGAGGCTGGGATTCTTCTGTCTGCTCTACGTGGTGCCGGTAGTTTCAGTGCTCGTTTGCGATTTCTATGAATTCTGGAATCGCGACAAGTGGCTTGCCGGCGAATCCTCCAGTGCTGTCGCAAGGATTCTCAGCGGTGCGGCGACTGACAAGTCCAGCGAGGTTGCCACTCCCGAGGTCTTCCTGCTGCGCACCTTCATGTCACTTGTCACCGGCTTCGCTACCTGCCTGTGGTTGCTCACAATCAAGGGTATCGAGTCTTGGCGCAGCTTGGCACGTCAGATCGGCTCTCGCGGCTTTCTTTGCTTCTCCGCCCAACAGCAACCTCAATCCATGGCTCCGATTGGTGCAGCCAGCCCATCACCCATGTGCCAGTATGCTAAAACAAATCAGAGTAATGCCTCAACTGTTCTCCACCCCTACGCTGTCTACCAACATGGATGCTCAGCGAGCAAATCAATGACAGATGACCGACATACCCTGTCGATAAGACCACCTGCTGGTCCAGGAGTGGACGCGGGTGAAAAGGGCTTCATGCCGCCAGCTGGCGGTGGGATGTCTCTGCCCTCACCCAATCAGGCATCCGGCTATTACAGTTCGGCCACGACGAACAACAGTGTAGGTTCTGGGTCATGCGTGCCACCCTGCCCCCCTCCGAACACTCCTCCTGGAACCATTCGTGGGGACTCGAACCCTGGCTCCTCTGCGGCCGGCGGCTGGTGGGAACCTTTGGGTGGCTCCGGCTCTCGACATACAGCGCAAAATCGATGCTTTTCTTCAACCGCCGGCGGACGGCACCCCGAACTGTAGCCTGCAGGTTTCCCAACACTCGCCCCTAACCCTACTAGGGGCTCTGACAGGGTTTCTTTTGTCTTAATATCCGACCTCATGCGAATTCACCAAACGGTGTCCATTGGTGCCTCGCCCCACCTTCCCTATCCCCACCAACACCAACTGATCTTGCCATGGCCCATCACAATCAACAGCAGATATTTATCATCTGGTTTGTGTTTGCTCTTTTTAAGGACGTAGACGGATGTGTATAATCTTCTTTCTCAGCACCATCCTCATCAACTGTTTTAGTCCTCAAATAACCAGCTGTTTTATACGCCCCACCATCTCCGCCCTGTTCATTTTATTCCAAAACAAAATCCCTTCGAAATCGAATAATGAACGGGATTTTTTTCTCTCTGCCCGAAAGGGGTTATTAATTAGTTAGCGGACACGAATTCATGTCTTTCGCTTGAAAGGGGAACCAAGAACGTCATGTCGTCGATTAATCAAACGTCTGACTAGTCGTTTACGTGTTTTGTTCTATTTTCGCATAATAGTCGACCTGGCCAGTTAAAAGCGGTTTGGAAAACGGTTTGCAGCACTGGAAGGAGTGAGGGAGGGCGACCGTCTACTGAGACCACAATTCGCGATTAATCTGCACAAGGATTTATGCGTCTGGATCAGACAGATGTTGACAGCGTTTGTTTTCGCTGTATTGAAACGACGACCAGCAGACTTACGAATATCCAAATGACCTTTTTTCATCGACTGTAAACAGGTTCTGGTAATTTGGATTAATTTTGCAGAAACTGAGCCACAATGAAATAACATTCAGCCGCTACTGTCGTAATGCCCGCTTCCAGCTACAATATCCCCAGGATGAGTCCACCTAAGGTGTAATCTGGAGTCATTGAGAGTTTCCCGGGTCCAACCGTTGCGGCCCCAGAGCGACCTAGAGAGTCTGAAACATACCCCAGACGCAAATCCCGATTGAAATATACCTAGTTCGACCGAATACGGGGTTTCAGCTGCTAAGCCGGTATTAGGGCGACGGAATGGCCATGTGGTTTAGAGGACAGTGTTTTAATCGGGGCAAAGGTCAGTTGGAGCTACCGGAATAATCCCAGGCCTGACCAATTAAAATGCATCCGACTAAATCTGACGAACTTCTGATTCCCTGAAAGATTAATCGATTTGGTTAACTGGGAAACTATTGTTGCGGGTACTTTGTTTCTACGCGTTAAGCAAGTGCTATGTCCATTATTCGATTGGTTTCACGTGTTGAAGCCGTTGAGTTTTACTACCACAGAGAGGAGAAGAAGATGTGCATAAATCCTATCAGAGTCCCATAAAGTTTTAGGTGAAAACGGTGTCGATTCCATTTTAATAAAGTCTGTGATGGTGGTTTTGGATCACAGGAGAATTCTACGAAGAAAAGCTGTTTGCAATAAAATAACGCATAAAAGTCTATGAGATGATTATAGAACGAACGGAAATCGTAATTCGATTGCCTAATCTCCACCCTAAAAAAAGTTTATTGGTTACTATTGGTTTCCACAGACTCCTCCCTACTATGGCGACTATTTCTCCGAAGCACTGGGGATCCTGGGTTGAACCTTCGGCGACTACCGGACAACGAAAAGATCCCTCTGGAGGGCCAACACACAGTCTCTGCACAAAAAACCCGCCCCCCAGCATCAAACACCCGATTTAATGCCGCAAAATAACACTTCATGGAACATTGCTCCCGGTAATGAATTAGAGCCTTGAGAAGATTTACTGCCACAAATGAGCTTGCATTAAATAGACAGAAGCAGTAAAAAGTAAATCGTCATTTTTCGAGACAAGAATGACTCACGAACAGCATCCCAAGGGTGTTGTTATAAATGCCCCCTTTGCTTTCAGCATTCGATGACTCACGGGAAAGCTTGGACCTTAAATAGGAGTTTTGAGGTTGCATAAATTTGTTGAAAAATTATAACAATCGCAGTTTTAACTTCAATCATTCATTTTTATTGACAGTTAAAAATCTGTTCAAATTAACGTGCACACCACTCAATTCGAATGATAGTCGAATGTAGTCAGTCTCCATTTTTTAGTATTTTAAACCAATCATTTTAGTTAAATCAGCTTTGGTGACATTTAAAATTGATTGGGCCGTATATTGGGTGAGTGTTTATTCATGAATTGAACTGATGCTCCACGGAACAACGTAATCGAGAATGCTTCTTGCAAATATTTCAACACGATTTAAAAACAATTCCCTGTGAGACTTAGTAATCATAATCTTGATTGCGATATTTCGGTCTCACGAGGATCGCAGAATTACCTGTTCTGCCAGTAGTGGCACTGAATAAATGCACTGTTTCCACGTGAATAATAAATACCAACGGTGAGTAATGCCTTCGCAGCATTACGTCGACAGGACAGGACAGGATTTTGTCCGAGTTCTTTGGAAATACACAGAATAAAAAAATATTTTGAAATTCGGCAGTGCAATGAGTAAAGTAATCGCTTGAATAAAGATATTCGAATAAAAGATTTCGGTCGCAAACGCCGTTCAATCCAATCGTATTGGTGTTCCACCTCACCGAGGAATCGGATGGTATCAATCCGTCAGCAAAATAGCTGTAGGAAATCGACTTCATCATGGCATTCGGACTCTCCGACGGCAAAATTAATTGCAACCATCGATCGATTAGTTTATCATGTTAGTACAGGTTTGTCGTAATTGTGGTCACTCTTTTGCGTTTCTAGAAATCTGTGCGACATCTGTGAGACTTAAGATATTCATCTCTGTATCGTTAATGATTCATGCGCACACAAACAGGCTTTGATGGACAGAAAGGTATTCTCCGAAAAAGCGTACATGGTAGAACAGGTTCTGTCAACCAAATTCGTGTTTAAATCGGGACAGATTTCGCATATAAATGGCTTCGGACTTCAATAGGCTGCCACGTGACAACGCAGATGCTTCGGTGTTGTCCAGTCTTAAGCTGATCTCTGGAATTATAGCCCAATAGATGCTGCAGTAGAAGGAGCATTTAACAATATCCTCATTTGATTGGCATTAGTTGGCTTCGCGTATTGCTGCATTTCTACATCCCATTCCTCCATATTCAGTGCTTTCTAGCCGATTTGGAATGATGCTTGAATGGTGCCTCCGGGAAAGTATTCTCTTTAAGCAAAATCATCTAGATTTCCGCAGTGATAACAAAGAAAGAAAGTTTCGTTTGATTTCATGGCTACCAAATTAAGCGAAATATCCGAAATTTGATCATTTTATAAATAGACTCTTGAAAACACATAGGATGACAGCCGGATCTGAAATGTTAGTCGCTCTTCTCTGCCCTAGAATTTCCTCCCACCTCTCTAAAAAATAAAGAGAGAATAAGTTAGGAAAAAACGCCGCCGTCTTTTCATTCTAGCTCCCCAAATGTCAGGCAGTCAAGTGGGCGTTGCATCGGGTTGGATTTATTGCGTTATCGAGGGAATTACTACAATGCAGTATTCTGACAAAAGAATTATCTTCTCGATTCGCTTCTCTGCGGCAATAAGAGATAGGGAATTAATCGAAACTGGTTTCAAATTTTCGCGTTTGCGCCAGAGGCTATGGCAACCGCTAAAATACTTCTAGCAAACTTCATGACCAGTACAAGAAAGCATCGGACGAATAACCTTGTCGTCTAGCCCACCGGCCAATAGTATTAAAACCTCGAATTTGTCGATTTCTTATTGGCTTCGGTACAGTGAGAAATAATTATATTTTTACAACACAATTATCGACAGTGATTTTTTTCTTTGGGAAGGAAAGAGCCATTGCAACAACAGTTCCACATTTGCAACCCGAAATGTTGAGAAAAACCTCAACTTTACAGGAATGAAGTAAAGCCTCTTATCTCGGAAGAAATCGGTTAAACATGGCAGAAGGATCCAAATAGCTCGTCCGTCGTTGGGTTTTTTCTTCTAGAAGACATGATGCTAAAAACGCGAAGCTGGTTCGCGTTTACGTTCGTGCATTTGTCACCAGTCGGTGTTGCAGGGATAGGGTTTCCAGATTTTGATGAATTTAAACAAATATGGACTGTCGTTTAATCCGATGCAAGTGTTTAAAACCCAAAAGCCAAATTCCCCTTTAAAGGGGGAAGAGTTAAATTGCACCTTAACGACGTTTGGCGTTTTCTAAACTGCTTGGCCTAAACGCATTCTTATGGAACGGGCAGAAAAGTAAAATGAAGCGACAGAGGCAACGTTTCGTAAATTTCAAAGTCAGTTAATGATACAAAAGAATTCAACATCATCTACTGAATTAGGAGACTTGAAGACAATGTATGACCCAGTCTTATGAACGTAGATACTTGCACAAGTTGTTTTGAGGAATTTTGCTCGAATTTGTCAACCCACTCATGGTCAATTAATGTTTTATTATGTTTTGTGAAATTGGTTCCTCTTTCACAACAGAATTCGCTTTAATTTTATTCCATACTTTGTAATTAATCTATGCCTCGTGTAATTAAAGGAAATGAGATATCGTGCATCTACAGCGTCTGACGCATTCAATGTGAGGCATTTTACCGAAAAAATAACTTCCCAGAAAAGCCTCCTCATCCTCGTCGCCTCAGCTGTGGCCACGTTTGTCTGACAATTCAGGATGGTTGAAAGGGAGGGGGATTTACCTGTCTGCTTCGTGATAAATTGGACATTTTCAAATGCTACGTGATGTGTCTCATTCTTTTGCAGATTCCTACATGACCTGATGAAATAGACGGCCACTTTGTCGAGGTGGAAGAACTTCTCAACAAACAGAAACACCGAACTACATTACAAGAGTATTGACCTGACTTGAAGGAGCCTGTTCAACAAAAATTCCATTTTCTTTTAACATCCTTCGAACTGATTGAAAGATGGTAGCTTTGCGTGTCTACTTTTTTTGTAGCTAAAAGGCTAACGATCTGCAAAACTGAAAATTATATTTTCTAAATTTCAAATAACCGCCATCCATCGCCCCTAATTTCGTCAGTCTCAACGGACATCCTTTCGATCTGTGTGTGACGACTGTGCTGTTTAATCCCCTAAATAGCGGTTACCTTTGGCTATTCGTTAATTCCTTGTTTTTCCCTATTTTTTGTTTCAACGGAAAATAGGAGGCATGCAGATATGTTCGCCTTTTATTTGTACCATTATACCTATTTTAATCTGGAACGTTTTGGACTCGTGATCTGTATACAAGTATTTCTTTTATCATTCTTATCAATTTAAATCTGGCCTATTTGTCAGAGATTCAGGTTTGTGACTTACACCTTTTAAGAAAGTTGTTCAATTGATTTTATTAATTATATAACTCTTTAGAATCAGTTTGACGACCCATAAAATCCACCACCTTACCTACTCAAACTCAATTTACAGCGGAATGTAAATTTTTGCTCTATACGGAAATAGGAACGGTGAGAAATAGAAATGAATATTCTATTCTGTTTGCACAGAAAAAACCGTCTTCCGCCAACTTAAAAAATGTCGACCATTCAATGAGATTTTTATACGAGAGTGCAGATTTATATAATGCACACATACGGGACATATTTACCTTGTAATATTCCAAAGATAAGTTATTAAATACACATTTATAAACATTAAATTGTTATTGGTGTATTTCTTTCTTAATATTTTCGAAGGTGTATATTATGAGAGCTGTATCTTACGTTCTGATAAATTTACTGTGTGATTTAATGCCTCTTTTAACGTATTCTTTTTAATAAGTTTCCAGATCATTAAAATGATTTAAATTTGAGCATTAGACAACCGATGCCTGCTGATTAAGAGCTATCAGTTCATTAATAATAATAAATATGTTGATGAAGTATTTTACAAAAACATAATTGGTCAAATGAACGTTGATGATAGTGTTGGTTGTTCATTCGCAAGCAATCAAATGATTCATCATTCGATTCCTTCTGTTGGCAATTACCAGCTTATCTATGACATCGAAAAATTAAAAAAATGCCTGTCTATGTCTAAGATTGTTAATATTTATAAACCTATATGAAAAGCGTGAAAGGTAATTGTGTAAGTTGGCGATTGTTTGCCTGTTTACCTAATAACAAGGTTTAATAAGAGTGAAATTAGCATATGGTGAAGAGATGTGGATACATTGGCCAATCTTCTCAACCATGGATAGAATTTCTTATAAATTCTCGCTCACGCTCATGCATATATTGTTTTGACGTGACTCGAATTCCTCGTGTATCCTTCACTTAATTCGCCCCAGAACGGTTTGGCCATTGAGGTCTCAAACAAACAAGCACACCGTTCGGTTAACGAAAGAAGTGCCACACACAAGCAAACACTGGAAAACATGCAGAACAATTAAAACGCTACTTTGGTCGTTTTACCTCTCTACTTCGACAGTAATTTTGCCAGAAAGGCATTTAAAACCGCGACCAATGTATCTAAACCAAAACGATGACGATAAATTGCACCCAGTACCAAATACTTTTGGAACAGGGACAGTTCTTATTCTGTGATTTCTCCCCCAATCACTAAAGCGACGTTGTTTAAACGACGAGTTAACCGCAACATTGAGCAATCATGCTATCTCCAAGCGAAACGAACAACTTTTAAAATTATACAAAACAGATGGTAAAGAAAACGCAACAATTCGTTTCATGAGTTCAAGAGATGATTAATTAGAAGGGCTTGTCTAAATTGGGCTTCTTTCATTAAAATGACCTTCATGCGGTGAGACAGAACTTTGTCGATTCGAGAAAACGATAAGAAGACTGCATTCAAGGTGATTAATTATTTATTATCAGTAGGTTCTGAGGAATGGCTTTTTCTCTGTCTTCAGTACCACCTTCAGTTCAACCTTGTCTCTTTCCGGACTGTTTCCAGCATATGGGTTTTGTGCTTCGATGTGAAGGAGGGGAGTACAGATATTTCGTGGTTAAGGCTGTCCAAAAATGATTGGCTGATTCCACCCAACATCAACGACCAACCGAAATTCTCATTCTTTTCTCTCAGCCGTTTTTTCGGCTTTGGGAGAGAGAGAGAGAAAGAGAGAGAGCGGTTGAGAGATAAATCGAACGCGGGGAGTGAAATCCGCCAGATTAACTGTATTTTTGCGCAAATTAATATCAAATGGAATAAAGGTTGTAGAAGTTTTCAATAGTTAATTGATATCAGCATTAGACCATGCTTTTGTCTAGGATTATGATTGATAGTCGGATAAATGGATGGAGGAGAACTACTCCCGAACACATGAACATGCGGCTTTATCGGGGTTTTCCTAAATGCAGATTTTGACACACCACCGACTGCTTTGTTCTATAATTTCGTCCCCAGGTCAAAATGTACAGTCCTGGGCGTTATAATCGATAGTCTTGTTTCCTGGAATCCGTCGTCGCCGTTTCAGGCGCCTTGTGGTGATGTCAAACCACACCAAGGCTGCCATCGTGGATGCCCGCGTTATTCCTTTCGTAGTATTCTGCACTTCACCATTTTTCGCTCCCTCCTCACTTCGCGAAGACTCCTCACATCCCCTCTATTCTTGCCTGTCTCAACGCAAATTTGTTCGACCAATACGAAGGCTACATCGTTTAATTCCCACAAGAACGGCCGCATCATATCGGCCATTCTTTATTTGTCTTCATGTTTGGTTTCATCCGAGCAGATGTGAAGCAGGACTCAGAGACGGTTTTCGTATATGGTATTTCGAATTGCTGAAGGTTTCGCATCTCGCAACAGATTACCATTCTTTATTTGTCCCGATTTTTAGTTTCACCGGAGCAGGTGAAGCAAGAACTAAAAGACAATTTTCATATCTAGTACTTGTTATACTGTTTTGTTTTATGCTGAAAGTTTTGGTCCTCGTGACCTCAATAAAGCCACTACAATTATTATCATTGAGGTTGTTATTCCAAGGTGTTACGTGAAATTGAACATGTGGATAGGTTAAAAAGGAGACACCGTCTATAGAGAACCAATTTGGCAAGGGCTAGATTACCCTTTTCATTCACATTATTGCTGCAGTTTCAGAATCATGTAACTATGGATTTCCGATTCAGTTATCTTGACCAAGATAGATAGAGTGTTATTATTGTGTTTGTTGCTCATTCTGTTGTTATTGTTGATGTTTATAATCTCGGTGTGTGATTCCACGTGTTCTTTTTCGCAGACGCGTGCATTGGAGATTGAGTCGAGCAACCACTGTACGTTGGTGGTTTAATCCGAATTCCCATTGTCAGGCATGTCAAGTAGTTCCAGTTGCTCAGGAGTTCGTCGAGAAAGACGGTTAACCCAAAAGGTTGTTCGATAAGCAATATGAGATGAATGCGAGTTGCGCGAATTACAAAAAACATGTTTGACATCTGTCCACGTGCGTGTGGCATATTTCGTACGAATGGAAGATTGCACTGCACTAAAAGAAAACGTTATCGCATGCGCTTGAAATTAATATTTCCATTCCAATTGCGCTCACCATCGAAACGCAGCAATGTGTACCGTCGCGTGACTAAAATCGGCCACGGGTCTTGATATTTGGAGTTTCAAATTGAGGCTGCCTAAGCGAGGGCAGAATGATTAATTGCCTCTAGATTTCGCCAACAGCCATTAATTATGCAGCCAACGTTAATGCAAAATTGTCCAAGATTGCACGATGTGCGTGCGGATATGCTGTTGCTTCTATCTTAAAAATGATAGTGCCAACGTTTTCTGGCACATTCGTTCGAGGGAATTCCGTTTCGTCTATTGAGTTTTGTTGGCAAATCTATTAGAGGGGGCGAGGCAAGTTTTTCATTTTTTGTCTCCAGCAATTTCACCTTAAAAAAGGTAACATTCCCAAAACCTATTTAAGATTCATCTTCATTCCTGAGGCTATTTATCGACCGACTGAATCTGAAATTGAAACTGCCGGCGTAATCAGCAAATATAAACGAAGTTATGGCGATCCTTTCATTTGGTTTTCGTTTTTTTCCGAATCCGGGAGTTTCTGGAAAGGTTTTAAGATTTGAAACTTGTCTTTAACACTCGGTCATCCCGAGAGGACTATTATAATGGTTATTTTTAGAATAGCTTCTTCTTCGGTGGCTTTGAGGACAAATCCTTATGAATCAGGTAACATATATAATTGTGTGATATAAACGAACGAATTTATCGCCAGTCATAGACTATTGTACTCCAATTGTGAATCGTAGTTTCAAGGATTTCGTAATATTTGTATTCATGTTCGAACAAATTTTCAGCTTTCGTAATATTTAGTAATATTGTAAATTCAATATAATAATAATAATTCCAAGTGCTTTATTGAGGTCCCGAACCCAAATTTCTCAGCATAAAAACATAATATAACAATGAAATATATGAAAACTGTTTTTTATTTCCTGCCTCACCTGCCCTGGCGAAACTAAAAATCGGGACAAATACGGAACGACCGATAGCCCGTCGTTAATGTGGGTATTGAACAGTATTGCCTTGGCATTGGTCGTAGAGATTTACATTTAGACAAACTTGAATATAGGGGATTAGAAGCTAGGAGTGTACAACAAGTGAAGTGGCGTTGAACGATAATCTCTTGGATGGACAGCATAGGCAGGCCAATAGAAAATAGGGGGTTAACAAGTCAGAACATTTGAGGCCAAGGAGAAAATAACTGAGGAACAATATACAATAAGGTGAATTATACAGGCATGGATAAACGTTTTATTATTGTTTGAGCTTACTCAAAGTCTCCTGAACCAGCGAACTAAGAAACGGAATCTTGATTTTGAGCTCGAAACGATTTTCGTAGTGTTAACATACGCTTTCAGTGAAAACTAAAGGTATGCGTTGTCAGAAGGAAATTCTCCGAAGACCACTCGAGTACCTCTATTATAGCCTGCCCGAGCATTTGAGAATCCTAATTCGTCTTGCAGGCATGGCATGAAGTCAGGTCGTCCGCGTATTTGATTGGTTTAACGCCATTGGGGGACCTAAGATTAGACGGGCAATATTTAAAGAGTGAGGGAGAATGTACTGCGCCTAGTAACACACCACAGTCATTGGGCAAGGAGGGGGAGATTTAGTTTCCGACCTTTACGTGCTAGAGATATTTCTTTTAAGCCAATTTATCGACCATCCTTCTACGCCATCTTCACATAGTTAATATAAAATGGGGGGCGTGAAATAGTGTTTAAAGCCGAGCTGAAGTCCGAAAAATACTCCCTTGACTACCTTTGGTGAGGCATCGAGTGAAGAATTGACGGTGTGCCACGGCGTCCAGAGTCCTTCTATTTCGTTTATAATCTGCCGTTTTTAGAGTCTCAATCACTTTTAAACACTGCCGAACCATTATTTGGTTTCGGAATATGTGCAATAGCGATATCTCTCCATTCCGAAGGAAAAGAGCATCCCCTCTAGCGAATAATTGACGAGTTGGGTGACAATCGCATTTATTGGGCAAGGGGAAAGACGTTTTTGTGCTGGTGTTAGTAATTAAAATAAGTTTGAAGCCATTTTATAAACTATCCTTGATCGGCTTTGGCTCCGGCATCAAGTGAAGAGTTGGCGGTTTGCGAGAACGTTGCCACGGCGCCCAGAGTGCTTCTATTTGATTTGTAAGTAAACTGGAACAGGCCAACCGGCGTCCTCCAATTAAGAGAGGAGGTAGTTCTCATTCACATTCAACCACACGGAGGAGTTGGCGATTGGTCAATACTTTACAAGTACGGGGTACCATTGACCGCTTTCGTAATGTGTGTATACCAAAATCTCACCATTCAGAAGGAAACGATCATTCCCCTTGCGAATAATTCACGAGTTGGATGGAAATCGAAGAAATCTCGCAGTGAAAGATTTTCAGAACTGCGGGAGGGAGCCTCCACTGACCAATCCATAAAACTGTGATTGATTTGATTTACTTTACCTCAGCTGTGATCTTGATCGAAATGGCTTTCATTTCTCGATACCTGTCCTGGCTGCATAGCCTTTCCTTCATTCGCCTCAACTGCTTTAGACGTCGAGATGAAACGATATGGAGGTGAGGAATGGCAGTTCCGTAAGGGTGACAGTGCGTGTTCTACAAAAACCTGAGATAGCTAGTTATATTGTCTATTGCCTTTGCAAATTCTGGATCAGCGAAAACCATGAAGTCGTTTGCGTAAACCGCATCTCTTAAATTTCATTGGTCCTGGAGGCAGCGCGAACGGATGCTAAGTATTTTGGATATTGGACAATGTGAATAGCTTTGGTTGTCAATTTTCGTAGTGAAAACCGTACTGTTTGCTGAAAATGATGCACTTCGCGAAACCACCATCATTCGTCTTAGCGCGGGTAACCTGTCCTGACGAAAACCTTCGAAATTGTCTGGCATAAATATGTGATCGAGATTGATGTCCCCAAGAAAGGTTTGAGCAGAGCAGTAAGGGACAGCGATTGAAGCAGAAATCGTTGCACCGAAATATCATAAACTTCAGAATAAAACGAACAAATTAAGAAAACTATCCTTATAATAATAATAATAATTGTAGTGGCTTTATTGAGGTCACGAGGACCAAAACTTTCAGCATTGCATGTGTAAAATAATATTCAACAGCTTAGCAGCATTAATCCGATGACGCCAATAGAAATTGGGTGATTTCATTGACCAATAGAAACTTTATCATGTCAGAGGTGCAGAGGTTCGACTCAGCGATCAGTTTTCTGAGGACTAACGTCTAAACAACATGTCTTACGGGTAGGTCTTCTTTTATATTTTGGACACAAATAAGTAGGGGAATAAGTAGTATTACTAGCAAATAAATCTCCTATCTTCCATGTTTTTGTGGGGAGGGCTCTTTTCAATGAAAAGAAACGCATTTCTTTTTTATCAACTTCAGCTATGGGAACGAGTATGTCGAATTCAAAAACGAATTAAATGTCAGGCAAGTGTTTTGATTAAGATGTGTTTGTTAATGTCTGTTATGATATGTTTAAGCTGAAGAAGTTTGAATTTATTTAATTATGAATCCAATTTTTCGAAATAAATCGTCTCTTTAATGGTAAATAAATACAATTTCGGCGTTGAATTGGAAGTTGGATGTATAAGTTGCACAGCAAATGAACAACCCAAGAAGGCTGACAAACTCGGAACATATGCCCCTAGCCACTCTGGCAAAGGCTGATAAACTCCTATTACGTTACAGCGAGATGAAACCAGCCAGTTTCATGAACAATATCTCCGAAACATCGCCTGGAAGTGAGCATACGTCGATCCCACCGACGGTGCTTCCAGAAGAACTTCCCTGGGACTCAATGGAGGCAGAGGCGCGTAGGAATGGCAACTCGACCAATTAGACCCTGGATCTCCTCAACCCTGCTCTCCCTACCTCCAGCCTCCATGTTTGAACATTCTAGCATAATGTGATAATAATTTTGTAGTTTACATAATGCTGTTTTGTCCAAATTCCAGTGGGGCAAGTAATCCCATTTAAAAAGATGAGCGAGGTTTGCAATGCGCAGCATAGTTAGGGCATAGTTGGTATGAGAGACAAAATTAGCAGAGGTATTCTTATTGGATTAAGTGATAATTCCTCTGTTAATTAATTATTTGTTCGTCTTCAAACAAGAAAGATTTCTTGTTCACTCAGATCTCTGGGAGTTTCGTCTGTCCGCCACTCGTAACCTGCATTAATGGAACATTTGAAAACTTGTTCATCTCTATACTTTGTTATGCATTATTTGGGTGAAATAACAGAGGTGAAAGGTTTCTTGGATTTGTTTCATCGTTCTTGTGATCATTTGACCCCCAGGATTAGATCTTACGTACGGTAATCTTGGAAGAATTAGTTTGATCCAAAATTCTGTCTGTGTATTTGTTTAACCAATAAGGGGCGAAGTCAACATCAATTAACACTCAACATTGAGAATGCGATCTTTCATAATCATAAATGCCTGCATACAAACAGTCTCGCGTAAACAAGCTAATACCCGTTAAATAATACTCAAAGGTTTCCGCATTGCATATGAATAAACTTTGACGATGCACAGACAATAGGATGATCGTGTGTATTGGTCGTATTTACCAGGTATGATAAACAACTCTCAAAAATGTGGACTATCGATGTTAATTGCTGGGCTTTAAAACACGGACTCGTTTATAAAATTTGCATGAGTAAGGTCGTGTGCTTTAAAGGCATACACTGAGTGAAACAGCTGATAGTGCCAGCAGAGATTAAGATTAAAACATGTGGTAAATCGTTTTGTCACTTGATCTTGCAAAGCTGACAAACCGCTTTCGCAAATCCTCCGAGCCTTGAATCCACGGTGT
Source organism: Proteocephalus fallax (assembly GCA_028672205.1). Classification (NCBI taxonomy): domain Eukaryota; kingdom Metazoa; phylum Platyhelminthes; class Cestoda; order Proteocephalidea; family Proteocephalidae; genus Proteocephalus; species Proteocephalus fallax. Next base: position 209,710 of record JAPUBX010000627.1, read on the forward strand.
TTACTGTATAGTCTTAAATGCCAGAGTCGACAGGTAAAACAGACTTAGAGGTCGTCAACATTTATAATTCGTCCCCGCAATTAGCAAATCGCTATTTTTTAAGTTTATTAAGATTACCTTGGTCTGAGATGCTTCTTAGTATGCTTAAAGGGACAATGTAAACACAAAAGGGATCATTTTATCTACCGAAAGAAATCGACAACTTCGGGCGTCGCGAGTCACAATAATATATAAGCGAAATGTGAAGTCATAAAACAGTCGTCTGGCGAACAAAGTCCTAGCGGCATGTCACACGGTGACAGATTATCAGAACCGCGGTTATAAGCCTGTCCGGACCAGCCGCCGTGGAGCTCTTGAGGACAGCACTACATTTTGGATACAGAAGATTTGTGGAATGGTCTGCCGATTCGAAGATAAAACCATCATTCACAGCATCAATGTGTAGAGGTCCACAGAGGAAGAGGTTCCCGTCAATCTATGTAGATTTATTCAGAGGTCGCCGGGTATCGATGTTCCGAACAGCTCATTCACAAAAATCTGATTGAGCCCATTTACATCAGCTGTGATCATGGTTAAACGTGATTTAATTTCTCGATTTCACCTGACCTAGTGGCAAAGCCGTTCGTTCTTTCGCCTCTATCATTTAAGAAATTGAGATTATACGACACGGGGGTGAGGGATAATTCCTTTAGTGGTCAGTTAAAAATGAGCGAAGACTTGTGTTTGGTAGAAGACTATTATCAGAGGATCACGTGAACTGCAAGTGGTCTAATGTTAGGAATCCTCGTCAAAAAATTGTTTGGGACCGCAGATTGAAATGTTTTAGTCGAAATGAAGTGAATTTTGACACTAGAAGCTGGAAGGTGTGCAACGTTCCAGGCTCCTTTCAAATTATGTCGTCAAACGACAATTTACTTCTTAGCGAATAGATGACGCTAGCTACGTTGGTAGTATTTGGGCCAAATGTGTGCTAAATATTATTTTATTCTGATTTTGTGCTCTATTTCTGTTTACCCTTTCATAGACTGATGCCGGAAATTTTGACTCCCTTTTAGTCACTAGCTCTGAATAATAATAACAATTGAATGGCACGGTACTGCGCAATATCGCATAAAGACGGGGAGTCATATTTCACACTACCCTGTTTCAAGGTGGAAAATAAATAAAAATTCAAAATATTTCACTTTGTTTGAACCAGGTAGAATTAATTCCGTGGCGAAATTTGGAAACGAAGATATTTTACACCTGGTTACTACATAACTCCTCTAACTTTTCACCAACAGAGCGAGCATGATGAATGCGATATCATTGGGTCAACACAATGGGAGGAGGAGGAGGAGGAGGAGGAGGAGGAGGAGGAGGAGGAGGAGGAGGAGGAGGGAGGAGGAGGAGGAGGAGGAGGAGGAGGAGGAGGAGGAGGGAGGAGGGAGGAGGAGGGAGGAGGAGGAGGAGGAGGAGGAGGGAGGAGGAGGAGGAGGAGGAGGAGGAGGAGGAGGAGGAGGAGGAGGAGGAGTACCTCTAGGAGGTACTGAGGACGTTGAAATTTCTCTCCGTCTATGATCTCCAACTGACACTCAACTGCCGCTTCTGTAGCTCCGAGTACTTGCTATCCTGCATACGTGGGCATAGGGGCTTGAGAAGCCGGCTAAACCAATCGAAAGGAAGTAGCAGTTGGGAGCGCAAACGACACGTTCGGTTTCGCACGCTCACATCATCATCATCATCATCTGGCACAGATGATCTGATCTTTCATGTGTTAAGCAAAGAGAATAGAAAAAATAGGTGGCGGCTGCATGACCCTCCGAATGACGCAATATGACCACTTTAGCTTCTTCCGACAAAACAAGTTGTTTTAAGCGTCTCTTATACAGGATACCATAGAAAGGAGGTGCTTCTAGAAAACACCGTAAGCTCAAATATTGCGGTATATGTTATAATAACTCATCTTAGAACCCTTTACTATTTTGTAAACCAAATTCAAGTCTCAACTCGATTAGGTTTCCGGTTTTTCAAGCATTTATCAATAGAACTGCTGAGGCGCGCCCGTGTCGCTAAATGCCTTGCTTCTGTTTGCTGACCAATTTTGTGGCATTCATTTGAGAGGGAAAGGAATTGATTTCAATCAAGTCATCCTCCCCAAGTCACGTCAGGCAGAAAATTGCGTCTTACTTGTCATTTTTTCCATCGGGCGTTGATGTGTTCTGCTCCTGCACCCGCCCACCTGCGGGGGGGGGTGACTGAACCCGTCGGGGGAGGCAGTGGTCGCGCCATCTTGGTCAAAATCAGATGGGCAAGGGGATCTCGCGCGGGTGCGAGAGTGGATTATTTAGGGGTGGGATTTTCTGTCAAGATTACTTCATTTTTGGCAAAAATAACGACGGAATCATGCCCTTGGGAATATTATCGTTTTTTCGATTACAGTAATATCAGAATGACCTTCCGAGGTATCATCGTCGAAATGGTCGGTTGGCAACGGCTCATTGACGATAATATGATCCTCATTATTTATCTTGAGTGAACCAAGCGTAATTTAATTGTTGCTACAACGATAGAGAGATCACCACTTTGGACAGTGTAGCTCGCCGACTAACTTAATAAATCCTCGATAAACCTTAATTTGAACAATAAGAGGAAATTACTAATATTATTAACAGCTCAAGAAATATTTCGGTGATGGGCTGCCAGTCAATGAATTGACCGTGATAATCCTTGCTCTCAATGATTGGTCAACTAATATATTCCCACACCAAACTATTCATGCAGCAGAACATTCTCAATTCTCTAAAGCAGTGTTTCTCAACCTGTGTGTCGCGAGAGATTCGCAGGTGTGTCGTTTATCTCAAAGTAGAAGTAATTTCATTCTTGGAAGTCGAGGAAACAAATTTTAGAGTCTAAAGTTCCCAAATAAAGCAGTCTGAAGTCCAGTGTTTGGTTTTCCTTCTTATTTCTCGTTCGTATTAAAAACGGAGCTTCTTTTAGTACAAATCGTATTACGATTTAATCAATTATTAAGCGAGATAAACCCCTTCCAAACCAAAAGTATCGATAGATCAAGAATAATCCCATTGGTGTGGCAACTACTACTTACACCACATCAGGGGTATATATATTATTGCATCTGGATGCCGTTGTTTTCTTCATAGTCCCAGGAGCAGAACCGAGCTGGCTTGGCTGCTGGTGGTATCGCGTCTCGTAAATATGGGTCCATTTCGTGGGCCAGACCCCCCTCCAGCCACCACCCCTCCTACGGGCGATCTCAAGGCCGAGATGAGGTCGGAGAGAAGCATCTGAATCCTACTGCTCATCCGGCGACCGAGCTCCATTCCAGCTGCAGCCAAGCTGGTAGATTTGTCTGCATTCGAGAGGCCCGAGAAGAGTTTCTCATTGGTTACCGAGAGTAACTCGGGCGGACAGAGAGACGGAAAACCGAGTCCCTCCGAGAGGGCTTCCAGGACGAGGGCGGCAAGCGTGCGCCGAAGGTGCCTGGGTGCGCAGCCCGGGGAGGCTGGCGGGGGGAGGACAATTACATTGTCAAGGTGGTACAGGGACTGGAGGTTGGCGGAATCCAGGCTGCCGTCCAATGGGATTACGAATCCGGCGCCGGCGAGCTTTTGGTGGCGCAGGGCGTTGGTCAGTGCACCGAAACTGAAGCTCTGGAGAGGCGAGGTGGATATAAAGATGGCGGAGGGGGAGAGGTGGTCGAAGTCACCGTCTTGCAGGGAGAAGTGTGATCGTCGCGCCGGTGTATGCGGCACCGGAGACCGTGGACGCACCGCTTTAGCCAGGGACGTGCGTATGGGACTCAGGTCGTCTGCGAGGATGACCGCGTCACTTCTCTGCAACAGATGGTTCAGGTCCGCCACAAACTCAAACCTATTCATCTCCAAGCTGGACCGAGAACAATAAACAGTAAACATAAAGGCCAGATGGCTGTTTAAACATCTGCGTACAAAACCTGTGTGACAAAATATCATATCGTCGATGTAACAGACATCATGGGCTGAAACGTTGCACGAAAAGAGAGATCCGTAATCGCACAGTCTCTACAACAAGGGCATTACCCTTAGTAGCGATTAATAAAAATTAATCTACGGCAAAATGTGAACAGATGCGTTTTTTTCTTTAAAAAAACCTCGACAATTGCACACCATACGCCGAACAGGACTCTTGACACGGGTGATACAACATGAAGCCTTAACGAATGCAATCGCTAAACGGTTCAAACAACCAGAACCACAGAAAAATTAAATTCAATGAATTCTTCTAGTGGAAAATCATATTTCTCGATACAGGCACTTATTGGTTGTTCAGTAGTAATTATTTTATTTATAAACTTTAGAACAATTCCACAAAATACTCTTATCATCAAGGAAATTATAAATGCCGTTTTAAATATAAAGTTTCATTTATTGTGCGAAATCAAACAAATCTGCCAGCTGCGGTCATGGCAACTGACTAGATATGACAATGAAAGATGAAATTCCGAATTGATTCGTGGAAAACTTTCATCTTGTAACGTTTAGAATCAAAGACTATGTAAATCCATATGAACCTTTCCAGAGAAGCCAAACAATAATCTGGGACTTCTACGGAAAAAATACTTTAAACTACTTAAAATAAATGTATGCTGTGCCGCCCTTAATAACAATTTGACACGATATTTCTTATAAATACTACTCCGTATGTAGTGATTAAAAAGACGAACGCTAAAAGAATTCAACGTACATCGGATATTTTTGGTGGTAGATAATCTTCATACCCATTCCTTCTCGGAGCATGTTCGCCGTATTCAAAGCTATTGCGCTCGTGAGGCCAATGAAGCCAACGACGGTTTCTCGCAGGGTTTTTTGTGTACCAATCGGAGTTGTTCCAGCGTCAGATTTGATAACCCATCGCGAGGTAGTGCAGAAGGCAGTGTTCGGTCCCTGGTTGGTCGCCAAAGTAAGGCTTGTTGGTGGAGCAGTGAGGGAGGGTGGGGGCGGTGGGGACGTCTGTTTTCTGGGACAGGTGTCTGTTAGTGTAGCCTGACCCCCGGTGGTGGTCGTAAGGCGTCGTTTTGGCACTTGTAAGTTCGAACAACTGCCTGTCTGATTGGCCTCAACAAAGGTGTCCTTCTTGGATAACATATTTTCAATTGGGGCACTCGTATCCACGAGGTCAAGGTAAATATCGAGCGCACGGTCAGAGTCTGAAATAACAATGCGAAGTGATGCAAACAAGTAAATGTCTAGTTGGCCTAAGTGAAGTTCAGAGGGGAAAACATCTTTACCTTTTCCCAATCCTTTAAGGGTTGAAATGAGTAGAGTGATTAGCAGGTCCCGCGTGGCCTCTTCGAATAGATTTGGAATAACAGTGACCTTGGATGAAAGAGGTCATTAAGAACTTTAACGCATTACATGTACACCTCTTGTAGCATAATTCATTAAATCTATGAAAGGGGTTGGTCGAAATTTTGTGAAACACGCTCGCCCATGAAAAGGCAACAAATCTGGCCATGGAACTGCGATAATCAACCTCAAATTAAGTAGTTGTGATATTCTCCAGTGCTCCATACTATGGTGCATTTCCACGTAACAGGGCATTGATGTTCCGCGAGTCATGGGTAACACAACTGACACTGTTCTTGTCCATCCGATTATCGGCATAATAACGGCAACCACATCGTTCATCATTGGTGGGTTTAATTCGAGGTTCAGCCATGATACCGCATGCGGTCGGCGTACTGAGGCACTAAGAGGCGGTTTGGGATTATTAATGGCCTGTTGCAATGCAGAACTGAAACATTGATTGTCAAGAAGTTCGAGAAAGGCATCCTCAGGATGACAATAGCCACTGAATTTCGTGCAGCTATTTGGGTTGAAGATACGGCCATTAGGGAGCAGTACAAGCGGATGAACCGGGAGGCCACGCGAGTTCGTGTCGATAATCTGGGAGCCAGTTGTCATATAGTCAGAAATATCACAAACTTCCCTAAAAACGCGAAATACTGTTCTAACAAAGGAATTGGTAAATTATTATAATTCATTTATAATTAAATGCAAACCAACGCGTTTTCCCGGAGATTGACAGATTATACGGAAGTAATTCGTGCATTTAATGTAGAACTAGTGAACGGTAAAATGAAATTAATGTCTTCACTTTTCCGTATGGTTGTTGCTTGTTTTAAATTTGTTGATTACGAATTTGCGCGTGATGCGTTAACCGTACTGTGTGTTGGTTTGTTTGAGATTCATTAATCGTACCCGTCCGGGGCGAATCAAGAAAAGAAAATACCCAGAATTGAAGCCTCGACAATCATTACATATATCTATAAGTTGGAAGACTTATAAGGCGTTATAACCACCCCTGAGATTACTCTATCCAATTTATTCGCCATTCATCAGATGCGTGCCAAAGTTAAGTGGCATCGTACTGCGTTATAAGTAAGTAAAAGGCAAAAAAACAGTTATCTTTCACACCGCAGTGATTAAAAAAGGAGATGCAGAAACAATTTCGCTGAGAATTAACTAAAACATTTAATTTTTTGCATATTTATCAAGATATTTAGAACGTAAAAAATTCTCGAAAACATATTTACTTAGTCAAATATTTTTTCAGGGTCATTGTGAATTAAAACACGATATTATAAAGTCCGTCTCAAGTTTAATTGTTGGTTCAACCGATTTCCATAGTGTATTACTTCATGCCCTTTATGTCTGTTCATAATTTTATATTCAACGTAATGCATTAGTCTGATTTGACTAATTCCATAAAATATCACACAATCACAAACATTGTCAGCATTTTACATTTCTCGTCTGCAATGACGGGGGTTACTCTTTTCTCCTTTTAGATAGAGAACTCTCCCACAATCCCTTGCCATGGGGTGTTAAAGTCGTATTTCGAAACAACTCTTTAAACTGTTCTCACGTTTTTCATCCATACCAAGCTGCGGCAAATAATAATAGTAATAATAATAACAATCGCTTTATTTAGTCCACAGAACCAAATTTGTAGGCCTTAATATACAAATAATTGAAAATGCAATAAAAGAAAATAGTCCGAGTTCCTGCCTGGCGTTTATATTTTGAAATAATACTCTGGCGGATTCCTCAGACTTAACCAACATTTAGATGTCAGTTTAGCTGGTAAAACGGTCAATGGCTACCATCAAGAGACCATCAACATATCAAGCTCCATTTTGAATGCAAATATTGTTAAGACAAATGCCATTTTCATTCGGGCATGACACGAATTCGTGAAGCCAAGCATTCTAAAAACGCCTCCCGATTTGTTCATCGTGTTAATCACCAACTTCGATCGAAGCCAGTTTGGTATTTCATAAGCTTGTGCGGGCTTATGTTCGGATATTGAGATTCGTGTCGTGAGACGTGCTCCAAGGTTAATGGAAATATGTTTATGTGTGTGTTACAGCTACTCAAAACGGCGACCAAAGTGGGGATGTATTTGCTCGATCCATGGTTGAACTAGGGCGGGCGTATTGAGTTGTGTTAAATATTCCCACCATGGACGGGCACTTTCGACATACTTACTGATTGATGGCCTATTACCTAACCGAAGAATTCGAACAATACGACGCGGAGACGTTTGAGGCAGGTTTGATACAACTCGTATGAACGTCAGGTCTTGTTCCAACGGAAGGTGAATGAGACGTTGCGATTATGCGTCGATTATCGCCAGCTAATTAGGCAAATAATTAAAGTCGTCATTCCCAAACCCCGCCACGTCTTAGCGAAACTAGGGGGGCTCTACCGTCTTCACTTCACTAGACTTCATGATTGGGTACTGCGAATAGGAGTAAACCCAAAAGATCGTCAGAAAATCGTCTTTTTTACCCCATGGATGCTGTTCAAATAGAAGCCCTACGCGGTACGATTTTCATCGCTCACGATCAACCCCGCTTAGCGAAATTAATCTGCCACAAAGCGGGAGTGCATCTTTATCGTGTTGGCGATGAAGAATACATTTACGTTTGGGTCTTTACGGTCGTCAAGACCACAACCCCCTAGTGCACCCGACGAATGAGGTTCAAAATCGAATTGCTCGCTGGCTGATTGTGCTCCAACACCATGACTTCAAGATCGTGCAAAACCAATGGGCGCTGAACGTGGCTGCCCACGTGATTTCTAGTTTGCCAAGTGAGTAGGAGGCACACGTCGAATGAAACACGGGAGGCGTATAAACGTACGGACGATGTTTTCAGGAAAAATCTGGGAAAAAACAGGGCGAATCCGAACTGACCGCTATAATATACGGCGATTAAGACGCTTATTCTACCGACGGAGCGCAATTGCCGAAGAATTATAATTTAACGGTGCCGCTGTTTCTGCCACTCAGTAAGGAGAAGCCAGTCATCACAAACTGAGAATGGCAAGACAAATTTTGCGAGGATAATTTGGTTGTTGTCATCTAAACCTGCAAAAAACATATACCAGTAAAACGTGACGTAATTAAATGAATAATTAACTTGATTGCTATCGGCTGTTCGATAAGTGAACCTGTGGCGCTTCACTGTTTAACCGTTTTATGGAAAAGAGGCGTTCAAATAGACTATGGCTCTCCTTTCGCGATCGACTCGCTTTTTGCGAAGTTCGCTACCATTGATTTCGGCTTCCAGCTTTGCGCGTGAGTTTCTCGCTTTGTGTTCTCACATTTTATTTTAAATAATTGTAAATTGTCATTTCCGATGTTGGCAAACCCCTAAATTCAGCGGTCATACTCGTCGGCTCTTTATTTCGTACACAAAACGATAGGAATTAAGCAGGTATATTTTCCTTAGAATTATTGATATTATTTATTGTTAAGTTTTTATGTTTTCACAATAACCGAACAAAACGTTTAAATCCTTTCAAAGCATTATTATTCGTATCGTTTATTTCGAATATCTTCCATATCGCTACAGATTGGCATGTGGAGTGGAAACCTGCTCCCTTCCCAACTTCCCCGGCTGAACGCGCAGCGGCTGCCAAAAAATACGGATTACTGCCACAAGATTACCAAATCTATGAAGATAACGGAAACGCTCCCGGTGATTATCCAAAATTGGAACCCTTTAATGAACTCCACCGGGACCCATATGAACACTATGATTATAAATATGTGAAGCGAAACTACAATGAACCCATCCCTTGGAACTGGGAGATGTACAGTTCAATGGGATACGACCCGTACCAACAGGACCTGCGTTATAACGAACCTAGGTGATATCACAATCCTCTTCTGGTTTTCATCCTTTAAAGGACTACAGTTTAACTTCACCGCCTTTCCTCCCGATAGATGGAAGACCTTATTCAAGTTTATCGCGCCTTGGATCCTACTTGGATCATTTTTATCATTAGGCGAGCATTACAAGGTCTACCCTGCCATGGTGAGCTCTACCTTTTCGTCGTAATCATCATGGTCGTTCTAAATTGGTTTCTTTTCAGATGCCAAAGCAATTTCCTGACAATGGGCGAGATAATTATACGTTTGAACCGGCTAAGTAGATCCTTCCAACCTGCCCCTCGTGTGTGCGCGCTTCGTCAGTAGTAAAAAACTCTTTAATGTCATCCATTTGGTATTTCTCATTATTCGTTCGTATTAAATTATTTCGGAAAATTTGGAAAAATACTTGGTAGCCATTTTTGAAGGGATAGAGCACGCTCACCGTTGTCATCATCAGCTTAGATCAACTTTATGTATTTAAAAACGTCTGGTGTGTAAGAGGAGGTCTTGGGTCATTTAGACATTATGATTTCGGAACATTAGTGAGTGTCGCCTATGACCGTGTGGAGCACTGCCATCTGCTTGATATAACTCCATTGACTCCGCGCTGTTAGTGGGGTATCCGGGTGAGGACATCTCAGGAGGCACGGTGGACGTAACCTCGAAACTTTATGCCTAACCCGCATGGCGCTGGTTTAGCGTCCACTAGAAGACAGCCGTTGGCGCAACGTTGGATAAGATTCGTTAAACGCGATCAGCAACCATTTTCAAATATGAACGTTTGTGCCGGTTAGTGGGATAGATGTGAACATATTTGACTGCATACGTGGGTCTTTTGCCTATTGGTTTGACAAATACGTTCTTGGGGTTATGCAGCGAGCGCGTGTCGATGATTGAAAAAATCAATAATGTTGGTCCCAACGTATGTCGAACCCGGCCACGTGTTGTGCTCCGCACATCGTAATACCTATCAACGACGAGGTCGACCTTAGCGACGGCGTTACTAGGAACGCGAGCAACGACAAGGACGATGGCGGCGGACCCCGCCTTGCCTCCAACAAGACCCGCCAATACCCCGATCCCCCACCAGAGGTTCCAGGACGGTTTCGCTACTCCATTTTCGTGCTGACGACATACGTCGGGTTGGGCAACTGCGTCTTCTTCTGCTGTCTACCTCTGTTGGCCTTCGAAGAGATTTACCGTGCTATGGGCTACTTTCGACCCATCTCGTTAGTTTGCGCTATCATGCATGTTCCCGTGGCCACATGCTGTTGCTGCCCGTGTGTGCTCTGCAAGGTTCGGAAGTTGTTTCGTAAGAAACGCAAGATCGGAGGCAATCCCATATTAGATTTACTGCTCTCACTCGGCCTCTGCTTCTGTGTGGGCGCTCAGCTGCTCTCCGAGGCCAGAGCCATTCTGCTGGAAAAGAAGCGGGGCCTCAACCGAAAAAAATGATTTCTGTTTTTTTGGAGGTAATAAAACAATGCTCCCATTATGTAAGTCGCGACCCTGGCGACTGTTTATTAATAATGCGGGGTAGGGGGGCAGATACCAGTTGGAGCTGACATCCCTGAAAACAGCGAATCGATCGAACTTTAGCGAAAAGGGATGCTGCGTAGACTGTGACACGACCGAGTTAATGCCGTTGGCACGGAGAAGATTACCGCTAGGACAAAACGCGTCCTCGGCGATGTGAAGTCAAAAAAGTGATTTCTGGTAAACTTCTTATTTAAAATACAATTCATGGAGTAACCATGGCAAAAGATTAAAGGTGGCAAACATTTGTAAACTGAGGTACATAAACGAAATAAAAGCATCACTCAATCTCGTTCATTTCTTTGTTCAACTGCCACAAGCCAAGCATTTGATGAGAACCTTTTCGCTCTCTCTTGGCCACAAGTTTGGAATTGTTCTGTTCACGCCACATCTTGGCCCATTTGGTTGTTATGCTCGGTGAGAAGGGACTCTTCATCGCGTCACCCTCCTCTTCCCGGTCCTCCTTAAAACCGCCCTGAATAATGTGGAAAAACATCCGTGATTTCAAACAAGCAGGAAATCGCGCTTATCACCATTACGTTAAATGTGAAGATGTCGTGCACTAGCCGAAGAGAGATTTAAATTGCGATGCACATACCCAGGGATCCGAGTTCGTCTTGGCCTTCTTTATTATCGCCATATATTTGTCCCACGGGAGGTTGTACACATTGTTAGGTTTCTCAACGCTATAACGCGCAGCTGGATTGTCTTTGTACATAAAGCTCTGGGTTTGCTACAATATTTGTAAATGTTTCAAACATTTCCGTACACGCCAAGGGTAGAAGATAAATAATAAAACGCACCGTGTTATGGCTGAAAGCCTGAACGAAAGTGAGTGGGGGCACCTTCCTGAATGAATTTTCGCGGGCGATTCGTTGTCTGATGGTCTTGCTCGTTTGGGAAAGGAGAACGTCGATAGTTTGGGTAGTCGGATCACTATTTTCTTGACCTGCTGAGTTGGGAAAGTTCCAGAATACCGTTAAATGCCTCCCATCTTCAGATGCCAAAATCTTGAATGAGTACAAAGAAAGAAGATCGCCAGATTACGTCAATTTTACGTGACTGGGTTGCATGTACACAAACAAATATTATGCTATCAACAAAATATGTTGACTTACGCTTTCTATTCCAACTTGTCCCAGTAGGTCACTATTAGTTCCAGACTTTAAAATCATCTCTATTCTCCGCTTATACTTTCGCATCAAGTGAGTTTCTTGATTTCTAGATTGAACCGGCAAATTGTTAAAAAGGCCACACCCTTTTTGAGTGTGAACGGAAGAATGAATTTTTGCAAGTATGAAAAGTACACCGGAAATTTGAGCATTGTGTAAATTTTCGGAAAGACAAATAACGCCGTTTAAAATGCGTGCCAGATTCATAACCCACTGGACGCTCTTCCAAGGGAAGGGATTCTGACCTAAGAAATGTTAGACCTTCGCTGGGGGTTGTAACGGCAAACGTAGAACACAGGCGAACGTCCCAAGCAGCCATAATCAGGAGAAGACGCATTGAGTGGAGGGAATAAGTTTATAATAAGATGCATAGATAAAAGACAATGAATATGCATAACTGGCGAGGCTAAAGAGGCTTTGAATAAACAAAGGACGGGGATTAACAAGGCGTCATTGAGCTTGGAAAGGTTGGGAAGTTGCTAGAGTCTTGTCGACTGAGGATGAAGGCAGCGTGTCCAGTGGGGAGGGTGATCTGCTACGGCTGCGAAGGGTTGGGAGAGCGGAAGGCATCCTGTATGCAGGGAGAAAGTGAGTTACCTAACATGGGCCAGAGGGTTGTAATCACCACCGTATGGAACTCCGTGCTATCGAAAGATAGCTAGGAAGATGGACGTCTCCTATTGGGTCATGTCGGGCATTACATTGTGTGTGCTTGAAATCACACGCGATGTGCTGGTAAAACACCGACGTTACACACCCAATAGCATTTTGAGCCTTCAGTTAACGTATAATGACCTTGGCAATTGGTGTAATCAATCAACAGATTATTACTATTTATTCAAAAAATGATACTTGGCGGGAATCAATTAGCAATAAATAGCATTAATTGCATTTATAACGTTACGTTCCCCTAATTCGCTTTTAAATCGTTCAATGTTGCTGATTGTGAACAATCAACATTGGGTAAATTACACAGAAGCCGGCGATGTCGTGAAGTCTCCTGTGTAGCACGAATATCTATCGACGAGCATTATTTGTTAGACCATATTTTGAACTAGAGACTGCGTAATTAAAAGCACGACGTTTATAAACGTTGTCCATAAAGCCTCGTGCTGGTAGTTTCTCTCGAAACGCGACCATTAATCTTTCAAATTTTGTTTACAGTGGTATTCTTACCGAACTTATCGATGTTGACAATGCATTTCATGTGGAGTTACCAGATTCCAGTAAACCCCAGTATATATGGGCCTTGTTTGAAAATTATGAGAAGGCGATGACCATAGTTTACTCTGACAGATATATCGCCTTAAAATGGTATTTAAGGACCGGGTATTCCAGAAAATGTTGTTTTGTGCCTGGTTTAAAAATCTCGAAATTGGACCGGAATGAGCAAGTTTGACGGATCTCTGGTTGCGGACACTCATTATTTGCCCCACCTTGCCGAAACGGAATTTACAAGAGGATGTCGAATTACCACAATAATATTACAATAATAACAATGTTAAGCGCTTTATTGAAGTTCCGAAAACAAATTCGGTGAGCATACCAAATTATATAACAATTCTATACGAAAACTTTCATTTTGTTCCGGAATAAATTCTAAGACAGGCATGTGTAAACATTTGTGGTATTCGAATATTTTAGTTTGGTCAAGGGTAAATAAATGAAAAATTGTGAGTCAGACAAGAGGCCAATTTATTTGCAAAGTTGGGAAAAAATATAAAAATTATATGTTTAATGTTGGTGGATCTCAAAAGACCCCGCAACTGAAAGAAAGATTTACTCTTAAGCTGCCCCTTGAGTCGCGCTTAACCTTTAATTGGTCTATATATGTTCCTTCACTGCTTCAAAAATAAGTTCTGGAACGTTTTGCCAGCGGCCAGCCTACGTCACTATTTCTCGAATTTTTGCCAGACTGACGGCTACAGCATTTTCGGTATGAAATCATTTAAGCTCCATGAACATGTTGAACAATATTCCGGTCGCATAGTCATTAGACTAGAGGCAATAGATTTTTTTGAAGTTTGGCAATTTGGATTGAATAATTTTGTCAAGTTTTCCTAAATCGCCTCACAGCAGATTTTGCGACATAAAATCGAAACGACTTGTCATCTTCCGCGATCCCTTCCGTAATATTACGCTGTTGATAATATTACCGCTTCTTGAAAAACACTGAGCATTACCCCAAGTCCCTCGATTCTCTTGTCCTGTCTACAGGGAGTAGCCATATAGTGAGCCGGATTACTTGGTTTATTCGCATAACAGTTTCTAAGTTCGTGTGCAACATTTTTCGACTTTAATTAAAAAACGGGCTTGTGACAATTTCGGCTTTCTACATCAAATATTTCATAGTAATTTGGCTCACAAGGAATATTATTCCGGGAACACAAAATTATAATTACCCCTCTACGGACCCTCTGCGGCAAAAAATAGGATTCGGTTGCTCAGAGATAATAATTGTAATACGGCCTTTATTATTGGGTGGCAATCATTTTTCCAGATGTAGTCTATTTTGAATATGGCCAATCATAATTAATAAAATCCCCTTTTATATTCGGGGGATAAGTATTAAATAATGCAATGGATTGTTCAAAATATTGACAGGCAATAGAATATGGCCAAACGGAATAACCTTTCAGACAGGGACAAATTATTGAAGTCTTATACCAATAAAAGTAAAGCATTTTCCGCTAACACGCCGACATTTCAGTGTCCGCCATTGAGGCAGACGAGACGGGTTTTTTTAATTTCAAAGGAGCAATTTACAAAGTAATAAGAACTTTTAAAAATGGAGAATGTATGCGGAATGCGATCTTCTTTCAGATTTACCGATGTATATTACATACCCTTCATATTGACTTGTTTTTACTGTTTGACTGATATGACCTTGAAACATCCCCGCAGATTAGATTTAACACTGTCGATTTTATTTTTTTTCCATTGCGGGCTCTAGGAGCCATGATTTTCGAATTCTTTCTTATCATGCTCCTTCTTGGATATGAAACAATCGCTACACATTCGAATAGTCACGTTGTAATCTATGGACCACTTTCAAATGGCGAAAAGCTGAAAATAGAGTCTTTGCTAAATGCTAGCCACATATCAAATGTACGTGTAGCATTTTGATGGATTAACTAATTTTTTATCGAACTATTTTTTGTGGTTTATTTATCCATCCAACTATTTTCTTAATTTTAGGCTCTATTAGACAAATCAATCCATTACATTAGGTCGCCTTTATCAAAAGAAGAATTGAAGTATTTATTTTCAAGCACGGGCGATATTCCCAATGTATGCAAGCGATATGGGTATTTTATAGACGGGCGCTATTTTTAGATTCAAGGCATCCACTATCAATCTGAAGTTTATGTTCGTAAAATGGCCCCACAGTACACACTGAGTTCCCGACCCAGAAAAAGAGCCGACTTGGCAGTAAAGCAGACAATCCGTCCATTGTAACTTGTTTTTAGAATGATCTCGACTATTCATTCGCCGTGTTGAAAAAAGTGAAATCACTACGGAAGGCCTTGAATTTCAATGACCCATATGCGAATGAAATGTGGCAATTCGTAAGTCAAATCGTTTAAAGTAAATGCTCGATGGGCTTTCAGCTTAACGACGGCAGCCCACGATTCGGTGGATTCCCAGGATTCGACATCAACTGCTATCCCCTTTACGCAGCCAACATAACCGGAAAGGGTTCGGTCGTAATAGTTGTCGATGACGCACTTGACACAACGCACGAGGATCTAAGACCAAACATTAATTTCAACCTAACAGATGACCTATTGAACAGTACTCGCAAAGATGCGAGAGGAACGGACTTTGTTATGAAAAAAAGTGATGGGTAAGTCACTCGGATTTAGTGGAGTCGAACTGTATATTTGTAAATGTTACCTAAAAAATCATTTTAGAGAGCACAACCGAGTTTGTGTAAAATATCTTTCCTTAATCATCTTTGCGTTTTTCTTCTGAGATTCTTGAGTTCGTATATCAAAACTTGCTTTTAATTTTACAGCCATGGAACAGAAGTTGCAGGTCTTGTGGCAGCAGTTGCAAACAATTCCAAATGCGCGTTCGGGGTTTCCTACGGCGCAACTCTGGGAGGTGTGTTTGCTTTCATCTCACTGTCTCCCGTATTTTCTTACCTACGCCATAAATCCTAACCACTTGCGTAGTTCAAAAACCTGATTTATAGCACGTCAATCGGCACTCAAATAAATAGAAACCCTCAACCACAAATCATTATCGCGGAAGCATCCTTTGGTTCGATTTAAAGGAACTGTCTATCGTTTTTTTTCGTCAGGGATTCGTCTGCTCGGCCACAAGGTTACTGACTTCATGGTGGGCGAGGCATTGGTTCGCTTCTCGAAACAGGCAAACATCTACGTCTCCTCGTGGGGTCCGAGCGACGACGGCAAAACAATGCGCTCTCCGAGGAAGTTCATGAATGAAGCACTAGCCAGTACAACTCTTCAGGTGAGCAGAACTCCTCTGACCTGTTCTTTGCACTTCGTCCTAGTTTTTGCTTAAAGGAGACCGATGGAGCACAACCTCCGATTGGATTTCTAGATTCATTCAAACAGACGTAATATCATGAATGCGACCGGAAGTTATAAGCCTGAATTTAGCAGAATTGCCGTAAATTGCATTCAGGTAGTAAGACCCCTCGTTTAGTAACTCACAAGCAACAACTCTGTTGGATTTTCTGCCCGATGTCTAGCGAAATAGTACAAGCAATTCGTATTAGGGAGGTATAATGGCACCAAGCTCTAATGCATAATGTCCAAGGAATTTGTGTTAATTGAAAAATTAATGGATTGGTAAAATAATGGCAATTTGGAACCCCAGTAAAACAAATGTCCGAAAATCCGCGGATTTTTCAAACAATGATGCCAAGCTCCACGATCTCTGCATATGTCCGATTACGGCATTTCTATGGTCTCTTCCTATTGGAAACATCGATTAAAACAACGGGCATGGACAGGATAATATTATAATTCTGTTCGTTGAAACTTAAGCAGCCAAGGCACTCTAAATGCGAGCTAAATGTACACACTATTTAGAGAAGTTTGGGTGGTCTAGAAATCCCTTTTTCGAAAATCCAGTGTAGCCGAAATTAATATAAATACTGAAGGTAACCTTAGGTTTTATTATTGATCGCAGCCAATTTTAGGGGAATTGAAGGCCTGTAAACGGCTATGCTTCACGGTTTCAACGAATTATGCTAATTTGCGCATAGCCCCAATCAGATGGCTCAGTCTATGTGCCAGTTGATTCACTCCAAGCACAGCGGGATACTTCTGAGTCACCATAATCGATCAAATGAATTTTGCAAAATTCAAATGCACACGCGCAATCTCTCGGTGTTTGGTGTGAATGTCGGAGTGTGAGAGCGCCAGAGAAAACAGCCGATCTCCTCATAGGCATCATTTCAAACTGCGGGCTCACCACCAGGTTATGATTTCAATTTATGCGCGCATCCAATGACGAACGCACGCGTTGTTTCATACGTTGAGGGGTTTCGGTTTACTGAAATCTAATCGAGCATTCTGTTGCCGTTTCTGTGTCACCTTGCGTGACTCTTTTCGCGGGGGTGTGCTTTACTGATTAAGCCTGGGACCCCCATATCGGGGGGTGTGTCGTTTCAAGCACAATATATTGATTTGTTTAAATGTTATAGGATTTGCGAATCGACCAATGTGAGTGAAAACCCGAATAATTAATTAATTGATCAAGATAAGAACACGAACAACGTAAATTTGAGTAGCTCGGAAGGTATGGAATTAAATGGTCTCAAGGAACCTCTTTGAACAACTATAATGCATTATTGAAAAGGGAATCATGTTGTTTCACGTGAAATGAAGCAATCAGTGTTATAAAACGGTTCAACTAGGAGGAAAGATTTTTTCATATACAACCAGTTTATTGTGCTTATAACTTATAGCATTCATATTTATAGGTGCGAAACAGCGATTTAACATTTCCAATATGAAACGGTGTAGATGTTTCGTAGTCACATTCGCTAATTATATTCGTCGAGCTTTTTCAATGACATATTGACTTGCCAACGTTTTCATTTGAAACGAACCAATAAAAATGTGCGTTTTAATGACAATCCATACTGGTTTAAAAATACGATTTCAAAAACATTACACCGATATATACTGATTTTTGTTGCAAATTATTGAATTATCTTTTATAGGCTAAGTGAAAATCGGGAAATTTATTGGAGTCGTGTAGGGGGTCCTTAAATATTCAATTGAGCTTTTCTTGCTAGAGGATTAACCGACTTAATTGTTGTTACCATGCGAATTTTCGTGTCCCACGACGATGCTGACCTATCCACCATCGGACCACCGAACAGACATGAGTGGTCACTAAATCGCCTTTCCCTTGTCCATTGGTCCATAAACTGTAGATAAATTGGGTGAGCTTTGTGAGCTGTGGTAGGGTGCTTCTGCTTCACCGATTCTGATGAATCTTAAAATTAGGATAGATGGGGATTTACGGAATTGCAATATACAGCCGCTCTTGTTTGAATTCTACGTGATAGCCTTCGCATTGGTCGCAGTGATTTAAATTGAGACCGTTTAGAATAGGGGTATCTTAGGGGGCATTATTACTAAGTTACCTATTGCCGCCGCGAAGATAAAGAACGCCGGGACGCCCAGCGACCACTCGTTGAAGTCAATAGAGTGACCTTCACGCTAAATAGCAAGGCGACCGGCGAAAATCTACTGGTCGGAATGTCCCCGACTCTCTCTGTTTTGTAGGGCAACCACGGCCGCGGGGCTGTTTTCCTCTTTCCCTCCGGCAACGGTGGTGACGACGGGGACAACTGCGGCGCGGACGGATTCGTCAACCACCCGCAGGTGATCTCCGTCTCCGCCATGAGCGAAGATGGACTGATGCCGGTCTACGCCGAGGGATGCGCCGCCGTAAGCATCTCCGTCCCCATTGGGGGCGCTCCCGACAAGAAGACGTTCCACCAGAAGATGATCAAACGAAAATTCATTGTGGTAAGCGCACACACTCGCAAATCAGAACCTGTTTGTGCATTTCTCCCGATTTACGGAGTCCGACACCACAAGCAGCAGGTGGCACGTTCTCAAACCCACTCGAACATTTGCCTCCTCCTCCTCCTCCTCCTCCTCCTCCTCCTCCTCCTCCTCCTCCTCCTCGTCCTACCTCTCCATCTAGTCCCCCTGCGCGTTCTACTTCACCATCTCCTTCTCCCACTAGTCTCTTTCAGCACATTTTTATCCTCCTACCCCCTTACCCTTATAGTCTTCCTTCTCCTCCTCTTCCACCGCTACACAGAAAGAAGTTGTGAAACAAGACGAGCAAACGTTTTACTTCTTTTGTGCGGCACTCGAACTTATAGCAGCGGCACAAGATCCGATTTAGCAGTACTTGTAGGAAATTGGACAGCTTACCGGTATTTCGATAGCAAAGTGTAATTTCGTCATTGAAGAGCTGGTCTAGTTAGTCCAGCTTAGTCCCCCTTACCCTTATTGTCTTCCTTCTCCTCATCTTCCACCGCTACACAGAAAGAAGTTGTAAAACAAGACGAGCAAACGTTTTACTTCTTTTTTGCGACACTCGAACTTATAGCAGCGGCACAAGATCCGATTTAGCAGTACTTGTAGGAAATTGGACAGCTTACCGGTATTTCGATAGCAAAGTGTAATTTCGTCATTGAAGAGCTGGTCTAGTTAGTCCAGCTTAGTCCCCCTTACCCTTATTGTCTTCCTTCTCCTCCTCTTCCACCGCTACACAGAAAGAAGTTGCGAAACAAGACGAGCAAACGTTTTACTTCTTTTTTCGGCACTCAAACTTATAGCAGCAACACAAGATCGACAACCAGAGAGGTTCCCGTGGGCAGCACCATGGACTGAATCCCCAAACACCCCTAATCCGATTTAGCAGTACTTGTAGGCTATTGGACAGCTTACCGGTATTTCGATAGCAAAGTGTAATTTCGTCATTGAAGAGCTGATCCAGTTAGTCCGTTTTAGGGATTCATCGGAGACACCAGTGGTCGAATAATTCCACCTAATTGGTATCCACGGTGTGCATCGAGCGCGTTTCACAACCGTAGGTTTGTATACAATGTTTTATCCGGAGACTGATCAAGCCTCTTCCCCAACGCGTTCGTAACCTTGAATAGCTTCCTGGATTTATGGAAACACACACTAGCACACTCAGTACAGTCATTGTTAGTGCTTGGAACCCAATTTAATGCTAAATAGTGAGAATTACAAATAACCAATATCGTTTTTATTTCGAGTTAACTTATGCTCGTCAGAGAATTTTTAGCCCCCTTTTTTTAAAAAAATATTAAAACGGAAAAGAATATCGTCGCCTGTTCTATGTGTAATCGTCACTTCCTGTATCAATTTTGTTTGTTGTATATTTTAAAGCTGAACGTTTTGGTCCTCGTGACTTCAATAAAGCGAATGTCAATATTATTGTTGACATTTTCTCCAACGAAGCTTCCTAATTTTAGCCGAGCGCGGCGTTGTTCCTTGTGTCTTCTAGCCCACCACTTCCATCAACAATCACTGCACGGAGAACTTCGTCGGCACTTCTGCCTCCAACCCCATCGTGGCAGGCGTAATTTCGCTTGCTATTGAAGTAAAGTAAGTAGCGAGTGTGTTTAGACCCCCCCTTGGTCGAAAGACGCGTCCTCCTTCCTAATTGGTGATTTTTCAGTCCCCTCCTAAGGCCACGTGACATCAGCGCGCTGATTGCATTAAGTGGTCGCATTCCAGTGGCTGCCGCATACGATTGGTCAATCAACGGTGGCGGACTGCTAGTGAGTTTTTGCCCAGATTTTAATAACATCCACCACGAAAATAAACAACTTTAGGGCGCACTTCACTGCACAATAGCAGGAGGTTGCTGGAAAAAGGTGCTTACATTTGTTTGACGTTTCCAACTCATAACACTCTTCTTCTGCTGTCTGATGACTGTGTTTGTACCCTGGTGGTCCATTTGGCTATTGATTTAGCCATAAATATAACCATGCAGCTAACTGATGACGGTTTTCACGTAATAAAACGCACAGTTTACACAAATTGAGCAATTATTTGCCGTAATTACTCAGACGTAGCACACCATCAACTATAACTCCCCGTCTTTTTTAAAAATGCCAGCCTCCACGAAGGAATGTCCTAGTATGGGACATTTATTCAGTCGTATGATGGTCTAGTTGGAGATGGCTGCACAAACAACAATGACGTAGATATTAAATGTTCGAGATATGCATGATGAGAACATGTGAGACGTCCCCGGCCCAAAGACGCCCAACCCTTGTTAAAACAAGAAGCAGCAACTGAGGACCATCATTGATTGTGACCAACAGCTGTTGCGTCGACCAAATTCGAATATCTGGAATTGCTTCCCCTATTCGTCCTAGCCAATCGGTCATGATATTTGCTACAATTCGGACAACACAGTCCAACCGCGCATAAGTACACGGGTTTTTGTTGAACGGTCGAATGTCGTGAAGTGTGGATGTCGTACCAACACGATGCGTCTTCGTTTTAAATGAAGCGACATAAACGACGTCGTGCATCATTCCGCCCATGGTTACTATTTCCTTACCCCTCCCACAATTCGGTAATTCTTTGTTGTAGCTGCCCTAGAGAAAACAAGACTGGGAGAATTCCAACTAAGTTTTATGTGAAATACTGCAATTAATTTCGTCTTTATTGTACATTGGAGCTGCGAGCGTCCGTCTTCGTGAACGTCATAAAACAACAATTATTATTATTATTAATTGGATCAAACGGCCGTTGTTTTCATAAATGACGGCATATGTTAATGATTTTAATATTTTTTTAAAAACTAGGACTGGTAATTAACCACTGCATTCTTCGGATCTGAAATTGTTCTATACTTAGTCAAAAACAAAGACAATTCTTCGGACCAGGGCATGGGAGACAAAATAGATTCGCAATATTACTGAACTGTTGTCCACATAAATATCACACAGAGAATGGATCAAAATCAAAACAAATCAGCGAGATTTCGGCTGGAGCTTTTATTGAACCAATCACATTTTGTTTCGATAATTGAAAATTCCAGCTCGTTGTTTCATTCACTGATTTTTTGGCCTCCAGGTAAGCCACACGTACGGGGCCGGTCTTCTGAACGCAGTGCGCATGGTGAATCTGGCTAGGAACTGGAAGCCCATTGGTCCACAAACATCCTGTGTCATTCGCCTTGGGGAAGCCCGCAATTCCACCGAGGTCAAACGTAAGACGAAGGAGGAGAGAAAGTAGTAGGTTTTTTTCTTATTTTCATATTTGCCGGGGGGGGTCTTAGATGATCCAAAGCAACCGAGCGATTTGGTGGTTGGATATTCCTTGGCTACGATCACAACGTGACACTCAAACCGTCTAATTGATATAACGGAATCATTGGCGGTTTTACGCTTGTGGGAATAATAAAAGCACGGTGTTGCCAAAGACCACTGGCAACAATGAATGATGGTGTACATTATTCAAACATGAGTCCGATAGCTGAGCCTGGGCGCCTGTGTCTTTCAACGCGCCTGTTCTGTCTATTTTTGTACGACCGAGTGTCCGAAATCAAATTTTACTCAGTTTGTTATAGCTTTTGAGACTCTAATGGTACTGGCATTAGCAAGGTCACCCCTGGCCGAATCGTAAAGTGGTTTGCCATAACTGTTGCGTCGTGGCTATTTGCCGATCTTTGAACTCCACCTGACACCTAACCCACGCCTGTGACTCCAAGTAGCATATTGAAGCAGGGGATACACCCTGTTAAACCGCTTGAAGTGTGGGTAGCGATGACCTCAAGCTCTCTGGAAGTCCATCGTTCCCCACAGCGTGTGCTAGCAGTTCAAGGCGAATGGTGGAGGAGATCAACTCCGAAATGCGTTGCGTTTCTTAAACCTGGAACCCCTCTGCCTCTCTCGATCGACACCTAACATGACTATTCTCTCGGCCGACGATCATTGAACAATTACAACTTAATATGCTTTTCATGTACCTGCTAGTTTGGAGGCCATCTACCCGGGTAAGGCATCGTCATTTAATTTCACATTCACGGAGGACCAATGCAGCGTCAGAATCCTCGAAATGGTTCGTGTCGAAATGCAGTGGAACCACAGACTTCGTGGTGCCCTCGATGTCTGGCTTCGATCTCCCAGCGGCCAGGCTGCAAATCTCCTGGCTCCAAGGCGTCGGGATAAATTCAACGGTGATTCCGAGATGATATGGAAGAGCCTCATCCACACTGGGGAGTCTTGTCTAGGCAACTGGACGATTTATGTGAGTAGATTCTTGGGCATTGGTGATTTCAATAATATATACATATTTATTGCAACCAGACGATTTGGGGGAGGGTGCATCATAAATGATCTGTATTAGTCTAACAACCAAACAGCTTATCCCTGTGTGTAGGAGTCATTGATAAAACTTCAATCAAGCCGGTGATTAATAATCATCTGGAAGATTCTTAATAATTATTTTTCCGATATCTTTGATTTGTATTCACCAAATAGGTGGTCTCATCTTAGCTGTTGGACGAATCTACAAAAGGCCGAGGTAAATCCAGACACTGCTGGTCATAAGGTAGCTCAGGAAAGATGATGCAAATACTATTCTAGACCTGGGAAAAACCTCTTGTCAATACGACAGTTACCTCAATTATTTTTCACGAATTTCATTCACGCATTTGGACTGGGAATTGGATTTCTAAATAGCAGATCACTTATTTTCTGGATGTTTTTTGGACGTTGTTAAAATTCGCACACTTCATCTCAGCGAATCTGAATGATTTATTTAAGTGGAGGGGTCTAATATCAACCGTAAAGTCGAATGAAAACATCCGCAAGCACATACCAACAATCTGCAAAAATGCCCAAATTGCGTAACGTCCATGTTTGACAAATGACGCAACCGGTGGCCATTGATATTTCGATTTTCATAGTAGCCATATTTTAAAGCCTTCTTTTTCCCATAGGTGAGAGACGACGGACGTGGGAGTAGGCTTGGAGATACAAAGAGGCCACGTGGATTCATCTACCTCCTCGGCATCCAGGCTCTCGGAACAGTGGAGGGCAAAAGCGCATTGGAGCGAAATTCTGACGCCATTTTGCCCCACTGGACCAAAGAACAGAAGTTGGCACGCAACCATCGCCGGGCAGTAAGATTGAGCAAGGCCTGGGTCCACAAGATCTACGACTGGCAACGCTGGGATGCTCTGAAGGAGGAAGTTATTGACGCAATAACGAATGAACCAGCTAGGCGTGTCAATGCAACAGGCTAGGTGATGCCTTCTCTCTCGCTACATCAAAGTAGTTTGTGACTCTCATATTCTTGTTTACATTTTCCTTATCATCAGTGATCTTAGATAATAAAGCAGTTTTCAATCGGTTACTTTTGTTGAACCCCTGTCCGTGCAATCTATTGACTTCCATATAGTCTATGACCCAGTTTAGATTTGCAGTCATTCAAGTGTGAATCGATCTGCATGGACTTCGCGTCAGTCAGAGATATTTTAATGGGGTGTCGCGTACTAATGTGCGTGACGAGAGAACAACATCTAGTGATTTGCGTTGTCTGAGATCTTTGAAGTCACAGAAAAAACACCAGAAAACAATATCGATGCGTCGGGAAATATGTTGAATTCCCAAGTTAATTTTATTGTGTTTGACCTTTTCGATGTGTATGGATTAAATTGATGGATCGATTTCTTAAATGTTTACAATTGTCGTTGTAACCTGTGAGCCTGAAGCAAGCTCTCTTGAAGCCCAATTTTTTGTGACTTGTTAGTCCAGATAACAGCATTCACTGTCACAGGTCGGAACCGAATATGAATTAACGAAAATTCAGGTCTCCTAAAACGAAAATATTCAACGGAACCGGCATCCAATGCACGACTTTTGAACTCAAACTCACTCGTTCCTCCAGCATGTGTGAAAGACAGATCCTGGCACAATGGGCGCAGATCAACACAAAGATTCGTCCCCCCCCGAAAAAAACAGTCATATTATACAACCGAGAGCTCTGTTGCAAATGTGTTTTTTTAAGGCTGGAGATGCCCCCCTGAACGCACCTCAGCCATACGACCCGTCCAACAAATTGTCATCAAATCCGCGACATTTCCTAGTAGTCGGGAAACGACGGCGATAATCATGAGGCCATTGCCGCTAATAGTCCCTCTATGAATGTTTCTACCATTAGGTGTCCATCCCGATTAGGGTCCATCTGCTGGGGGAAAAATGGACACTCGATTGTTGAGTAAGAATCTGTGTCATTCACACGCAGTCAGTAAACGATGGAGCGTGTATGACGCCTCCAGAGTGCAAACTTGACCCGCATGACGGGGATCAACTCTAGATTCGGTTGATAGTTAGACTAATCCCGCCGAATCGAATGAGAAAGACAACGGCCACAAAATGCCCCCGAAAATGGCCACCATTTCAGTCTACCAATAGGACGCGCGTACTCTCCGTGGCCGTAGGCAGGAATAGGCTCATTATATAATTATATATATCGTAAAATATGTATATACCATGGGGCGGATTGGCGCCCTCACGTTCCTTCTTCTCGAGTCTGCACACATTAATATAAGTAGTGAGGAAAAGACAAAGAGTACAAGAATAGAGAGAGGTAGGGTGAATGTTGGAAAATCAGTGGCGAGGAAGGTCTCGTGTACAATGGAGAGGGGGGTGGAGGTGGTATCTTGGTTCAATATGCGCTGTTAGAGGACTTCTTTCGTGCTGCCGCTGCTGCTGCCGCTGCTGATCCCGTTACTGGTGTCGCCGGAGCACCACCCAGCATCGCGGAATTCAGCGAAGACCTGAAACACTTCATTTTTGTCGACGACGAAGACAACGACGACCCCGACGTCGCGATCTCATTAGCGGCATTTAGGGCGCGTGTCCGAGCGAAATCGATCTGCGCGTAGGCCACAGACCCGTCATCGGGAACGCGATTGGCGTCGGAACCGATGGGTGGAGCGTGTTGTTCCTTCTCGGAGGAGCTTGCGATGGAAGAGGCAGACGAAGCTGACGAACAAGATGATGAACAGAACGTGGCCGCAGCAGCAGCACCAACAGCAGTGGAAGTCGGTTTTTCCGCCACAATCGTCGTCGTCGGCAATGGCGGAGCAGCGTCGGAACCAGCGTTTGTCACAGATGAGGTGGACAAGATATGGACGTAGTTGAGCGCCGGAGCGGGGAGAACAGTGGAGATGGAGTGTGAGGACCTCCTACGTCCTCCATTGGCCGGCGGCGTCTTTTTCGTCGTTTTACACTCAAAGCGACCAGGGGAGATAGTTGACGACGACGTCGAGGCGTTCGTGTGGAGGGTGGAGGCGCTGGAATCGCCACCACCCGAACCCGAGTTCGATGAACCCGACGTCGGTAATGTAGTCGTCGATGTTGGGGCACTAGTGTCCATGCGGTCTCCCATGTCCGTGGGAGTCTTGAAGGGTGACGACACCACTAGCGCAGACTCCCCAGCGGGAACGCTGATCGAATTCGCGGGACTCGGACGAAGATCCACAAGGGCGTAATTGCGCCTCGGCTGACGTATCTCGTCGGGGATGTCGTCCATGAAATGCCGTTGCGGAGACGCCCAGGAGCTTCCGGTGGAAATCGAGGTGGTGGTGGTGGTCGATGCGGCCGAAATCATGTGTGAGATGTTCGCGTAGGCTGCAGTCTCTAGGGGGGGCTGTGAGGAGTTGTGGAGAGGGTTGAGACCGGTACAACCAACAACACCAGCCCCCATAAGATTGTAATAGGTTTGATTCGGCGAACCCGGGGAAGAGGAGGATGCCTGGGATGTCGAAGACGACTGAACCCGAAAAGAGGGGAGGGTGTGTGTTAGGTTGAGGAGGTGAATTAAATACAATATGCTGCCACAGCCGCTTACCGGTGAATAGAGTACAGTGCCACACAACCGATTGACTCTACCTCCATCAAGACAGTCTCTCGTTGCAGCAGTTAGGCCACCCAAAATGCCACCTAGTTTAGACGGAGACGATTTCCCCCTGAATGGATTCATGTTGGCGTAGGCGTGCGGTTGAGATATTACCGGATTGGTGGATGTGCTGGAGGATTCTGGGGCAATTGGAACAACCGAGCAACCGCAAAGGATGCACCGGGACAGCTCCGGTCCACCAGAACCCCTATCGCCGTAGTCATCGCCGACGTCGTCTAGACCCAGATAGAGGACCGACCAGGGCCGTGGAAGGCCTGGTGTGGGATTCTGCTCCTGCTGCAGTTGTCGGTTGGGATGTCGACACTGGCCTGGGCTTCCTGAGTGAGTGGGGACGGCACGAGGTAGAAACTGCCAGATGAATAGCCGCGAGGTACCGAAGTGGCAGGTGATTCGACTTGAGGCAGTGGAGTCCACCTCCACCCCCTCGTCGTCGTCGTCGTCTTCCTCTTCCTCCTCCTCCTCGTACTCGTCAATATCATAACAGCAATCGGCAGCATCGTGGTCGACGTAGAGGTGGTGGCGGCGGTAACAGGAGTCCTCAGTGTGGCCCCCCAGACGACAACGACGACGAAGATCAAGAAGATGATTCTGGCGATTGACGAGACGTTGGAGATCGAGGTCTGCAAGGAGTGGCGTGTTCCAGAGGCAACAGTCGGGGCAACAGGATCCGGGGCGGTGGACAATGTACCTGGGAAAGGCGAAAATACACCGAATATTGGATCACGCAAAACTGCTATCCGTCTCCAATATTGCTTATTCTCTCCATCAAAGAGACCACCATCAAAGCACTGTTTTTTTCTCAATCTCTTCGATCAACGCGAAAGCACTACCGATTAATGCACACAAGCCCGGTGGCATATCGCAATTCGGTCAATCCGTATTTTTCTCGAAGCAGGAACTCAGCGACGAGATTTTAATATAGAGCCTTGTTACTTTTGTTCTACTGAAGGGGAATCGCCGTGCATTTGCGTTCGCAGCAACCGATACCTGTAAAGCGGCGTCTACCGATGCCCATTATCCCATGTTCATCTTGGCAACGCGAACAAAGCTTACCACTTGAAATCCTTTTCACAAAGCCGGCTCACTCGCAGGGGATCACTGAATGGAGGGGGTGCAAATGAGAGCAGAATGACGCATGGGGAGGTGCTGTACAGAAGCGAGAGAAGTCGGTCCAGTGGACTGCCATCGCCAACTCCGAGCATAGCGAATACGCGCTCCTGCTTGAGGAGACGTCGACGTGTGGAGCACTCGTCGGGAGTGCAGGACCGACGACAACGGACCGAACGAGCGGACGACTCCCAGGGCAATGACACGGTTCGACAAAGCTCTTCATCTAGATAGGGGGGATTCCAGAGTAAGGGTCACTGTACCTGCTCGCATTCAGCTTCGGTTAACAGCCACATTATTGTTTCAAAATACTGTTTTTTTTGTGTAGTGAAGTCCCATAAAGATGCCAAAGATGGCCTACGAACGTTGAACCGTGCAAAAGGTGTAGTTAAGAGATAAACCCGACCAGAAAGATAATGTCAATGGTGATGTGGGCGACGGTAGAAGCCGCATTAAATTCCACAGATGCAGCCGCCAAGTCTGGGTTTTACCAGGTCCGATTTAAACCAGGTGCAGCTGTTTAAATTCTCAAGGGCTGTTCTATTGGTGAAAAATCGGCAGACTTACGCAGTCTGTAGGCCTCTTGGGTCCACCGGGAGGATTTTCGCGACGGCAGCCGTGTCGCTGTTCGAGGAGATTCGCGCATCTTGCGTCGCCCCGCTAGCGGCGAAACCACCGACGTTAATCGACTCGAGGGGAGCTGGTGTTGTTCAACAGCCACATCTTCATCGACCGTAAACACGGCACCGATTCCCACCTCCGAAGTGGATGGGGAGGTGGAAGAGGAGAGTACGTGGGAGCGACGCTTCTGCAATTGGACCAGCTTCTTCTTCTTCATGCTGGTTGCCGCGACGCCTCGCTTGGCCCGCCTGCACCTATCACAAAACACTCCCCTGGTATCTGCCACCGCGTTGCCAGAGGCCGCTACTGGGGTAGGTTTGTAGATCTTGGGGTTGGGTGGTGGCGCGGGACATTGGGATGGGAGAAAATGCGACATTCGGGGCAGAGGCGGCTGTGGTGACGGATTGGGGTGGGAGTTCATCATGCCCAGGAGATCAGGTTTCTTGGCTGGTGGAGGGCCGGGCACCAGAGACGTAATGGTCCCCCCACCAACTTTCACTGAGGGATAGAAGAGGTCCTTCTTCGTGGTGACAGAAGAGCAGGCCTCGGAGGAACTGCCCCCACACTGGTCGACACCGGTGGACCCCGCCTTTGTGGAGGAACTACGGCGTGGACTACGGCCTGCACTCAATCCAAAATTATCACTCGGGGTCTTGGAGAACGAGGGGAGCGGGAATCGGGCGGTGGGGATCTTTATGTCTTCGGATCGCCCGAGGGTTTGAGAAGCTGGAAGAAAAACGAAAACCAAAGATTGGGTAAAAATGATGAGAATAAGCAAACCGATTGTGATTGCCAAGAAATCTGACCTCCGGGTTTAAGAAGATGTCTCCGTGATGCGGAGGATTGTTTTCGGGTGGACGAACTCTGCTTGCGGCTGGAACCAGATGACTTCTCGTTGAATAGACCTTCACCACCCATAAAGGGCGCTTGATTCTGATTGGGTAGACTCGAGGCCATGGCCGTGGCGCTGCTGTTTCCGGCAGTGGCATTGGGGGGTGTTCGGGGAGAGTGGGAGAAGTGGCGGAAGAGCTGGCAGGGACCACTACTACCACCACCGCCGCCTCCGCCACGCCTTCCCGGGGGTGAAAGGGAGGATGAGGCGACTGCGGGGGGTTCACAGTATGTGGGTGCAGTGCGACCCCCTCGAATATCAATGGCATCGGAGGGACCGTGAGGCCGGAGGGAGGACGTCGAAGAGTCGTTGATTGTCAGTGCCGAGACCTGGCTCATGTTGAAGTCGGAGAGAGCCGAGGTTAGCTGTTTCAGGCGACGTCCGTCCACTTGGAAAGTGAATACTCCCGCCAGACCTGCAGAAACAGCGGACATTAAATGGAACGCTTTAAGCAAGACATGTGGGGGGGGGGGTTGCGTGTGGTGACGAGGCTGTTGCTAGGCGCCATCAATGGGCGGAGGATATCCCGTGACACCTTTTCGACGGCCATAAAAGCGCCCACCGACAAGCCGTAACATGCGGCGCGCAAAACACGGACACCCAAGAGCTTTGAAATCGGTTTAATCGGAATTAATTACTGTGGTGAGACTGGTGTGGGAATTTGGCGGTGTCTTTGAGGGTTCATTTAGAGCAGCCACACACACACACACACACAAACTGGCACAACCACCGCCGTACTTCAAACAAAGCAACAAATCACAATGGCCACTGAACCCCCCAACCAATAAGATTATCGCGCGTGTTCATACACCCCATTGCTTAACTAGACGACCCCGCGCTCATATCAGTTTCCCAGGAATTCTTGATTCCGATAGGTGGGAGGGAGGAGAGGTCTGATGAACGTAACCGATTAACCGGTTGTTGTTGTTTCGACACATACCCGACCTCTATAATCAGGGTCGCTCTCCCGAGCGAATAACGTGGTTTCAGCCGAAAACCTGACTCTCTCTGCCTTGCGACCTCGCTTCCTTTAACATTCCTTTCATAAAGCAGCAGCATGAGCCTGAGTCTGTCTCGCCTACCTTTCTCGGCGGTTCTATTGGTCCTTAGGATGCACCGATCGTCGTTCTGGTAGCAGGAAGACGAATTGGAGGACAAAGACGAGGAGGAATTGAATCCACCACCTCCGATCAATGGAAAGCAGCCCTGGCCGGGTGGGGTGAAGCCGAGACCGGACGGCGCGTAGTCGATGGACCCGATTGCGGGATGGGCAGTCGACGAGGCGGAGGATAACGAGCTCTCCATAGTGTAGACCGTCTCGATGGAGTCCAGGCGCCACTGGGCGATGAAATGACAGCCCGCGGAGGGCTCGCCGACGAGACAGATGCGCCACTGTTGTACGTGAAGACTGGCCTGGAGACCCAGGGCCAGGCGACTGCTGGTGTTGGTGCTGCTGGCACTGCCCTCACAGCTCGTCACCCTACACAGCGTCACGTGGTAGCTGGAGTCTGCAGGCAAGAGAGCGCGTCATTAATTATCTCCTGCCTTCCGGACAAAACAAAAAAAGCCCACCCCTTGCAAATGATCGCTGGTTCTTCTCACTGGAAATGCCCAGACACGTGACAACTGGAGAGAACGATGAATCATCGCCCCGTCTTATTCGGGCAACACAAAATGGGGGTGATTCGACCCGTAAAGGTTTACTAATAGCACAAATTGTTAAAATTGTAGCGGCCGGTTCCAGCGTTGGAACGTATTTTCCCCAACGACAAGACATGACGATCCATTAACAGCCGAGTCGGTGTGAAAATGAACAGGACAACACTGCAAATAGGGTTCCCCCTTTCTTTTCATCAATAAGCAACTCTGGGAACCTAGGGAACCATGTCAATGGGCTGTACCGCTAGCGAAGCTCATATAAGACAGCACCAGCTAAATTTTAATTTTAAAGGTTTTCCTCCTGTTCCGGTAAAAATACTTCTTTTTTTAAATTTAGCTTTAGTCAAGGGGGTTCGGTGGTAGAAAACCGCTGCATCCGCACAGACAGATTCATTTTGTTTACTCATTTTTTTCTGGGTGATGGTATCGGCAAAACAAACAGAAAAAAAAGCTTGTTCCAACGGCATCACGTGACCGCGGCCAATTTTGTTATTGTCGTGCGGCCGTGCATGCGCGGGGGTGCGTGTTAATGCGCAAGTGCGCTCGCTGCACGTGCAACGCACAACGCGCACGTTCCCACCCACGCATGCGCAGCGGTTGAGTTTGCGCGTTGTTTTACTGTGCCAGGCAGACGGACGGTTGACTGGAGGACGGTTTGCTGCAACATTCCACAACATTTCATTCACACTCCATCCCGATTTCGGTGCGCCAACACGCTAAAAAGCACCATCCCACTCGGCTGAATACGGTCGAGATTGGGTTTTTTGAGTGGTGGACGTTGTGCTGGCTCGCCCACTGCGACACCCTCCTAGGAAGTGGAAGTAGGCCTCCGGGTGGTTGTAGAACATGTTTAGACTTATATCACTCCCGAGAATAGACCCAGGATTATAATGACGGCTTCAGGTTCTACTCCTGGAGCCAATTTTCTCAAAGGAGCATCCAATTGGCCCCACAAGGCACTGTGTTTTCTCGGGACAAGCAACTCCCGCGCTCTTTTCAATTATTTTACACACCAAATGCCCGAATGACCTGACTCTACGACATGCCTGCAAAACGAATGAGGATTAACAACATTTTGGGAAGGTCATAACTGAAGTGTGTTCGAGTTGTCTTCAGAGTACGACCTTCTGTTGTAAATATCAAAGCGCATCTCAACTGCGATGTTGATACACGTTTACTCAAAAATTTAGTCTCGAGCTCAAAATCAACATTTCTCGGTGTTATTTTCAACAGTCGGTTATCTTGGAGTGATCATGTGGATGTGGTCTTCGGGAAATATCGCCGCCTTCGTTTCTTAATTCGCCGTATACTCTTCCCCTGGTCTTGAATGTTCCGACTTTTTTGAAAAAATAATCTCGTTTTCTAGCAGCGTATCTATATTCTCCATTCAATAGATCATCATCGAATTCCATCTTCCTAGTTATTGCATCATTCCTGCTCGTATACGTGGGTCGACCCTCCCACAAGAACAATGGAATCTCGCAATTCGACAATTCCTTATTTGTCCCACTTGTTAGCGAAGTAGGAACTCATAAACAGTTTTCAAAAATAGTATTATTCGTTTTTTTATGATGAATGATTTGGTCCTCGTGACTTAATAAAGCGATTACGAAAACAACAACAACAACAACAGCTACTACTACTACTACTACTACTACCATAACGAAATGTGAGATGGTATGAGCGACCAGAAAGCGTTCTCAAAACAGCGGAAACAAACCGGGTGGGTGACCATTATTCGATTGGATGCCGAATTTCTCTCACACACACCCCCACCCGTTGGCGTCAATCACACGACAGAGAGAGAAGAGAGAGACCGACACAACGAGAAATCGAGTGAGAGCGCGCGCGCAACCAATTCCAAATGGAGTTGGCACGTGACGGGACAAAAGCCGCGGAGTCACGTGTCACGTGCGCGTGAGGAGGTGTGCAGCGTGTTGGTCTCTCTCACGACAACGCGGGTCCAACAGGCCGGGAAACGAGCGCTCTTACACACACACACACACACACACACACACACACACACACACACCTCGTCTTGCGGTGTCAGTCACGTGTCCGCCTCGATAACGGCGAGAGCCCTCTACGCATAGAATCTGAAAAAAAGGCGGGGCTGGTGGGTGGGTGTACCGACGTGAGATAATACATACACACGTATATATAGATATATATATATATATGATAGACGCATGCGCCGAACAAATCGTAACCTATTGACCTGAGGTGGCACATGTGCAGGGGTGTGTGTGTGTGTGAGTGGAAGCCGTGGAAGACATTGCGTGCGAGTGCGCGGATGTACGATAAGGCATTTCGTTGGTTTTTCGGTCATCTATACCCGCATTTTTTGTTTACCACCTTCGACGGACAGAGACAGATATGAAGGCAGACTTCTTGGTGGGCTTCACGAACTGATTGGACAAACGCGTATCACAGTTTTATATTCAATTCTTGCCAAAGGAGCAAATCAGAGCCACAACAACCACAAAATGGATGTGGGTGCGTGAGACGGCAAAATACGCGCGCGGCTATCTCTTCCTACCAGATGATAAACCGGCTTCATGAGGGTTTGCGATGAAGATTCTGGGGACTATTTTTACAGATGGCGGCGTCTCCAGTGTCTCTCCCCTGGAGGCGGCCTGAACTGGGAATCGAACCCAGGCTGTCCCTCACAAACAAAGCGAGGATGCTGACCGCTAAACAATCGGGCGGCCGCAACTATACAACCAGTTTCTCTTTGATGTCCAAATCCGACAGCGCCACGTTTAAACAAAAATGCACGCAGCGTGACAGACATACACACACACACACTAATGCCTTTTACAGTCGAGTCATGGTGATGGCTACATGAATAAACTCTGCCACCCACGCACCAGAATCATCATCATCACCATCCACCTCCTTCTCACATCGACTTGGACCGTGGCCAATTACGAGTGCGTGGGCGGCATACGTGTTTGTGAGCGTGAGTAATAGATACGTTAGAGGCGGTGTCGGTTGTAAGCACACTGTGGCAATTTGGCTTTCTACAAACGCGTTACTCCTACTACTACTACTACTACTACTACTACTACTACTACTATCAGCCGATTGAAGAATCTCTCTCTCGATTGGGTGACCTGTGTTATAATTGCAGTTGCGATGTCCAGAACCCCGAACAGGAACTCTAAGTTAAGTGTCTTGAAGTAGAAAATACGAAAACCACTGCGGTTTGGCGCTTGAAGGGCAGAGTTGAGGAACTGGCATTTTGTTTTAACAAATCCAACAGAGCTAATCGTGTGTTTTCGTCACCTAAAGCTCGAGAATAAGCCGGCTTCATGGAAGAAATTTCCATGACATTTCTCGAGAATATATTTTACATGCGATTGCCATCCGAAGAGGTGGTAGAAAGCGGCCGCTACACAATCAACCACTTAACCAATAACGAGGAACTCGGGCTGACTGAATTCCTCCTGATGAAGCCGATGCCGCTGCCGATGCCGCATTTCGCCACCAGTCAGCCTCTGGAGTACAGGTGTACACCACTGCGCCCGCCCGGCTTTATTGCGAGTGGAAACCCTGCCCCGAGTGACTCCCAAACAGAGGGGGCATGCTAACGGCTACACACCATCGCCAAAGACATTTCTCCATGGGAAGTATCTTGGGAATAAGCAGTAGAAGCGGGTCGACCCGGCCAGACAATTCCCTCCCTCGCGAGTTAAATTATCCACACACACAAACACCATTATTGTTTAGTGATAGAGGGAGGAGACAGCGAGCGAGCGAGCGATCGAGCGCGAGTGCCGGTGTGGCGGGGCAGAGGGCGCGCGCGCTAGATCAGGACAAAAAGGTGCACACACGCAACCGAGTCGCCAGCTTGGACCGAGGCCAGCCAATGGGAGCCGCCACACCACCCGGGGCGAACCACGCGGGTTTGAAAAAGGCCGTGGCGTCCCTCCTCGTGGCGCTGCTGCTGCTGCTGCCGCTGCCGCCGTTGCAACAACAACAACAACATGGCCGGCAACGTCAGTGCCGATGTCAGGCGCTAGCGCCACCGCGTGGTCGCGAGGAGGAGTTTCGGTTTAGTGATGAGAGGCTGATGGGCGCTGACTAGTTAGGTAGCCGAAGAAGCACTTAGTCATTCACTCCGACGAGGGAAAAAACCTCATCATCATCATCACTGAGGTGCTGGGGGCAATGTAGGCTTACCGACGAGGTGCTGTTCAAGAATCTCCGCCCAGTTGAACATCTCGTCTACGGAGGGGTGGGCAATTGCGTGGACCGTCTTGGAGCCAATAAGGAGGATGACATTGGACTCGCCGTTGAGGTGGCATCCGCGCTCGAACCCCGTGATAACTTCTAGGGGACCGGGGACGCCAGCCATCTTCGCTATGGAGGCCGCCTCCTCCAGACCCTGAGTAATGGCTCTTTCGGCATCGTTGCACATCACAGTCACGGGATTTGCCGTGTAGCTGCTGGGATTTGTACTGCTGGGGTAGGGTAGGTTGCAGTAGTAGTTTGGGCGAGGGTTGGTGAGGTTGTGGAATATGTTGACGGCAGGACGGGTGTAGTTGGCGAGAGCGTTTGTGGACGAGGGGAGGAAGGTCTGTCCCGCAGTGGCTCCTGTTGGGGTGGTAGAGGAGGAGAACGAGGAGGAAGACGAGGAACTTCCACACGTCTGGGTTCGAAGCGAGGAGGAGGAGGTAGTTGGGGTG
This sequence comes from Proteocephalus fallax, assembly GCA_028672205.1. NCBI lineage: Eukaryota > Metazoa > Platyhelminthes > Cestoda > Proteocephalidea > Proteocephalidae > Proteocephalus > Proteocephalus fallax. The sequence goes on from JAPUBX010000627.1 coordinate 245,579, forward strand.
CCTGAGAAGTCTTCAAAGGACTTGCCGAAGTAGAGGTGTAGGCTGCCTACACACAGGGAGAGAGAGGAAGACAACAACAAAATACGTTGACGTGGTTTGCAGTGCATTCCATCAACACAGGGGACTCCCCGGTGTTGTTTGGTGATGAATCACGAGGCGGAATCGTGTCAGAAATATAAATCATGTGGAAGTAGCGCCGGAGAAACACGGATAAGCCTGACATGAACACGATGCGTGACGGGGCGGGGCGCGTGGAAAAAACCAATCCACAACAAACGAACCAATAATAATTTAAGGTTTCCGCAGTATCAAAAGCCAATAATTCGGTGATTCGCACATGTGAAAAAAGGGCATGACAGATTGGCAAATCCATTACTACGTGAGCAAAATAAACGAGCGATTGTTGACTTCCAATGTGCCCAATCGCGAGCCAAGTAGATCTCTTGAATGACTGCCTGACATTTTCATCAACAAATCGGTGTTTCGCTTTTTTGCATTTGTCGATGCTATATGTGCTATGTAGTTCTGTACGCCATGTACACAAAATACCCACTTGTCAGTTTGAACTGCAAAGCTTCAGCAAACCGGGTGGGCTTTTTTCTTCTCGTAAACACGAATTCACCAACATGGTTCTATTGTTTATTGTGTCATAGGTCATCGGATAGAATCTTTGACGAAATGAGATCGAAATGAACGCGTGGGGTGTCATCGAATCATTCGGGGACTGCATATAGCGAAAAAATAGAAGCCGCATTTTGTGTTGCCACAGCCTCTCGTTGCGTGAAAACGTTGTATATCTATATTTTTGTTATATTTGGGGGCTAGCCCGAGAAGGTTGATTACAGGAGCCCCAGCGATAACTCTAAGAGGTGCTGGGAACCATATCAGGTGGAGTGACAGTCGTCTTTTGCTGTTGCTGCTTTTGTGCTGCCAATTACATCTCGCTTTAATCGCACAAATTAAAGGATCATTAAGTGTTTGTTGCTCGGCAGGCAACTCCTTAGAGCTTAGAAACATTTGCCAGGAGCATCGCTTCTGCAACCCCTAGTGTTTTTTCGACTCCCCAGTGAACTTCCGATATCGAAGAATCTGAGAAGGTAGAAAAGAACGCGACCAAAGCAGATCAACGAGGGCAGAGGATGTCACTGGACCACTGACTGAATGAAATCAGTCAAGTAGTGGGTGTCACTCGTTGTGATCTCGGAGCCACAAAAGTGCTCTCAACAACAGCCCTGACATTTGTATCAGCTTAACGTGTGGCGCCATGGATGCGGGACGTTTACAAAGGGGCCATCCCACCAGCAACCGAAATAATGTGATGATGATGATGATGCAAAAAAGACCCCGAGACACAGCCAAGCATATACACGCACACACCAAAGACGCCTATTATTATTAGTAGTAGTAGTAGTAGCACAAATGCGTCCCTGCGAATTGGCAGAGAGCAAGGCTTGTGTACAAAAAAGAAGGGATGCGTGAGATGGTGTGTGGGTGGGTGAGACGTCAGGCAGCAAGTCCCGCGGAGTCACGTGGACAGACTAGAGAGAGAGAGTGTGTGTGTGTGTGTGAGAGAGCCACACCCACGAGACCTACATGCGCGGCGCGCCAGCTCTCCAGCCCCACCCCCTAGCAACCGCACACCAGTGCCTCTCCAGAGCATGATGGATCTGGCACGCAACCACGGCCGCAAGAAGGAGGGAGCATGTGAGGGGGAGACGGAAATCGCGGCTCCCGCGGCACAGCCATCAACATTTCCGTGAGAACCCCAAGACAAGGGTTTGTGGAGCGTAGGGTATTTTTTCGTCTTTTTTATCAGATAGAAGGAGTTTGTCTCCAAGACAATTGTCGTTTAACAAGTACATTCGAGGAAATGCTTGCTCTGCACGAAAGAAAAACGACTGCTGCACCACCACACACGATGAGCCAAGGCTCGTAGTTGGAGCAACACTTCTAAGTAACCACAAATCGCAGTCTACCTTGTTGTGTTTCACTAACATGTTAGTCGTGCAGCATATTTACACCATCCAAACGGTTTTACTTTACCTCTAGATTACTCCTTTTTCGGGCAGGATGATGGCACGCCCAGCCCCAAATGCAGAAACTATCTACCACGGGCTAATTGGACATGAAATTGACGTCTGCATTTGGATTGGTATGAAATCCCCTCAAAACCGCCCGATAGGCGTCCATCACGAAGTTCTGACCAAGCGGCAGTCCTACGAAGTTGGTCTCCCGGTTTCTATCAAACGAAGAACATTCGCCGGTATCGAGCGACCTTACAGGTGTGTGTAGTTAGTTGGGTTTCGTAAGCTGACAGATGGGAGCACACGCGATTGGATGTTGAAAATCAACTACGCCCGCACCTGCCCCAACGATCCCGAGCGCTCGCGGCGTACGCGCGCATTAATCGGGACACGTGACCACCACCACCACTACGACGACTACATGCGACGAACACGCGGTCCCACTGGAAGCCGCGCGTGACCAAGCACGAACAATTGCCCGTCGTGACGATGATAATATGCTGCAGCAGATAAATTTAGTAGCCAAAATCCGCACTACTGACGAGGGTGACATGTGAGGGTGCATTCTGCAGCTCCCCGTGAAGATGGAATGCAGATGCCGCCTGGGGGTGGCAATGCTTCCTGGAATGGAATTTCCCCACGTGATAGGCGAAAATGTAAGAAGCAAGGATAGACCAAAGTCAGTATGCCGGGAAATCAACAACATAACCACCCTGCCCATCATGTGAGATCATCGGGAACAAGTGCTCAACATTTTAAAGGAACGTCAGGGAGTATGGCACCCTGTGTCGACTAATTGTAGAGATAGGAGGGGGAAGACGGGAGATGCTGCGTTAGTGGCGGCTTTATTGTCGTCTGATTGATCACGGACACGTGCTAGGAGAAGGACGTCCACAAATAGATACGAAATCCAACTGGTCGATAATCACGACTGGTTGAACAGCTGAGCGTACTTTTAGCTGTACAGTTCACACCATGACTCGAGCAAGAGGAGAAAAAGTACAAACACTCGAACAGTGACCTTGATTCGTGGACACACTTAAACAAAATGCCAAATATATATTTTTTTAAATTTGCATATCTATCTAAAAACCACCACCCACGCAAGCGTCGTGTTTTCTCTCGCGTAAGAGACAGGGTCGTCTGGTGAATATCTACTGCCAAAAAAGGCTGAGTTGACACTTAAGAGGGTGGTTTAATTACAGAAGCTGCTCATGACAAATATTCACCAATGATTCTGGATGCCGGAACGCACCTAAGCGACAATATGTGCCGGCCTATTTCCTCTCAGGAATTCGGGCCCCGTGTTAATAAGGGCTGCGCCGGGGTGAGGTGCCAAGCGCTTTTTCATACAGAGCCAGGACTATCACGACGACGACGAGTGGACAAAAAACAATCACGCCTGTGTCGAATGATTGGGCGTCACACTTGCACGACACACGGGAATGTCGGCCAAATGCGGATAAAGCGACCCCATCATCTGGAGGGGCAGGCTGCAGGAAGGCCGTCAAAATGGAGCGGCTGACAGATGCTCTCGAACTGAGGCCACAGAAGTCTAGAAGAAATAGCGACTGAGGACGAGTAGGTGAGCAATTAAAACGATTAACCTCTTTCGTCCAAAATACAAAGACATGCGCGGGAGCTGTTCCACGACAGGGCTTCCTAAACAAATTAGACGAACACGTCGCGTGTATAGAAAAAGTAGGAGAGTAAATACGAATAATTATAATAATCATAAGTGAATAAAAAGCGGCTCTAGAGCTAGATGACAGACAAACGGCAGCTCCCTAGTATTCTCCGTGTACACGAATAATCTCAGAAGCGGAACAATTGCAAAGCACCGACATTCGTTGACTGCAATCATCCAACATCGAGTCTCAGTGCCCACGCTTTAACGTGCAGGTTACCACCGCGTTGTATGCTCTTGGGAGCAAGCAATGAAATCCAAAAAAAACAATTAAAAAATCGACCCCTGAACCCTTTCGCGCTGAAGTGGACACCAGATACGCAAGGTAACAATAGATAAGGGTAACCATCGCGAGGGTCTACGACACTCCAACGATTACTAGAGGTGGGGAGGCAATTGACCATTGTTCCCCGAAAAAAGGTTGGTTTACCTACGTCCATAGTTGCTCACATTCGCCCGACCCGAATGCCACACCGCGGGATGCTGAGTGCGGGGCGTGCACACACTAATTTCGAAAACACATCACGAGGGTTTTTATCGCCACCTACTAGTCTTCCCAACGACCGTCAAAATATGCTACACTCGAGGGCTACTGCGGATCAACACATGGTGCCTAACAGAAGAAGTCAGCGACTGTAGAACCAATAACGCGAGGTATCATAGCTGTTTTAAATATTCGAGATCCCTAACAATAATTCCACCGGTGCTTAAATCTAGCAATAGACATAAATTGGACGATTACGTACCTTGCTATTTTGGTGAAAATGAGATGAAAATAGTTAGTTAATTAAAATTCCCGTGGAGTGGTCATCTGGGGTTAGGGTCGTGAAAAATGCGGGCTTCGAATAGCGGTGAAAACATGCAAGACCAATACGAGAAGGGAGAACATATTTAGTAAAATAAAAGTTGCTTTTGCATAACGGTTCCTTCGGTACTCAGAAGTTATTTCACGAACAGGTTACAATAATGATCGAAGTGGCATGAATGTTTACGAAAATTTTGTATAAAAAGACAAACCCATAATTTGAAACAAAAATACCGAAACCCGAAAATGGACCTTTTTACTGCAGTGGGCTATTAGGGAATTTCCAAATAATCAGAGCGACGCGAAACAACGAACAAAAATCGAGAATTCTTCATAATTTGGATTAGATAAAAAACAAATATTGATCAACATCTAACGTATCGGTAATTGGCAGTGAATAAATCAACCTTTGGTAAAAAGGATGAACATGCAAGCAAAGGAAAAAATCAAAAAGATAAATAGTTAAACGAACCCTGTGACTTTGCAGGAGAACATAACAGGCAATACCGTTTCTTCCACTAAACGAGACATAAGATTGAATAAAAACATACCTTTTTACCGTCCCGATACTTTACATAACCTTCTACAATGGGTTTTAGTTTTGACATTTGCGAGACATAACAATGAGACGATAAATTTCTTGAATGTTTCGCGTTTAAGGGATCGTTCCCTTGGGCCGACACAGTAAAACAGGATAAAATCCGCGATTTACAAGAACAACACTTCAGCAAAGGGTATGACCTTGAAAATGCTGACATTTTGGCAGGCATAAACAAAAAAGTGCTTTTATCAAGAATATACGAATAAAATTATTGCAGGATATGGAGGAAGCACAGAAAAGACACGCCTTAAAATTGGGAAAAATCTTAGCCAAATTCAGTTCAATTTTTATTCTCCTTCATAATAATTAAACCGGATAAATTAAATTATCAAATTTTAGTGCTTCGTGAATCCAATAGGATGTTTTATTTTCCAGCAATATGTAAATATTCTTAAACTTATATTACGAATAGATATTATACCGTAATCGTTAAGATTTTGTAATGGAAATCCCGTACTTCTCCATCGCTTTCTTTTTCGGTAATTACACTGCTACATTGGACAACCGTAACGTTCATAATTGAAGCGCGAAAGTGCATTAAATGTATTTTGAAACATATTATATATTTCACGGAGATGGCCTTGCAGTGTTGGTTATTCGATTGAGAATTGATTTCATGTATGTTTGGAAATTAATGTGGCCGACGAATTACAAAGTCGCAGATTTAAAAAAAGCCAAGGTCACCTAAACTCCGTTATGTTCAGTGATGGCACGTTATATTTATCTTTCCACCACATAATTTAACCTCACCGGCCATAAACCCGAACTCCAGCTTGGGTTTACTATCCGATTCCACTACTGCCACTAGCGAGCCTCTGTTAACCATGCCGAACGCTTCATTTGTTAGGGAGGTTGTGAGAGTCTTCAGTCAAAGTGAAACGGTTTATTAGGCGTCTGGAGAATAATTGTGCGACGATGTCGATTGGATGGACGCGATTATTCCAGTTCCGGGTTGGGAGATTCAAAAATTCGCTTCATCAAACGAAACCACTTGATTTTATTTCCTATCTGCCTTTGGCATGCGGTTTATTAAGGTCACGATGACCAAATATTTCAGCATTAAAATGCACAAGAAGTTCAAGTTAACAGGGTTACAGAAAATAACAACTAGGAGGTAAATTGGAAAGGAAGCAAATGAAGCCCTCAACGAATAAAACGTTAGTCAAACGCGTAATACAACTAATACACCAGGGCGTGGTTAATATTAGTGATCTCGGCTCATTACGTTGTCAAACCAAAGACATCGATGTTGCTGGCTTCAAAATTGACGAAATCAACGCGCCAGGATCCCTCGTCGTTTCATATCGGATGTTTGCCCAAATCGTTACAAATCCTGTCATTATGCTAAATCCGTCCCGGAAAATTGCTCAGAATGGATACAATTATGGACATACGTTCAGGATGCCGTAACGTTACAGATTATCAACTGCTCTCGGAGCTTTGTGGGGCTGGGATCAAGACATATGATTTCGTTTCGATTGAAATCATTTCGAAAAGAACATAATTTGAATTTATAATGCCTCATTATCAAGCGGCGTCAATCAAATTACATAATTCATGAAGGACAGACAGTGTAGGTATCGAGAAATTTAAACCAATTTCGATCATGATCCCGGCTGAGGTAAATCGGTTTAAATTGATTTTTGTAGATGAGCTGTTCAAAACATCGAAACACGGCGACCTCTGGAAAAATGTAAGTAGATTGACAGGAACTTGTTGCTCATATCTACCAAATGGTTCCCGAGACATTGATGCTCTGAATGATGGCTTTATTTTCAAATCCGTTCACCATTCCGCGGTGCCTCACATTCCATCCCTTAATCCTAGCGATTTTCTACTCGCTCTCCAAATATTTCGCTACCCTCAAAAGCTCTACGGGGAATGGTCCGGACAGTGTCCCTCCAACGGTTCTTAAAATCTGTCACGGCGATATTTTCTCCGTTTTTCATCCAGCTCGTAAATTATTCGTTTTGAGAATGCTCCTTACGTTCGAAATGGATAAATTTCGCTATAACACCGATTCCGAAACCCGCCAATAGTTCCGCTGGACCTGTAAAGTATGGACATATCGCCAACGTATCTGTCTGGTTGAAAGTGGTTGAGAAGCACTCCTCTCTTAATTAGAGGGCACGCAGAAAACTGCAGATGACCCGTTCCAGTTGGTCTATAAATCAAATAGAAGTACTCTGGACGCTGTAGCTACGTTTTGACACACCCTCAGCTCTTTACTTGATGCCAGAGTGAAGGCCGCCAATGGAGTTTTCTTGGACTTCACCCCTGCTTTTAACACTATCTCACGCTCACGTATCCTTTCTCAACTTTGTGAAGATGGCGTTGAAGGATGGTTGATTAATTGGCTTCAAAATGCTTTCTCTAACCAACTCCAACATGTAAGAGTCGGAAATTAAGCCTCATCCTCCTTGCCAAATAATTGCGGTGTACTACAAGGCTGTCTCCATTCCTTTTTAACTATTACACGTCTAGCCTTCGGTCCCCTAACGACATGACACTAATAAAATACACGGATGACTTGACTTTATGCCATGCATGCAAGACGGATGGTGATTCTCAACAGCTCGGGCAGGCAGTAACTGAGGTACTCGAGTGGTCTTCGGAGAATGGTCTTCTATTGAATGCATCAAAATGCATCTCCATTTCTTTTTCCCTGAGAGCCGATGTTGTCACTCTTGAAATCTCTTCACTCCACAATTTCGACTCGAGCTCAAAACCGAAATTCCTCGGCGTTATTTTTAACAGTCGGTTATCATCTTCGGTAAATGTCGACGCCCTTGCTTCTTAGTTCGTCGATTCAGGAGACTTGGTTTGAGCTCAAGCCGCATAAAAACCATTGTCCACGCCTATATTATTCCCTTAATTGTATATTGTTCCCCAGTGATTTTCCACGGCCTGAAATGTTCTGAATTTTTAACCCCCCGTAATCTTTTTAAAATAATCTCGTTTTCTAGTGGCCTGCCTATTCTCTCCATTCAAAAATTCATCGTTCAACGCCACTTCAATAGTTGTTCACTCATCGCTGCTCGTATTGTAAGTGATCCCTCCCATCCCTTCTTTTCAAGTTTATCCAAGTGTTAATCTATTCGACCACTGCGTAGGCTATACCGTTCAATACCCACAAGAACGGCGGAATATCGCAATTCGGTCATTCCTTATTTGTCCCGATGTTTAGTTTCACCAGAGCAGGTGAAGCAGGACCTAAAAGACCATTTTCATATATAATACTTGTTATAGTGTCTTGTTTTACGCTAAAAGTGAAGAGTTGTGTGCGAGAACGTGGTCAGGGCATCCTGAAATATTTAAGTTAGATGGAGCAACAAATGTGATACTGCTCATGAGATCTCGTGGATTTTAATTGCCATCAATATCTTACTTCAGTTGAGATTGAAATGATCATTCATTCAATTATATTACAAAACGCAAAAAACTTAATATTCTGGAGATAGGTATTTAGCGATAGATGTTCGTAGATATGTTTTTACTAATAGTTATTCAGTAGTACGTCGTTTATTTACAGTGTTTCAACGCTAACATTTATTCAACAATCTTATCTATCTACATTCACTGCCGGATACCCCAACGTATTCTACTGCTTCAAATAAATGACGCTGTTTATTGTGGAAACGGGATACTCGTTTTCCGGGTTTCCCTTGTTTCCACGGTTACTTGATTTGGCTTAAGTAGTATCACAGAAACGAGGGGCGCAAGACGAAAAAACATATTCGTTCATGAAAGTGTCAACAGTATTAAGAAAAAAAATAACTTAAGGTGGGAATACAGCAACAAGAGATCAAAATAACAAACATACCCTTACCAGGTCGCCGTTTCCACCCTGTACGAAATGGTAAAATTCCTCTATTTGGTACAACCCTCTGATAAAATAACTGAAATAAGATTCATTCTCTGGTAGTCAACGTAAAGACCCAACAGCTCAACGTCCACAATTTTACTGTCATTCAAACTGCCCGTAACCAGGAGGTGAGGGAAAACGTGCTCAACTTCACCTAAGAAAATGGCGGATGCTGCGGCACGTTCTTTGATGAGCGGAGACTGTAGGTGCCAGGACGTGTTTACGAGACAGTTAACAAGGTAAGTAGAGTGTGGGACTTTGTGGCGATTTTTCCGCGCCAGCAAGCTATTGTTTTACGTATTGGACAATATGGTCTTCTTTCAGTGCTCCTAGGACGATCAATTCAGCGATTGTGTTCTGGGGAGTTGGTCCGGTCTCGACGACGCTCTGGTCCACTAAGACTGAGGTAACGCACTCTCTCCGTACAAACAGAATTCCCTTTGCTACCCCAACTGTTCGGAGTCCCTTTTTCTGGATCACATACCCCCGGGGACATCATATGAAGTTGGAATCTCCGAAACCAGTATTCAATTTGCCGAGGCAGCACTACTAGAAGAACCTGCACATATTTTACTCCTTATTAAATAAATGACAATGATACGGTTTTATCTTCGCTGAATGTCATTATAAAAAAGCACTACTCACGAAAAGGCGATAAAGATTTTAACTCGTACTGTGTCTCCTTAGACGATTTGATGATTTTGTGAAGTTTCAAAGCTCTCGGCTCCTTAGGTCCACTTTAGATTGAATATTAGCCAGGCTAATGACCCAGACCCTGTTTTGAAACGTTCGTTTGTGCGAAGAGGGGCATTTTCGGCTGAATTTAAAATTCTCAGAGGCCTAAACTAATAACTTTGTCACTAAGACTTAAATTTACGTTACTTTTACATTTCAACATTGAGTGGTTTACAGACAAAAATATTATACGAATCAATGTTCTTAAACTGGGCCAATATTTTTCACTCTGAGATACTCTCACGCCAGTATTCAAATGGGTGGTTCCTAGGCTGTAAGATTTTTAGTGACCTTAAATTCTGTGTTTATTTATGTCCCACGAATGACATCCATTATACTGGCACCCCATTGGCTAACGCACACAACACCGCATGCTGTTACCTAAACGTGGATAAATTAAGACAATATCGACGACACTTGGCCGGCCTTCACTTTTGACCACGACAAGCCCCGCGTGTGTCCAGACAGGACTCGCCTGCAGCGGGCGATAAGCATCGGGCCTTTTCGGCGTTTTGGACCCAGGTCGTGCCCTAACTATTGTTTGAACAATAAACAATATTATTCATTCCCGACCTTCGTCTTTGGGATTGTCTTCGAATTTCGATAGACTCACGATGTTGACGCTACTGTTGAATGCGTGTCATTAAATTAAATTGTTCCATAACTCGGGTTTGATTGTCGACTAGACTCATTTCAAGTTAATAATAATAGAATTCGCTTTATTAAGGCCGTGATGACCACATTTTCATCATTAAAATTTGAAAACATTTGTGTTGATCGTACAACAAAACAAAATGATTTCTAGATGACAAGATTACTCATAATCTACAAAAAAACGGTTTCTTGGCATAACATCGCCGTAATTCACAAAACGTCTTTTCTCCCATGCTACGTATAGCGGCCAACTGAACTCCAAAATCGTAAGCCATCAAGTCAATTGCCAACGAAAAAACAATGTCGTAGAATTAATAAAAAACATCAAATTTCGTAATGTCAAAAACATATGATACGTTGATATAAATGTTGATTGGTTTTATCAATGCTGACATAGGGTCCCTGGGAGTAAAATCAGTGTCAGAATTTAAGAACGTGGCGTCATCTTAATGACTGTCTCGACCCACTGCATAACCACTTGCTATTTCTGCCCATGGTGTTCCCAATTGACCTCGTGCTCGTAACTACATTTTTTATCCACACTCGCCTCAGCTGACGTTTCCAAGCACCTTGACCATTCTGAAAGAGACCTTATCAACGCTTATGGATGGAATTTACAAACTGTATCGCTTACTGCAAACGAACGCGTCCCTTACAAGAATCGCCAAGACCTCATCACCAAGCGCATCATATATTCTTTAAGAACTGGCGATTAATTAAAAAAGATATTAATTGCTTATAACATATATTTGGTGTACCCCACATGGTGTCCCACGAAATTGTGCTCAATATATTTATTCGCGTTATGCTTATTAAGTGTTTTTAGTGTGCCCAATGATTAAAATCGCTAATTCTAGTTTTTTAGAGTTGTTCTTAAGGTGGTTTTCATTCCTGGAAAAAACACGATTAATGAACTTGATCATCCAATTGTCTGCTTATCGTCAACGTTTATTTACATCGATTATGCGTCTAACAGCGTTCCCAGTTGGCAAGAAATGTACTATTTGGTCGGTGAGGTAGCGTCAGATCATCGCCCTGTGTTCAGTCGGAGTAATGTCGTATATTTACTAGCAAATTGTATCGCAGATACATTCATGATTTACACACGGTTGCTATTAATTGAACTGCATATTGAACATGTATCAATAGACAAGGGCACCTTGTATCATGGGTACAGATTTGGCACTTTCAACCAACCTTGACGTTTTAGTAATACATACACTCGTTGAAATGAATCAAAACAAGCATTTCCATAGTTCAAAAGTGTACTTTAATATTGCTCAACGTATCAGGAAAACATAAATGGGGACTAGCAAGTAAAGGGCATCGCAGCTCTATTTTTCTCTTTGCTCTTTTTGGGATTAATGCGCGCCTCCTCTTCCATTGCCGCCCACGGCAATTCGGTGGGAAGCACAGTTGGAGGTATCGGAATCTGGTGAAAGCCCGGCTGTGTTTCAGAGATGTTATTCATAAAACACACTGGTTTCCAATGTCTGCTAAATGGAAAGGTTTAAAACTTGTTTAGCGTAATCTGAGAAATTGGGTCGACATCTTTCTTGAATCGCTTCATTTATAATAAACAAACTTCGTGAAGCAGCGCTATCGATTAAACGATTTAAATAATGCAAGAAACATTATTTTTAAGACAGTAGTTTTACAGAATGTTACAGCTCTTAAACCAAGAAGACTAAACCAAAACACTTACCTCGGATTTATTTTCGTAGTTAATGGGAGGTCGGCGTTACAGCAGCTCGTTTGGCTATAAGAAAGATGCAATCAATTATAATATAAAAATGTAACTACATGGCAATATCTAATAAGTAGACAGTCAACGGTTTGTTAACACCGCATGCATGCTTGATTGTGATCTTTTTCTATGATCCGTTGTCATCACTTAATACCAACAACATAGCTTGCCAGATTTAATACTGTACAACGCACCCGCATGACTGGAAGTGTGTATTTTTAGTTAGATGAAAGAAACTGGTGTATTTAATGAAGATCTTTTCGAAACATGTACAAACATGTAAGTACCGGTGGAACAGAAAAGGATTCACAAATTATAATCGGCGAGACAATAACCGTCTAGGCTACACACAACATTCCAGGGCCTGTCATGAAGTCGATTTTCTACGGATTAATCTAGAAAAGCTTCTCAAACAAATTAGCTCAAAATAATTACTCCTGAAACCCATAGAGTGACGATGGCGACAATCTTTGTCTTTCATGTCGAAATTTAATATTGTTGGTTGTTCCAATGTAAACATCAATTGATCGTAGAACATATTATGCAGGAAATTAATTATTTCGCAAGGCGTTTTCAAAATATGTCTGCGGTATCATCACAACGGTTTCTGATCGAATTGCCTATCATTAGAAACAGTTCAGGAGGAGGTAAATAGAACAGGAAATCTTTATAAATTACACGGAAATTGAAATGCGTGAGGGGTTTAGAAGTACCAACGACACGGCTAAAGTCGTCCTATTCACAGCCTTCGTTTGTTTACGGAACTCTAACTGGATGATGATATCATAGGAATCTTTAATCGAAGCGACAATAGACCATCGATTGGTACATTTTATATTTAGTACATATTTGTCTTGCCTGAAGGTGCTCTTGGATTCGTTTGCGCGCTTTTTTTCATTTATTTGTCTTCATTGATTTTCGCCTCAGCCTCCAGTATCGACCACGGCAACTCTTCTGGATACACTGTTGCAGGGACTGGTGTCTGTTGCACGCCAGACATTGATTGATCAAAGTTGTTCATAAAGCAACGTGGTTTCCATTGGCTGCAAAGATAACAATATTTTGGCTGAACCGAGTGATCAGAGAAATGGTAACTGCATCATTTAGTTAAAAGAAATTGCGTATTTAAAAAATGGATTTGGAGAAAATCTTGGTTTTTTCGATTAAAATCCACTTCTCGCCCCAGTTACAATTTGGAGCATAAAAGGACCAATTCGTTGTCTTGACAGCAGAAATTGCACATTTTCCTCCTCTCGTCTTTGTTATCCAGGGTGGTCATGCTTTTCCAAAATTTCCATTCTTTTCAATTTTCCGATACGCTTCAATTGTAATTGCACATTAAACGTGCGAGTTTGTGTGATAATTCTTCGATAGTTGATCGAGGATTTGATTCCACCAGGGATTTTTATTCGTCACCATCAAAGTTATATCCTGATCGTTAAAATATATTGCCGGATTTTAATCTTCAAAACTAATACTGACATTGGAGGATGTAAACACTTGGTAATTACTTAGCTGACTTGTTGGCGTTCAAACCTGTGTCTACTAAGACAACTACCTGCATAGTCTCACTTACGCAGTCTTCCTTAACGGAGTCTGAACGCCATCATCGTTAAATGCGCGATATCTTATTCGAACCACGAATATTTATTGAGGCGTTTCAGGTAAGTGAAATGATATTTGCAATCTGCGTCCATCAATGAACAGAGCAGTAATGCACGCAAATATAACAATAGCACAATTAATAAAATAAGTGCCGTAAGTTGGCATGTCGAAGCAGTTGCATAAAATCGTAAAGCTTAAACGAATATCTGACAAATAAAACACCTGCCTTTTATATAATACTTCACCAACAAAATGCCGGCGTAAAAACGGAATAAGGCTTAATTGAAAGAAGCTGACCCCGAGAACATGAATTCTGACTTATTGGTATTTTCAATAATACAGTTATGCATCTTCGTTTAGTCGAATATTCCAAAGAAGACGTACCCGTGTGACATGCCGCTCGGACTTTGTTCGCCAGACGACTGTTTTATGACTTCACATTTCGCTTCTATATTAATGTGACTCGCGACCCCCGAAGTTGTCGATTTCTTTCGGTAGATAAAATGATCCCTTTTGTGTTTGCATTGTCCCTTTAAGCATACTAAGAAGCATCTCAGACCAAGGTAATCTTAATAAACTTAAAAAATAGCGATTTGCTAATTGCGGGGACGAATTATAAATGTTGACGACCTCTAAGTCTGTTTTACCTGTCGACTCTGGCATTTAAGACTATACAGTAAACACCGTGGATTCAAGGCTCGGAGGATTTGCGAAAGCGGTTTGTCAGCTTTGCAAGATCAAGTGACAAAACGATTTACGCACAGTGTTTTAATCTTAATCTCTGCTGGCACTATCAGCTGTTTCACTCAGTGTATGTCCTTAAAGCACATGACCTTACTCATGCAAATTTTATAAACGAGTCCGTGTTTTAAAGCCCAGCAATTAACATCGATAGTCCACATTTTTGAGAGTTGTTTATCATACCTGGTAAATACGACCAATACACACGATCATCCTATTGTCTGTGCATCGTCAAAGTTTATTCATATGCAATGCGGAAACCTTTGAGTATTATTTTACGGATATTAGCTTGTTTACGCGAGACTGTTTGTATGCAGGCATTTATGATTATGAAAGATCGCATTCTCAATGTTGAGTGTTAATTGATGTTGACTTCGCCCCTTATTGGTTAAACAAATACACAGACAGAATTTTGGATCAAACTAATTCTTCCAAGATTACCGTACGTAAGATCTAATCCTGGGGGTCAAATGATCACAAGAACGATGAAACAAATCCAAGAAACCTTTCACCTCTGTTATTTCACCCAAATAATGCATAACAAAGTATAGAGATGAACACGTTTTCAAATGTTCCATTAATGCAGGTTACGAGTGGCGGACAGACGAAACTCCCAGAGATCTGAGTGAACAAGAAATCTTTCTTGTTTGAAGACGAACAAATAATTAATTAACAGAGGAATTATCACTTAATCCAATAAGAATACCTCTGCTAATTTTGTCTCTCATTATTTCCAACTATGCCCTAACTATGCTGCGCATTGCAAACCTCGCTCATCTTTTTAAATGGGAGAACTTGCCCCACTGTCATTTGGACAAAACAACATTATGGACACTACAAAGTTATTATCACATTATGCAAACATGTTCAAACATGGAGGCTGGAGGTAGGGAGAGCAGGGTTGAGGAGATCCAGGGTCTAATTGGTCGAGTTGCCATTCCTACGCGCCTCTGCCTCCATTGAGTCCCAGGGAAGTTCTTCTGGAAGCACCGTCGGTGGGATCGACGTATGCTCACTTCCAGGCGATGTTTCGGAGATATTGTTCATGAAACTGGCTGGTTTCATCTCGCTGTAACGTAATAGGAGTTTATCAGCCTTTGCCAGAGTTGCTAGGGGCTTATGTTACGAGTTTGTCAGCCTTCTTGGGTTGTTCATTTGCTGTGCAACTTATACATCCAACTTCCAATTCAACGCCGAAATTGTATTTATTTACCATTAAAGAGACGATTTATTTCGAAAAATTGGATTCATAATTAAATAAATTCAAACTTCTGATGCTTAAACATATCATAGCAGACATTAACAAACACATCTTAATCAAAACACTTGCCTGACATTTAATTCGTTTTTGAATTCGACATACTCGTTCCCATAGCTGAAGTTGATAAAAAAGAAATGCGTTTCTTTTAATCGAAAAGAGCCCTCCCCACAAAAACATGGAAGATTGAAGATTTATTTGCTAGTAATACTATTCGGTACTTATTCGTGTCCAATATATAAAAGAAGACCTACCCGTAAGACATGTTGTTTTGGCGTCGGTCCTCAGAAAACTGATCGGTGAGTCGAACTTCTGCACCTCTTGCATGATTAAGTTTCTATTGGTCAATGAAATCACCCAATTTCTATTGGCGTCATCGGATTAATGCTGCTAAGCTGTTGGATATTATTTTACACATGCAATGCTGAAAAGGATAGTTTTCTTAATTTGTTCGTTTTATTCTGAAGTTTATGATATTTCGGTGCAACGATTTCTGCTTCAATCGCTGTCCCTTACTGCACTGCTCAAACCTTTCTTGGGGACATCAATCTCGATCACATATTTATGCCAGACAATTTCGAAGGTTTTCGTCAGGACAGGTTACCCGCGCTAAGACGAATGATAGCGGTTTCGCGAAGTGCATCATTTTCAGCAAACAGTACGGTTTTCACTACGAAAATTGACAACCAAAGCTATTCACATTGTCCAATATCCAAAATACTTTAATTTAAGAGATGCGGTTAACGCGAACAACTTCATGGTTTTCGCTGATCCAGACGTTGCAAAGGAAATGGACAATATAAATAGCTACCTCGGGTTTTTGGAAAACAAGCACTGTCACCCTTACGGAACTGCCACACCTCACCTCCGTATCGTTTCATCTCGACGTCGAAAGCAGTTGAGGCGAAGGAAGGAAAGGCTATGCCGCCAGGACAGGTATCGAGAAATGAAAGACATTTCGATCAAGATCACAGCTGAGGTAAAGTAAATCAAATCTATCACATTTTATGGATTGGTCAGTAGAGGCTCCATCCCGCGGTTCTGAAAATCTTTCACCGCGAGATTTCTCCGATTTACATCCAACTCGTGAATTATTCGCAAGGGGCATGATCCTTTCCTTCTGAATTGTGAGATTCTGGTATAGCACATATTACGAAACCTGACGATGGTACTCCGTACTTGTAAAGTATTGACCTATCGCCAACTCCTCCGTGTTGTTGAATGTGAATGATAACTACCTCCTCTCTTAATTGGAGGACGCCGGTTGGCCTGTTGCAGTTTACTTACAAATCAAATCGAAGCACTCTGGGCGCCGTGGCAACGTTCTCGCAAACCGCCAACTCTTCACTTCATGCCGGAGCGAAAGCCGATAAAGGATGGCTTACAAAATGGCTTCAAACTTATTTTAATTACTAACACCAGCACAAAAAAGTCTTTCCCCTTGCCCAATAAATGCGATTGTCACCCAACTCGTCAATTATTCGCTAGAAGGGATGCTCTTTTCCTTCGGAATGGAGAGATATCGCTATAACAAATATTCCGAAACCAACCAATGGTTCCGCAGTGTTTGAAAGTGATTGAGAGGCACCTATTCTCTAAATTGGCCACAACTGAGGTACTCGAGTGGTCTTCAGAGAATGGCCTTTTGTTAAACGCATCAAATGCATTTCTATTACGTTTTCCTTGAGAGCGGAGTTTGACACCTCGGCCGTCACTTCATTCCATAATTTCACCGTGAGCTCAAAATCCAAATCCCTTGGCGTGATTTTTAACAGTCATTTATCTTTAATTTATCAAGTTCACCGGTTCAGGAGACTCTGAGTTATCTCAAACCCTATAAAGACCTTTGTCCACGCATGTATAATTCCCATTATTGAATACAATTCAACCGTGATTTTTCATGGCCTCAAATGTTTTGAGACTTTAAACTTAATTTATTTTTAAAATAAAACAAAAAGTCATTTTTCCTCCATATCATTAAAAATAGTACATTGTTTTCTTTTGCCGAAAGGTTCAGTCTTCGTGACCGCAATAAATCGCTCACCATTATTATTATTACTTCAATGTGTAGAGTAGAACATTGCGCCGAAAGAGGTTGATAGCAAATTCCTAAAAACTTGAAGTCTACGTTCACTTATACCTATCAGGCACTACAATGGGCACTGTGGATTTAAAGCACCGAGGATTTTCGTAAAATAATATGTACATTCATGCGAAATTCTTAAATTGATTAATTTGCAATCTTTCCCTAAGCTAAAGTTGCAAACGCCCCCGATGCTTAGCTTACTATCACAACTTAATAATGCTTTTTCTAATAACATCACCGAACTTACAAAAACGGAATATATTTTTTCCGGATAGCAGTTTAATATCTCATCATTTCAATTACGTGTATGCTTGTATAGTGCCCCAGGACTTCACTGAATACGGTGGTGCTCAATTGACCCCAGATTTCTCTGAAATTCGCGAACGATAGCGTTGCCATGGGAGGTACGCGGAATTCCTTGCAACCGTTTCTCAGCCGAATAAACGCCTTTACAAACGTTTCACGACTTGAGATAAAATATCGAAAGCACAAGTCTTCTCCTACTGCAACAACCACTCCCAGTGTATCTACTTCAAAGACGCATCAGTGCGGTATGAATGTGCAGCCTGAACTGACCTACCGAATGGTCAACCGGTGGAAGCAGTCAAAGCAGTGAAGTGAAGGCGTTCCACCACCAACTGCGTCGCAACAGTTGGTCAGGCACGGACCTTTCAACACGGTGCCTCTCGCATCCAACTTGCCGGCCAGATTGGTTATGCCGGCACGGCTAACAACTGATAAACGTTGATTGGTTTTATCAATGCGGACATAGGGTGCCTGGGAGTAAAATCAGTGTCAGAATTTAAGAACGTGGCGTCATCTTAATGACTGTCTCGACCCACTGCATAACCACTTGCTATTTCTGCCCATGGTGTTCCCAATTGACCTCGTGCTCGTAACTACATTTTTTATCCACACTCGCCTCAGCTGACGCTTCCAAGCACCTTGATCATTCTGAAAGAGACCTTACCAACGCTTATCACGCCATGACCATCTTCTTCACGAACACTGTCCTCATCAGGACATCAGGCTGGTTTAAACGGCACGCAATACTCAGCATGCACCAATAGGACGCCACCTTGTGCCACACACTCTTTCCACGGGATGGTCAGCTTCTATTGCGGTGACGATTTCTAACCCCCTCTAAACACTGGATGCCTCATACTGGGTTACAGTTGCCACAGTTGCCTACATCCATGTCTACAAGACTTTCGTTTTTATGTCCATATGTACGTGCCATGCATTACTTTTTCTTTTTCTTGCTTATTATGACTGCCTGGGACGAACCCCTGTTCCACGTTTAACGTTACGAAAACCTAACCAAAGATCCAACATTACTAAGGCTATAATCCCCAACTGGAAGTGCGTCACTTTGGATGTCAGTCCACGGATTGCGTCGCTCGAGCGAGAATTAGATTATGATTGCTTCAATCTGCCCTCCGATCGAAGGGCAACAACAATTCGCGACATTCATGATGCCGGCGTATCCTCCGCCAGGAGAAGAAGAGGGATCGAAAGTGGTCACTACCGATTAGGATGAACAATTATTTTCATTTTGGATAACACGTTTTTTTAAAATTTACTGAAAATGGTTGGCTCTTATTAGATTTTCTATCTTATCTACTAGAGAAAAAGCAACTTAGCATTTTTCCAGACCCGTTCTTTATGTATTAGGTACAATTAGAAAGTATTTTTTTACCGTCTCACCAGACCGTTTAATAGAAAACCTCTCACACAAGCAGTGTGCACTTTCGCGAACCCGTAGTTCTCTTACGGATCCTTGAAATCGAATCAATGCCTTGGTCCTTTCATCAAATATTTGCGCATTTTACATCAAATAAGACTCCTGTTAAACTCATGGATGTGTCTGAATTGAGTTGGAAAGCGGTTTGTAATCAGTCAGCGAATGCAAACAAACAAATAATTAGGCATGAAGACCATCGCAAGGAAGATTGAGAGATTAGGAGATCCAATGGGTGAGCACGTTGCGTCTTTAACTGCGTCTTTCATTGAATTCCGACTACGAAAGGGCATTGGTTGTGAAGAGGATTGAGAGTGAGATTGCGATTGTTTGAACAATTGGAAGGAGGCGCTGTGCCGAATTCCATGAGCGAAAGATGACGCGGGGCACGAGCAGCTTAGCGGGGTTCACGGACTGCAGCTTCCGGAAGTTGTCCATCATGCGACGTTCAGCCTCCGCCGACCCAAATCGCAGCATTCGGAATACCTCCAACTAAAAAGGGCAAACAAGCACACTGAGCCCCTTGACTCGAGATTTGATTTAGTGAAGTCTTTGTGCAGACTCCTCGGTAAATTTCACAGCCTCTTAGCGTTGCACTGTAGGCGTCTTCAACGATACAAAATCGCCAAACATCTTCAATGAAACAGCCATTAAGCCGGCCCGCCGAATAGCAGGAGATGCTGAGTTTAATAAACAAGCTTGCGGCTGCAAATACTATCGCAAAGTCGGCATCTTTGTGTTGGTCTTTAAATGGCGCCAACTTTGGGTAAATTATGAAAAGTAAGCAACGCTCGATTTTTTCATGTCAAATCCGGTTTAGAAGACTGGAGCCTGTTATATTTTTGAAAATTGACGACATAAACCGGACGCAAAATAATCATCAACAAATATGTCCATGATTGAAAGTGTGCAAGAATTTCGGCGTTTGATCGTCTGCCTGAACTGGTGCCAACGGCAATGCGTAATTAAAATATATCAATATCCTTTATGGCTTAATTTATTGATCTAAATGCTTACCCATCGACTGAAAATGTTGTTTATATCAAAGCACGCGATGTATTGCCACACTTTAAGAGGTCATGTCTTTCGAAAACATTGGAGATTAGAATTCAAGTGAACGGATTATTGAATCTTCAGACAATACCGCCAGTTTGTACTTCCGTTACCGAATATGGTTGTGGTGGTTTTTTACTTTACAACTTTCGAGATCATGAAGAAATATTCCCCATCCACGTTTTGATAAGTACTAAACTGTAAATATCAGGGCACTCACAAACACTTTATGGTGACCCCAGACCCGACCTTATTGGGTAGAGTTCACGAATAGAGCATTCTCACAGAGATTCGGTAAAACAACAGAACCTTCGCTTACTAACTTAAGAGTCAAAGGTTGACCTTTGTTTCGACCATAATAAGCAGCTTTGATGTGGCATAGCATACCTGCTGCCTGGTGACGGGAAGACTCTTTTTCATGAGAGTCCAAACGACATTTTCGGTGCAAGGTGGCGTTGTCAAGGAGCCATCATAGCGGTAGAAGTGTCCACGATCTTCACCGACATCGAGGATGGCTTCCACGGGGAAGGGCGCCAACAGGGTTGTTGAGTTGGCGGCCTGTACCGATTTTGTTGACCGCAAGAAGGCACTCATCTTGTAGAGCTGCGTCTCCTGCTCGGGAACATCACTTCGCTCCTCGAAAAAGAGGGCCACTACGGCTAGTCCGTTCGCACGTTCCGCGGCCTCCATAAAGTTCGGGTAGAGATGCCGGTTGTACGTCACGATGTGCATCTGTGTGACAAAAATATGATCGTGAGCACGCAGTCCTCTGGGGGGGGGGCAGATAAAAACCTTGGTTGTCTGTAAATAATTTCCTTTTCGGATATTCTTTGCTGGTGCGAACATATTGCGAATTTATTTGCTCCCCTAGTTGATGAAATAAAAGACGGGCCAAATTGACGTCTCCGATTGGAATTTCTTTGGGTCTTCGCAAGAATGATAGATTCTTGCCGCTACTGTCGAATTTCAAAATTATTTCCGTTGGTAGATTCCGTATGAAATCGCAGAGAGCACAAAAAACCTTCCGCCTATTGCGGTTTTAAAAGAAGGCCCAACTATGTAAATCTGTACTCATAGTAAGTTTTCGTTGTTTAGTGCACAGCAGCTCTCAAAAAGATGCGGAATGCCAGAAATAAGTATCACCAAGTGTAGTCGGTTCTGTCGTGTAACCCCCGTGGTAATTCCTGGGATCGTTTTATGTCCACCTGGCACTCAACTCTTAGGAGACATATTTCGGTCGACATGGTGGAGAAGATATGTTCCAAAAGGTCAACTGTAAAAAAGGTGGTTCTGTTCTGCTCTGCCTTGCAGATGGAAAGGCCATATCCCCCCTTCGACCAAAAGCCCATTTCTTACTGCAGCCCTCACCTCCAGACAATACAATTATTATTATGAATGCTAAACTACTTGTGCCCTGGCCACTTTGACTCGCAGTACCAAATTGCTCCTGTATGTCATGGATACAAACATGAGGCGTGACTCGTCTCATGGCGTCAAGCGGACTTTGGGATGGACAGCTACTCAAGTCTGTAAAACTGTCATTCCTCGCTTCTTGATTCGTTAATTTTCGGTAATTGGCGTGCCGGTTTGGATTACATTCTTCTCGTGACAGTTTATGGTGTCTTTATAAAAGTTTTTATGAAAAGGGATTTATTTGGCGTCGTGGAGTCGTGTATATTCTTTTAAACGTAATTTTGATCTCAAAGATCGTCCGATATAAAATGTCCCAATAGGATTCTTCTGAAGTAGGTTTTCCTATTTCGAATTGAAAAAAATTGTCGAAAAGTGAGGGAAAAATTAAAAATGATGAAAAGGACGGGAATAATAGTTTTATCGCTTATAAATGCATGTCTCCTTATAAATTTTAAATCAGGAATTGCGTATCCATTTTATTCGTTAGAAATTTGAATGCTATGCGTTTTATTCGGGTTAAAATAATGACTTATTAAGACTCGAACCATTCTTTAAAAAACGACAAAAAACGTTTTATGAACGAATTTTATGTTTTTTGTTTGATGTTCGAACCACAAACCTGGGACGAATTTGAGCTAAGGCGTAACGAATGTAGATATTGAACCGTAAGGGAGAATACATAAGACGTTCAATCCACGGCTCAGAATACTATTTCTAATTCGTCCCAGTTCCTTCGACACGCACCGTTAACTGGCAAACAAACAGTCACTACCTTCTAAATTTTGCTTAATCATAAATGTATTTAACGTTTCTCACATCAGCCGTTTCATAAATATTTATTTGCTTGGACTTTAAGCTGCGCAACTTATTTTTTCCGAGCGAAAAAATAATCGTGTCCGATTCATCAATGATAACATGTTGCCCTTAGTGAGAATGACACTGTGATTGCGGCCATCTTGCGTTTGTGAAATTATGATTGATCACGGGTTCATTTATCTTCGGGCAATTTCGCAGTCGTGGCTTGTTTAGACCGATAGACCTTTAAATGCGCACGTAAATGCGCCTCGGGAATTTATGGAACCCCGCAAATCGAAATGAAGGAATGATGGAATTTATCCTTTTTATGATCACATAATCCTGATAATTTTTTGTATGTTTTGTGCGAAGAATATACGAGTATTGCATTCTACGGGGTAGATATCCTTAAACCAGAGGCAACTAACAGCGTCAGTTGTAACTACCATTTCCTAGGTTAATTTTGATGTAGACAATCGTCACCCTCCTGAATTCGCAAATAAAGAAATTAAATAACATCGAAGACCTACCTCTAGTGGGAAAAAGCGGCCATCCAAACTATGCTCAGATCCCGAAAAGGCATCACGTCCCCAGTGGAAGTGGAACTGCTGAATGCAGTAGCCTCCGTTTTCTTGGCCATTTAGAGACATGTAATAGTGACACGATGGGAAGAAGATCATTACTGAAATGAAGGAGATTGATATAATAGTTCACAACTTCGTTTGGCGGTTTGGCAGCCGAGCAATTCCGGTGTACTGCATGTTTCCGTGAATATTCTTCGGAATATTTTGTACATGTGGCATCCCAATCGCCAGGCAGTTTCCGGCGCCCAGCCTTCAAGCTCTTTCAACCACCGCAAACCCCTTGATCTGGCTGAGGTTCTTTGCACGTTCGTGAAGTCTCTAACTCATATACGTCCTAACAATTAGTACCATTGGTAGATAAAAAGGTTGGAAGTAGCCACATCCAACATAAATCCAATGTTTTCAATGCATGCAAGCCTTAACACTGGTTACTATAAGCAATAATGTATTTCAGATGGATATTTTGGGCTATGAACTCGGTCGGATTAAACTCATGATGATGTATCAGCTGTTTACAACCGCCGAATTACAGGTGGTAGCTGGACCTATGAGTCAAATCCTGGATCTCTTAAGAAGAGAGCGAGGATGTTGCAAGACGTCAAAGACGTTCATTGCTGCTGTTGAAACGGTTCCGTGTCTGATTCGATGCCAGGAATGTTGGAAAGGTTTTGGTCAGTAACCGGAGAAATTGAGGGGGGTGGGTGGTCGTAAAGAAAAAAATCCCACAAATTTCTCACGTGTGTGTCCATTGTTGATAACGGAGAGCTTTTCATCGGGTCCGAATTCGCCCATCTGGTACACGTTGACTGGATAGAGGTTGGACGAGTATACGGTCTCGTCGTACCTGAGAGCGATCGGTGATTGACGAACGCCGTCACACATCGTGCTCACAAATTTGCCCCAATTTTCGTGAGCTGAGTAATTCCAATGTGCTGGCATGAAACGCATAAAAGAGAAGGGTCCAAGTTGGTCTTGTGGTGCTTATGGGTGTAAGATATTCCGTGGGACTGTCGTCGTGATATTCCACTTTTTGGTATCAATTCGGTGGCTCAATCGGTGGCTCCGAGTATGCGATATCGGTCTCGTATTAACCCAACAAGCATGATGATGAAACGTTGCTTGGCGAGTGATGTAAAACCTTCTTATTTTATTCATTAACACATATATGTGGTCCTTGAAGTGCGAGTGGTTTTTTAAATTCAAATTAAAACCCAGTTAAAATTCTTTTTATTGATTTATATCGTCGAGGGTCTTCAGTTTATGAATGATAAATAACATATTGCCAATTTTCCCCCTCGGCCACTCCTACAGATGTCGCTTTTATACGTCGGTATCTTCAGGTGATTGTGTTGCTGTGTCTCTTATGCATCCGGATAAGCCTCTACAGTCCTATGATCTTTCATTTACTGATGAATATTACGCCACCGTAATTTCCGCTGCCAGCTTATACTGTAACTTGTAGCTGGCTATAACTTACGTTACCTGTTCAATTTCATCTCATTTGGAGTATTTCTCCTTTGTGGATTTAAATCGTGCGACATATCGACTTATCTATCCCGAATGAAAGGTAGGTAGAGTGTGCCCTACACCATTTTTTTCCAGCTAAACACGGCGAGCTTGTCATCAAAATGGCTTAAAATTAATAGTTTCTTACCTAAAGATACTACCGGTGAACCCCAGAAGCAAAGGAGCGTGATCGCAGTTAGCAGGATCCCGTCGTTGAAAGCGAATCTGCAAAATAATAATATGAGAGTGGAAAAGGTAGTTTGCTCGGGAGAAGCGGATAAGATGGACCTTCGTGCCTTTTGTGCTCAAATACGTTCAAACAATTCAAAAATAAACACGTTCTTTGTATAAAAATGCATGTCAGTGAATTTTAAGAGTATTCTGTTATACTGTTCCGTATGCTATATTTGCTCATCGCGCATTAAACCACATGTCGATGTTTAATAGGCACGAGACCTTTGATCTGATCAAATAAACAGCAAACTACTAATTTCGCTCAAAGGTCATTAGGAATGAATCAGTGTCCTCGAATACAATTTTGGGGGTGTTTGCTTTGTTTACAACTTTTTTCGTACTATTCTGCATTTTTAACCTATTTTGAACGATACAAAGTCTCATTAATGTACCTGGTTATACATAGACCTCAGTATTGACTGAGGGACATGCTGTTGGCGATGAAACAAGCGTTTGTGTTATTTTTGACGCAACGTCACATTAGTAAAGAAAGATGATTATTTTGGACCGTTGATGATTATTGGTTAACAAACCGATAATATGCAATAAAAATATCGTGAATTCGGTATAGATTCAGTTGTATTAACCATGAGGCTTTTAATCCAAATTAGAGGATAACGGACAAATTACAATTAAACACTCATTTCGAATGGCAATAATTAATATATACGTAGGAGGGTCTACAATTTATGAATGATAAATTATGTCTGCTGCAATTGGACGGTCAAAGTTGACGGATTCAATGCCTTTGGGCTATTTCTGTTGGGCCATCTTAGACAAATTGAGTTCATACAAATGAACCAGAAACAAGTGAATCCTTGAATGACAGCATTCGGGGCGACAGTGCGGACTTGGATCACTAATTGAGCAGAAATTTCATCGAAAATATCGACATCTTTAAACGTGCAAGTGGGTAAGTTTGCCATATTTAATTTATCATTCATAGATTGTTGACCTCTACTATATATATTAATAAATTGACTATTTGAATTGCAAAATTGTGTGTAAAATACCAATTTGAAAGAAAACTAAGGCCCTGTAGTCCTAGGAACAAATACACGATGATACACGATGGATATATGGACAGGCATTTTGTCGCTGTAAATAAATTTGCGACTCTTTAAAAGGAAGCGGCAAATTTATGTTAACAGGAGCATTTGGTGCTTGCGAGAGCTTTATTTGGGGATGAAGGTTTGTGACATTTGAACACCACGAATAACCAATCATCGGCTGATGCAGGGTGCTTGGCAATTCTGCATCAACGCTGGCCACTATTTCTAAGAAAACATTATTTTACTGCTAATTCTTTCCGTCCAAAAATTACTATCAATTGCGAATATGTGACGATTCTCCAAGTGACCTTGTATATTTGCAATCAACCATTCCTCGGATATATTCTATTCTTATTATTACGTGTAAATTTAAGGCTTAAATGGGTCTTACCTATGCATTGTGCCCGCGAATCCGTGTTTGCGATTTTCATCAAACTTACGGGTGTGATTTGTGTATATTCGCATATTCTGGGTGTCGGATTGGTTACGCGTTCGTGAATATTTGATTGGTGGATTTGAGGATTTTAGTTCGTTTCTTTAAAAATATTTCATGTTTTGAATCGCCAATTGCCAATAATATCCATCTGAAACCAATTTTGCTCACAGTAGCTGCTGGTAAAGCGGACATACATTTAAAGATTGGTATTTATGTCAGATGTGACGATGATCAATTGTTTATCTGCAGATAAACGGACGATGCTACTTTTCGTTGGAACCCATCCCAGCGTCAGTGATTTCTGAGTTAGTCTTCAAAAAAGAGGAAATACACTTTTCGTAAATATAACGTCGCGTCAACAAAGACTTTCCAGCGACCTGTAGTTGTGGTTCTGGGAACGGCTGGTGTATCATTATCGAGTTGCGAGTGCGATAATCCCTGGGTGTTTGGGATGATCGTGAAGATGCGGCGACGACTTCTACCACCTCCTCTTAAGTTTACACTTTTCAAAGACATTTAAGTCAATGATATGACCGACATTACGCGTTTGCAAACCTTTATATGCTTTGCCTTTTTTGCTACTTTACCTCATTCTTATTTTTTGTTAACGAATTCTTTATCGTCATTGTCGTCAGAGAATTATTGGCTCTCAAATTTAAAAAAATATAAAAACTGAAAAGAATATCGTCTCCTGTTCAATGTATCATGGTCACTTCCTGTATCAATATTGTTTGTTCCTCGGGACTTCAATAAAGCGAATTCTATTGCTAAAGTTCCCCCTAGCAGTCGAATTCCACGTGTCCAAACTATCAATCAACAGTCAAATTGTGCGGTCAAAGAATGGTCGACAAATCGTCTCTCAAACGCCCTCAATCGCCCTCAAACAGTTCTCTCCTCCATACATAAAATTTGAGACGTCCACATAACAGTTTTTCTTATTAATGCCTCGATGCCGTGAAATAATTCAAAGATTTATACCTTCAATTATCACCATATGAGATGGAAGTCGATAAGGTATAAACCGCCACTCGTAGAAAAATGGGAAAATTGGTGTCGTTTTTAAGCAGCCAAATCTGCAGGCTAGGAGCAGAGAGACAACTAACATGAATCATTCGGTCTAGACGGAGGAATTGTCTACTTATTTCAACTTAAAATAAACAATGATGTGCGATGTTCGAAAATTGGACAAGTCAACGCCGTCAAGGTCGAAGACGGGGAGATCGGGAACCCCCTTTTGCAGAAGAGGCCGAAGAAAAATGATCGGCGAGGAGATAAAAGGGGGGGTTCTCGTCTGAGGGGTAAGTGATGTAGACGAAACCCCTTCTATTAAATTATAAATAACGTTTTGTTAAAACTTCCAATAAAATTCCAATCGTTTTGTAGTAGTTGGTTTTTAGTCTCGAATAATTGGGTTTTGTTTTAATGGGACCAGAGTGATATCGAAACTGGGACTTTTTCTACCCTCGTGCCGCGAACAGGTGTCTGCCACGCTTTCTGTATTTTCCCTCGAGATTATGTCGCAACCTCAGGCTCGAAGTGTCAAAAAGATCCTGCGAAGAAAGGCCGTCTCGTCCAGAAAGTTGACTAGCGAATGTCGACCGTCTCCCTCCCCGACCGTCATTAAGGACGACGACAAAACCCCTTCGAAGATGGACCAACTCTGCGAAGTCGTTTCCCAACTGGCAACTTCTGCGTCAGCACTTCGGAACGAGATACAGAATAAGGACCAGCCGTCAGTTATTCCTGAAAGAGAGCCGATGCCCGTTATCCCTGCTCCTGAACAAGAGCCGACGCCTTACATCCCTGTTAATTCCCCTCGACCTTACCCTATCGATCCAGTTACTATTCGATCCTCTGCCACTCATGTCGCTCCTCTATCTTCTGCAATAAACGCCACCGCCTACAATGCATTCAAACCACGCCTAAAGAATGTGCATTAATTACGAAGGTGTTCTAAACTGAAAAAGAATGGTTGGGGGGAGGTAGTATAACGCCAGGGACGAGGTAGTTAGGATTAAAAGGCAATTTTTGCGATAACAATGCGTTTCCTTACAGCCTATTACCAGTCGGTAGATGTGTTGGGTTTTAAATTACTGCCGATTTCGGTGGACCTGGCAGTCGAACCTAGGTCTCTCAATACCAGAGCAGGGATACTGACAACTCGCCATCTGGTCGACTGTTGTGTTGGTCTTTACTTTGTGGTTATATTGGTTGCGACAGTGTTGAGCATCCTGGGTGAATGGAGATATCGATATTTCTTACCCTAGATGGTCCGAGGTCACTGCCCGGAATTTGGATAGTGGTCTTTGGTGGCCGCCATTTAAGAGGCTTTTCTTGTTCTTTTTTGACCAATTTACGTTCAGATTTCATATTGGGCTTGAATTTATTCTTGATCTCGGAGATCCTTCGGATAATTATATGCCTCCACACTGTTTCTGACGAATTGGTTTATAGTTTTAGATTCATTAAATTCTTTGAAAAAAATTCAAACGTGGGAACGAATACGTTTACAGAAGCAATTCACGGTTAAATGACTCTCAAATGCAGCACATGGGATTATCGGAAATTGTGGTGTACATTGAGCAAACAAGCAAACATTCGCAGAGCATTCTCGAAGAGTGAAAATTGTTCAAATGAACCTGCCCTCGATTTCATGGTCCTATGTTGTCATCTGCTGATGCCGAATGGTGTGTCCAGCTTGAATTCGATAAATAACTTCTAAAAACAGTTCTAGACGAATCGATCGATTTACCCGACTTTCCCACGTTTGGAGGACGAATTTTTATCTACGCTGAAAAGCCCATACTATGAATCCTTAATGTCAAAATAATCATTTAACCAATAGACTCCGCTGGTACTTGTATCCCACCAACAGATGAGAACCATTAAAACGCATTCTGCTGTGCATTTATCTCATTGCTCTCATCCATCCATCCATCCGTCCATCCATCCATCCATCCGTCCATCCATCCATCCATCCGTCCATCCATCCATCCATCCAGCCATCCATCCATCCAGCCATCCATCCGTCCGTCCATCCATCCATCCGTCCATCTATCCATCCATCCATCCATCCGTCCATCTATCCATCCATCCATCCATCCATCCATCCATCCATCCATCCATCCATCCAGCACGTGTATCCCATTTCCTGCATTCAGAATCGTGCATTCGTGTTTACAATGACTAACCATTCGTTTTTTCCTCAGAAAGTGTAATGCTTTCGGATTTACATGGTTGTTTTTTTATGTGTCCGACTCTAAAAGGTACAAAAAACGTAAGGTGTTTACATATTTAGACAGTAATTAAAAAGCGCCATTGCACCTTTGCCAATCTTCGGATGCAAATCAGACTGGCGCCTAGACAGTGTGGTGATTACCGAGTTGTAACAGAAATGGTATCAATCTAGATATACTCAAAGACTTCATATATTCACTACCCGACCACGCGACTTTCAACAGCAAACGATACCCACTATACCTTCGAATAGGAAATGGGCACATTTCGCTCCTCCACGTGACGGTCATCTTTTATAATGACAACAATTGCTATCTGGTTCATCAAAAACCATCAAGAAGTTATATCTGGGTCCATCGAGAACAAATGGCAACGATCAAGACATGCCCGCCGACTAAATGTATAGCATCGTCCAAGGGATGGTTACCATATATGATCACAAAAATTGCTATTTAGTCCATCAAGTGTCAGGCAACCTGTTCTCTTCCTCAACACATGATCACATCGGAATTCAATATGACTATTCTCCCCAAACATGGACCAGCCTAATAAGGACTCGCCCCATGTCTACAAAAAGCTTCCCTCATTTACACAATCCATTGATTATTACGCATCTATGTTTATATCTATATATACATTTCATGTATGCAACGCTCCCTATTTATTATGAGAGAGCTTCACAAGCAAGCTGAGCACGTTTAGGTGGATCGCCACCGACTTTAGGGAGTAGATATGCCTAGGATGCAACAATCAGAACTACGGCATTGATGGACACACCCGATGGAGCAATGACCAGATTTACAGCCTAGATGTCCACATGTCGGAACATCCTCAATACCAAGATTCGTCGTCGAAATTTCACTAAGCGAGACATTCACGAAGCCTTGTGCTGCTACTTCTGTATCATTTTTCTGAACTTTTTTTGTCAAAATATTCCTTGTTTACGAAATGCGTGAACATGTTTTTTGTGCATAAACCGGCTTCATTGATGCTTCCACAACGGTTCTTCGGGATATTTTGAGGGAGCTTTAGTCCCCAGTGCCCTTCGAAGAGGTGGGATTCGAACCCATGGTCATCCAAGAACAAAGTGACGATTCTCACCGCAACTTCTTAGCCTCTAGTTCCGTGGTTCTCTAACTGTGTGTCGCGACACACCAGATTCGCAGGTGTGTCGCGAGATTTTTGAAAAATATTCAAAAAATGCTGGGGTTTTTGAACTCCGACATTTCCGACAAATCATTGCCAGTCAGTTTTGAATCAAGCTATTAAATTACTGAACTTCATCAAGTCTCGGCCGCTTAATTCAAGAATTTTCGCACAACTCTGTGATGCAATGGATTCCGACTTCAAATCGCTGCTTTACCACACCGAGGTTCGCTGGTTGTCAAAAGGAAAAGTTTTGAAGCGTCTCGTTTATCTCAAAGTAGAAGTAATTTCATTCTTGGAAGTCGAGGAAACAAATTTTAGATGCGATCTTCGTGACGAGATTTGGTGGCTCAAAGTTCAGTTTCTCTCTTATCTGTTCGACAAACTGAATTCTCTCAAGTTTAGTCTCAAAGGACCATCAGAAAACATTATCTCATCGACATGCAAACTGAAATCGTTTGATGAAAAACTGACGCTATGGAAAAGCAAAGTTTCGAAGGGTATTTTTGAATGCTTTCCTTCCGTAAACGAATCTCAGTTGAAGAGCAAAGTCGCTGATGACATCATGTCCACACTGACAAGTCTTCAATTAGCAATTCACCATTATTTTCCATCACTTTCTATCGACGAATATGACTGGGTGATCAACCCGTTTGGAAGCAACGAGACATCAAATCTTTCGTGTGAAGAGGAAGAAGAGCTGATCGAGTTGAGAAATGACAAGTTCCATAGACTGCAAAGACACTAGTTATAATGTGGATAACTTCGTCTCTGTGTAGAGGGGAGGGGACACATCGAGGAAGAGAGTAGTACTCTGTGCGTGGCAGGGGCTGGGGGTAACGGAGTTTGGGGAGCACTGTCGCGGGAGGGTACCATGGGTATTCGGGATCCTTTCTTGCTCTGCAACGGGGGTACTCGGCGAACCTTCTTTGTTCTGCCTCAGGGCTTGAATCTCTATGCGAATCTTCGCCATTTCCGCCGCCATCTCGCGAACAGTCTCTGTTGCAGGCGTTTCTCCGTCTTCTTCCGTATTGTCACGCGAAGAAGATACCGGTCGACTTTTGGTCGTCGACTTTCTCGTAGACACGGCCATTACTGGCAGGAGCTTCTTAGTTGTCTTTTTCACCGATTTCGTCATTTTTCTCAATATAAAGATAGAATGGATTAACGATAACCAAAACGCACCGCACGTCACTCGATGATTCTAGAAGTCCCAGATTCAGCCCGGCTCCAGTCCCATTAAAACAAAAAACCCATTAATCGATATTAAAAACGACCATTACAAAAATCGATTATAATTCACGTGAAGTTATTAAAAACGTTAGTAATAATTAAATAAGATTGTTTTCTCCCACACTCTGTTTCCCAGTTCGTCGTTTCTGGATACCCGGATTAAACTCACACTGCAATTCGGAAATTGTTCATTTTTTACGATTTTTAGTTTTTCCGGATGTAGCATTTTATATTAGACCAATTTTGTATGCTTAAGGTTTTTGTCCTCAGTTTTAGACCACAGTAAAGCGTTTATCATTATAAAAAACGCTGCTTCTGTTCGAGAAAGGCAATTGTAGAATTTTATTCTACGGATTAGATCGTACCATTGACGCAGCGCTTCCAGGAGCGTGTGAGCAACATGTCTGATGGCGGTATCGTAATTCGAAGACTTCCTGGTACAAAAATCAGAATGGCACGATGGCCAAAGACGAAGGTCGGGAATTAATAATATTGTTTATTGTTCAAACAATCGTGAGGGCCCGACCTGGGCCGAAAACGCCGACAAGGCGCGATGCTTAGCGCCCGCTGCAGGCGAGTCCTGTCCGGACACACGTGGGGCGTGTCGTGGTAAAAAACGGGGCCGGCCAAGTGTCGCCGATCTTGTCAACGTTAAGTTCAACGCATGCACTGTTGTGTGCGTTAGCCAATGGGGTGCCTGCATCATGGATGTCATGCGTGGGATATAAATAAACACATAATGTAAGGTCACTACAGCGGTAGTGTTTAACTGGCTGGTGTTTGTATGTAAATGCCTAGTAAAAATCGGTGAGGAGTGATAACTCGTGATAACGAGTCTTGGTTGGCTCGATTTATTCATAATTTACACTTAAGAACGATGAATGAAAAAAAGCGTAGTTTTACTGTAGAACCTGACTTTATTTATCGGTCTAAATACTCGCAAGAAGGAGAATTTTATTTAGAACAGGAAGTTATTTTCGTATTTATCGTCGTTTTACATGGAAACAGGGCATATTTTATCGTTCACAAATTCCACAGGAGGGCTCTTGGGTGGAGATGCAAGTGATTAAAGGCTCTATTTGCCCTGTATTTGGCAATGTGTTGACGCCAGTAGTAGTTTTATGCTGTCTCGGTCCCAACTTTCGCGCATATTCTTTCAGAAACTACATGTTTAATTCTATTCACATTCGTTTTTTCATAAATTGAAATTCCAAATTTGCATATTCAAATGTTTAACGAACTGAATTCTATGAATTTGTTATGGAAACATGAGACAACAAAGATCCGAGGACCTTTTGAAGGCCGCCGACATTAAAAATTCATTTTATTTGTATATGGCACGCTTTGTGTGGCTTCGGAAAATAAAATCTCGTTTGTCCATTTTCGTGGATGAAGTAAACATCGTTTTCTTTATTTCGTATTTTATCGTTCATTCATATTAATTTTCTCCCAAAACACCAATGTTCTGTTTCAGTGGAATTCACAGCATATTAGTGGGGGATT
Organism: Proteocephalus fallax; assembly: GCA_028672205.1. Classification (NCBI taxonomy): domain Eukaryota; kingdom Metazoa; phylum Platyhelminthes; class Cestoda; order Proteocephalidea; family Proteocephalidae; genus Proteocephalus; species Proteocephalus fallax. Next base: position 279,320 of record JAPUBX010000627.1, read on the forward strand.
CTGGCGTAAGACACGTTAGACACTCGCTGGCACGCGGATGGTAATAATTATCTGGTTAATCAAGAGTGAAGTAAATATGATGCCTACAAACTGGTTTACACTCAGCCACAGCTGTCTTCATCCACACTTGACCAGACTCGAGAAACATCTCCCTTCTCCCACCTTATGGACATGCCTGGTAGTCATCCCGTTATAACGACGCGTCCAATTTGCACCCCAAATCTGTTCTCCCATCCCAAGTATAATATATTCGTATTCATATGTACGTGTCATCCATTAATTGCGTCGCCTATTATGATTTCTGGCTGGAACGCATCTGAACAACTGTGCTTGGGCATTCGTCTTCTCATTTAATCAAATTTATTACTGAATTGAAGTCGGAAAATCGTATTATTTTCAATTCAAATAGAATGAAATCGATGGACAGCGGGGAGACACACTCAGGGTGTCGAAATAAATGCATGATGCCAACATTTTCTCCATGTTCTCAACATGTGTCGTCGTAGTATTTGGCGCTGAATTCGCCCTTGTATGGACTGTGGTAGATACCCATGGTGAATTGGGGTGCCGTTGGTCGATGTTGTGTTACCTACAGAAAAGACCAAAAGTATATCGGTGGAACGAATTGGATTACCATGTCATATGGAAAGGGAAATATGAGGGTTTGTTTAAGGGAAACAGGAGCCTGATGTAGTGGTTACAAGGGTCAGATGGACGTTGGCACGCTGTGGGCGAGGAGGAGGAGGAGGAGGAGGAGGAGGAGGAGGAGGAGGAGGAGGAGGAGGAGGAGGAGGAGGAGGAGGAGGAGGAGGGAGGAGGAGGAGGAGGAGGAGGAGGACAGCTGTGGGGATAATGGTGAGATTGGAAAAACTGGTTTGGACAAATGCTGGAACAAGAGAGAGGAAGTGATGCGAATAGTGGAAGTGAGGGAAGAAGAAGAAGAAAGGTGAAGGAGGTTGGGTTAAGAGGGTGAAGAGGATTGAAAACGAAACGTACGCATTCAGCACGATAGTCCGCGGGTCCTGGCATGCGTTTGATTGATGGTGGGGGCAATGTTGCACCCATGGAGAACTTGGGCGCTGCGTATTTGGTTATTTCAGCTGAACCGACAGTGTAGTCAGCTGGGCCGGGATTCTAAACAGACCGCACGTGTAGAGGTATCACAGACTGGTCCGTGCAAAGGCATGAAGTTATCATGTTAGTGCGCTCACCTTTGCCGTCGTTAGGCCCTCAATGCGTGCACCCAGCGTAAACTTCGGAGCTGAGTTCTTCTGACTTACCACATCCGGGTTTGGGAGTGTATAGGTGTTGGGGGCTGCATCGGATTGTTAAAAAAACGATCAGGTTACTTAACCCAGCACCTTAAAAACCAACTCTATAGGCCTACCGGGTGCCTGGCTCTTAGCCCTGTCGTCTAAGACTATGCCGAATTGATATTGGGGTGGCCGTGGGTGGATAGGATCGGCATTGGGGTTGTACTTCGCTGGACCTGGTCCATCCGATCCGATTGCTCTTTCGGTTCGCGGGGCCATCGAGTGTAGGGGGCCGGTCATGTCACCGTGGTTTGTAATTTTCGGATTATGGCAGTAGGCAGCGGGCCCGGGGCTACGGGAATAGCCGTGTTCAGTGAGCACGCGCCCAAATGAATAGCCGGGTGCCTTGTCGTGAGTACTCTCGAAGTCGTGGTTCTTCTCGCCCAGTAGTGGTGGCAGCATGTAGATTGGTCCGGGGCTGGAGTACATGGCCCCAATGGGGCCTCGGGGTTTGGTGTAGTTGTAGCCGAGTCCACTCTTGTCGGTCATCGTGTGTTTTTGCTATGGGATGAATCCGGGGGGGGAGGGGTTTATTGGTCCTGGATTCGGCGGCTCGGTTGGGAATGGGCGCGCCTCTTGACACCTCCAATCGATGATTCTTCGAATCCACGTGACCGTTACAGCTGATGTCTATCAAGTGACCGGGGGTGGCGTTGTGGGAGCGTGTTTTTTTCAATGATTAGAGTTCACACAACTAAGGTGAATTGTGTATTTTTGTAAGCTTTAGTAAGGTTATTGTATTGTTGACGGACGACGAGGACAAAAGGGAACAAGTATGAGAATTTATAACAAATGAAATGGATCCTGGTGGAGGGACTATTGCGAGAAAAGCAGAAAGCCATTATCTTTTTACAGTTTCTCCCTCTATCAAAAAGTTCCGGAAAGTTATCAAGAAATCAACTCGATAAACTAAACTTTAAGCATTTAAGAAGTATAAATTATACTTATGGGAATTAAACGGTGTTGCCTTCGCATCGGGACAATCGAGAATAGAGAGAATGGGCGGGAACAAATGGCGAAATATGGATCAATAACGGTCTCGGAAGTAGCACATACCTTATCCACCAGAACAGAAGATTATTCTTAAACATCGGGGAAACAATATCCTATGAAGGGAATGATACAACCGGCATTGACGAATTCTCGGACTATGTCTATTTTGTAACAAGTGGTTAAACTAATTTCGAATAACGAGTCGCATCTAAATCGCTGGCCAATTTGTTTATTTTCAGGAAACATTTTTCGTTTGGGGTTGGTATACGTTAGACTCCACCCTATCCACCAATCGGTTTATGGTTTTCGTTGAGGAAGAATTTCAAAAAGCCTAGAATTAGGGTCCGGAGATGGTCAACTAAACCTCCTAATTAATCGTCCCTAATGGTGCTCATTTTTCGAATTGAACAACGATTGGTTCCTTAAGAGGGCAGAGTTTTACCTTAACATCAGGCGTAACTTCTTCTAATTAATCTTCTTTGGTGAGGCCACCTCTTGTGAGATGATGAGCCGGCCTCGTAAAGAATCTTCTGGATTTGGTACAAGTGGTGTCCATGGATTTGTTTGAGGGGCGACTGTATCCTTTCCATGTTCGAGTGCCTCCCACAAAGCAGCAGGGATCTGTGCGATGGAATATGAACCGCTTTCCTGACATTTCAGTCCTGGTATGGATCTTCTCTCCCTCGTTTATTCCGCCTCGATTTTTCTTGACGTTTTCACCGGTCGACGTACTTGCCACCACATTTTCTCCCCTGTCAAGCGGGTAATCACCGGGCGTGGGGGGTGAGGGTGGTCCCTGCCGCATCCTGCTTCGTTGCCCATGACAGCATCCGCGACCAGAGATGCTAATCCTCCCTGACGCTCCTGTCTCGGGAATATTTTACCGGTGTCAAAAAATTCGTGCTAGTTACTAAATTCCAGATGGTGCAGGAATCGGTTTCCGCCACCCAGTTGCCTTATTGGACGAACGTGATTGTGCGCAGACAAACGACCCCCACCCCCGATCAAAGGGGTCGCCACCTTCCCACAACTCCCAATAATCTTCTTACTAAGGTCATTAACCGCGACTTGTAAGAAGCTGCCAAAAACGCCGGCTTCGCTGCGTCCCCATGAGGGTAGTCCACGCACAGCCGGACTCTAGGGTGCCAGACCTGCTCGAAACAGATGCAAAAACAAATTGGTGAATAGAAATAGCTCCTGCCTTCATTTGTCTTCGATGATAAAAAAAAAGTTGTCTGGTTTAGTCATTCTACATCCCTCATTCGTCCGTTTTATGCGCAACTTTGTGGATAGGGCTGCCTTCCAATGACCGCCTTTACTCGTCTGCCAGACTTTTTATACTGTGAGGGCTTAATCTACCTTTCTTACATCTTTACCTCGTAGTTATTTCGGTTATTCGTGCAAACCTATCCTGCATCTCCTATGTATAATGGCCACTTCTTGTATTGTTTTCGTTTGTTGTAAATTTTGATGCTGCTGCACGTTTTGGTATATTCTGTTAATTCTGCAGATCACGACGTTGTTGAACAGCACTGAACACGTAGTGCTCATTAATTCAACTCGAACAATTGAAGCCATTTGGTATCGCCGAACCTCGTCCTACAGACTTGGAATTACTAACAGACCCTCCGATACCCATTAGTACATCAACCTAAACATGAGACATGGTGTTGTCGCACAGGCCTAACAATTGCATTTGACGTATATACATTTATTCATTTTACAATTAATCCGCCTCCTCGTCATAGTCGAAAGAGAGCGTAGGCCGCTTTTTCGAGATCTTCGACACCGTCGTCGTCTTTTCAACCGAAGCAGCCGCCGCCGCCGCTGCCGTCTTGTCCTTCCGTCTTACGTCCGACATTTTGGGGGCTTCCTTGGGTCCAATCTCAACCGGTTTCACCACAGTCTCCTTTGACCTCGGTTTTCGGAAGAGAATGCGACCTGGAAAAAGTAAACAGCGAGTTTAAAGGAGTACCAGAAAAACGCGAGTAATAATAATCCGGTGTGGAATGGCAAAACAACAGCAAGACACCCGGCCCAGTAAGTTTTCGGGGTCCAGGGACCACGATTGCGCTTAGAGACCAGCTCACCAACAACGAAATAAGGCGTCGATGTTCAGACGCGCAGAAGCTGTCAACTCCGTCGTTTGCTGCAGTGGTTCGGTCAAGTTCTATGCTGCCTAGCGACAGAGCTCACATGCTGAAAGTTTTGGTCCTCGTGACCTCAATAAAGCCACTACAATTATTATTATTCTTATTTGACTTGCGCCGTCACCGTACAACGATGATGTTAGCGATGCCGGGCCGGTGGACAACTAAAAACGTGGATCAGCACCGTCAACGAGGACGTGGAGCGACAAGAGCTACCGAAGATCGTTGGAAACAAAACTGGATCACAATCTGTTCTGACCTCCAACCTCCGTGCGTGAGCGGCTACGATTCGCGAAATCCACGAAGCTGCCGGCTCATCCTCAGACTCCGTAGACTGACTGCAATCCCAAACGTTCCATGTCGACTTTGATCGTACATGCGAACGTATTTGGTTGTCCGCTGATCCGACAGCGCCAACCTTGACAAGACGACGACGGCGGTTCGAACGGTCCGCGCCTGTTCGGCGTTGCAAAAGGGTTGACAGCTTCTCCGTGTCTGCGTAGCGAAGAGAGACCTCGTCACGCCAGTCGTCCGCGTTAGAGATTCGTCGAAGACACGCATAACCAAATGTGGACATGTCAATTAAGTGACAACTCACCGGATTCATCCGCCCCGGTGTCTTCATCGGCAACTGGTTGCTCCACCGTGTCGTCGTCGTTGTCGTCGACGCCGCCGCTGCGTGGAGCGTGGGCAACCAGGGTTTCCCTGACGAAGGCGTTCGCCTCGGCCTCCGAGATGCCACAACCCGCCGGCACCATAACCTGGGGCGCCTCGTCCGGGCGGTTCCGGTGGTCCCCCTCCTCGTCGGCGGCGGCACTCCCCGCCAACAGGGAAGCTTTCTGTGGAGAGGCGGGAGGGTGCGTTGACTCATAAATATTACACGGCTACATCCGATAAGTGTTTTATGGGTGTCGGTGAGAAGCAGCACCTATGGTGTGTCACACGACGCTCGCGGTAACTCCCCGACCTTTGGTCTCCACCTGACACTTAAATCGCACCACTGGCTTCAAGTATGTGCGACAGCGGAGACACCTAACCGGTGCTAAACCGTTTGACCAAAACGTGTGCGGGCTGCGGACCAACTAGTGGAGCTGAAAGGGTGTCAGAGCTCAGAGTGTCTCCTCCTAAGCGAAACACCAACGGTCATCCTTGCTAGAAAATCCATGCATTATCATGCAGTAGCACTGGTGAAAACCTGTCACGGTCTCGATAATAATCATTTGATGGGGGATAGCCGGCGATTGGGAATGTTGAAGCAAGCAAAACACATAGACACGAACCTTGCTTTCAATGTCTTCCGTGGCGGGTTTCATGCCGGTCTGGAGCCGAAACCGTTTGATAAAGGCCGGCTCTTCCACCTGGAGCGCCTCAACGCGTTGCCGCCTCTGTAAAATGACGCCGTAAGGTTACTACGCCTAATTCATACCATCAAGGGGAAGTCAAACACATAACATTGGCGGATAAAGAGAGATGTATAAAAGGTGCTAGCAAAACTAGGAGAAGAAAAAAAGACGAAAAGGCACTAAGACGAGGATGGTGTAAGAAGGTCCAACGGACTCTTTGGGGTCAGGTTTTCCTCAGAGTTTGGTTTTCGGGCAAATTTTGGATGAAACTAAACATAATGCTTACTGACCTACTTGTCAAGCACATACAATCAGAACAAGAACACTCTCATCACAGACAAAACATTCTCTTGTTTATTTATTCGCTCTTCAATAAATGCATCCCCGCCCTTTGTCTCTGTCAAGAATAAATTAGGGGGCGGTGGATGGGGGGGGTGGGGTGGGGGTGATCTAGGAACGATGGGCCCGATTGCCTGAACCCCTGCGATTGTCGTCCTTGAATTCGTCGAATCGTCGGGTTCGTGCGCGCGCCTCCTCGCAGTTCGCGTCCTCCGCGAGGTCTTCGCGCTCCGCCTTCCGTTCGTCGGCTTCAGAGGCGCCCGCAGAGCCGTCCACGCGATGCCACGACCCGTTCTCCTGGGTGGTGCTGCTGCTGTTGTTGTTGTTGTTGTGGTTTGCCCTCTGAGTCTGTGACGGTGGCATCAGACCCTGTTGGATCTACACTCGTGGAAGGGAAATTAAGCGTTTCGTGGAATCAAATGTTTCAAAGACTGAAGACAAACTCGGCGAACAGTCCAAGTAGCTGGGATTTCACACCACAGATCTCTCTCTGTAAATATGGAAGTAGTCTCTGCTGTTGTCAAGGCGGTGAGATTAGCCACCGTGAAATGAAACTCGGGGAGCAAAGAAGCGTTGCGTTGTTCATATTGTTAAACGACTGAAGACAACCTTGAATAACATCCTATTTAAATAGGTTGAGCAGTTGATATTTTTGAAACGGAGTGTAATTAAACCTAACTAAATTACTTATTTGTAACTAGCTGGGAATTACTATATGCTGATATGCAGGTGGCATTCGACGCCGTTGAGTCGAAACAGGAAGCAAAGAAGCGTTTCATGGGATCAATTTTGGCAACCTCGAAGAACAGCCAATTGAAACAGCCAAAGAAGTTGACACATCTCAGGGGTCAGTTATAAACCCTTTCCATATTCATGCAACAGCTACACATTCTAGTGTAGTGTGGCGAATCTGAGGTGGAATGACAACCGGAAGTAAAAATTATGAGGAAATCGTGCATGAATTCACTATGATGGAAGGTTTGGATAAAAAGCGACTTACCTGTAGGTCGACAAACTGATCAAGTGTCATTGTGGGAACACTGGGATAGCCAGCGCCAAAAACTGCTGCAGCAATCGTCTCGCGTGTAATTATCAGCGGTGACACAGCTGTTCTTTTTTGTTGTTCCCGAGAGCTTGCATTAGATGCGGAAGATTGGTTATTCAACTGGCCGGCTGAAATCTGTGACAAAATCGATATTTCTTCATAGCTCATTTTGAGCTCCTCGACAGTCGTGTAGGCCCAATAGCTCACCAGCGCGAGACTTTCTTTCCTCTATACCATAGAGGAAAGGATAAATGAAGGCTGTCAACGGCTTACAAGGAACTCCTCGTCACCAGTGGCGAATTCCAGGTTTATGAAATTCGCTAAGCGCTCCTCCAAAGCCTTCTTATGTTTGTACGCACGAATTTTCTCATCTCGTGACAAAATTGTATTTCTTGGCACGGGTGGTCCAGTAGAGACCATCGCGTTGATGCAACCATCGCTAAAATAGATTAAATTAAATAAAATATACATGCTTACTCACCCAGATGGGTTTTCGAGATTAAGATCTGGGAGATCGGGTATACCGTAGCTTTTTACGAGCGTGATAAATTCTTCGTAAAAATTCTAGAGCGAATATTATACCGATTCAATCACGAAAATATACTTGAGCGAGTTGGAGCACAGTGAGTCTTTCATCCTTTTCTGCTTTCTGGCAAGTGAAAAACCCCAAAAATGCAGGAAGCGTAAGATAGCGAATATATGCAGTAGCCAGGTCATCCAAAGACTCGTTTTTGCTGAATAACTGTAGCTCGTTAACCATTTGTATGGCATCTTCACATATTTTACAGCTGCGGCATATTAAATCCTGGAATAATAAAAATAATAATTATATTATACGGGTTTACAGGGGAATTATGCTGTTATGTGTTGAAAACTTGTTTTTTACCTTGAATATGCGATCTGACGATGATCCATTAAAGTTTTTAACTTCTGAGAAACGTTTCAAAATATTTAAAAAAACAGATGGAAGTGTATCCTCGGGCAGCATATTGATATTTGGCAATATCTGTACACTTTGTTTTGTCCAATGAGGATTTACGAAAATGGTAGTTAATTTAGTGCCGAAACATTATTATTATTAAGTTTAAGTTGAAATTCATTCTTTCGGAGGTAAACGATTTGCTATATATGAAGCTAAATTTTTCGCTCAAATATTTATACTGTGCATGGTAATTATTCGTAAAGGGAGTGCGATTTTAATCATCTGATATCGTAGTTACGAATTTCCTCGTAACGTGTATGGGTTCAAATAGATTGTTTTCATTAAAAGGTGTTACACTCCGGTTTTTTACATGGACATTGCGCGAGATTTCAAGGACAAACAAAATGATCCATGAACCAATAGCACGCTAACTTGTGGCAACTTGCCCATTACACGCGGTGGCCATATTCTATGACGGCGATTACTATTATCTGCTTCCTCTGGAGTGAAGCAACGTACTCTTTTCCTCAAAACAGGATGCCTCACATTAGATAACGCAAAGACACAAATGCCTTCACCCACAGTCGCCGAGACTAGAGAAACATCTCCCCTTTCCAAATTCAAGAGCCAGTATCACAGTTTTACCGTTATGAAGACCCATCCAATTTTACCCAAGACCTATGTAATAATAATCAATAATTTTGCTGCTTTATTAAGTCACGAGGACAACTACTTTCACCATAAAACAAGACAGTTTAAAATGTACTTCATATAAAAATTGTCTTTTAGTTCCTGCTTCACCTGCCCTGGTGAAACCAAACATCGGGACAAATAAGGAATGACCGAATTGATGATGATTTCTTGAATGGCGAGATATAGGGAAGCCACTAGAAAACGAGATTATTTTTAAAATACTACGAAAGGTTAAAGTCAGAACATTTATCGCCAGGAAAAATTACCGGGAACAATATACAATCTGACTATTCATTTATTTTCGTTAGCGTATATATTTTCATCTCATTATACCCGAAAACGACGACAAGGCGCGATGCTTAGCACCCGCTGCAGGCGAGTCCTGTCTGGACACACGTGGGGCGTGTCGTGGTAGAAAGTGAGGGCCGGCCCAATGTCGTCGATGTTGTCTTAATTTATCAACGTTAAGGTCACCGAATGCGGTGTGGTGTGCGTTGGCCAATGGATTTCCAGTCCAATGGATGTCATGCGTCTGGAATAAATAAAGTCACCATTTAATGTCACCACACGTCTTCTTATTATGGCTGCCTGGGATGTGCACTGTAATCAACCCTCCAGCGAAATTTTTACATTTCTTAGGTCAGAATCCCTCCACTGGAAGACCGTCACAAAAGGAAAGATTGTTTTCGCGAAATCGAGATTTTTAATATATTATCACACGAGAAGTAAAACATATTGATCAAAAAGCTGCTTTGGCAGTCGTGCGTTTGGATCGAAATCAGTTCACGTCTTGGTAAAAACAAAAAGCAGATTTAAAGTAACTGTAACCTAACGCCACTCTAGAAAAACACGCGATGAATGCGAATTCTATAATGTGCTCGGACCTGTCGATGCTGATGCATCCACATACATCCCAATAATGTGGTGCACCAATCCTACCCATATTCAATGCACCGAAAAATTAATTTTAATTCGAAAGCCCATGCCTGTATTTTGTGATGTATCTTCGATTCACATGCATTTTATTCAGAGAATCGTTCATTTAAATTAAAAAGCTCCAATTTGAACGCTGTCTTCAATAAATTATGCGGCATATAATTGAGCGTATATGAGAGGTCTCGATACTGCAATGTTTCTTAAGTTCGCCATTTACACTATTTTATTTATATCATTCAAGAATTTTGTCTTCGACTGCATGTGTAATTTTTTAAAATTATGAAAATTGGCAGTTCTACTATTTTCTTTATCAATGTAGCGGTTAATGCGAATATCGCCAGCTCTTCTTCAAGGTTATTCATACATAGGCTAATCTATTATTAATTTCTTTGACCAATGAAATTGAACGAATTTCGCGAATCATAATTTATTATATTTTTTAATTTTGTCCCTGCGATAGACTTTCCAGATATTACTACAAGGTTTTGCTATTTATTTATTTTTAATTTATTTTTGAATAAATTTTAGCCTGATTATATTGTTATTTATATAAATATATACGAATTTCTCTGTTGCACCTTCTTAGTGGCATTTGATTCGTCCTTGCCATTATTTTGGTTTCGTCTTCCGAAGATGGTGCTAGCTGAACTTGGACGAAAGATCACATCGGCCCTCCGAGCTCTCGGAAACGCCACTATTATAAATGAAGATGTTCTTAACAGTTTACTCAAGGAGATTTGTACAGCACTTATCGAATCAGATGTTAATATTAAACTGGTTAAACAACTTCGAGAGAACGTAAAGAAAGTGATTAACTTTGATGAACTAGCTGCGGGCATTAATAAACGAAAACTAATTGAAAGTGCAGTTTTCAAAGAACTTGTCAGGATTGTTGACCCCCAAGTTAAGGCATGGCAGCCGACTAAAGGAAAACCGAATATCATCATGCTCGTCGGTCTGCAGGGCAGCGGTAAAACTACAACAGCAACCAAATTGGCTTACTATTACCAGAAAAAAAGTTGGAAAACAAGTTTGATCTGTGCTGATACGTATCGAGCCGGTGCTTACGACCAATTGAGGCAAAACGCAACCAAAGCACGTATACCATATTATGGTTCGTATACCGAGGCAGACCCTGCAGTTATTGCCAAGGATGGCGTGAAACGTTTCGAAGAAGAAAAATTTGATATTATTATTGTTGACACCAGTGGGCGACACAAGCAAGAAGAGGCGTTGTTTGAAGAAATGCTTCAGGTAATTATCGTGTATCAGTGATTTCATTTGTTCAATTCTTATCTATATTTTAGGTGTCAAACTCAATAAATCCTGATCATATTATATACGTTATGGACGCTTCTATCGGTCAGGCATGTGAAGCTCAAGCAAGTGCTTTCAAGTCTATGGTGGATGTCGCTTCCGTCATTGTTACCAAACTCGATGGTCACGCAAAGGGTATTAATCAGCCTATTTAGAGAATTGGGATAGTTATTGCTCACTAACCACAATGTCTTACTTTCTTCAGGTGGCGGTGCTCTTAGCGCGGTCGCAGCAACCCGCAGTCCCATCATATTCATTGGCACTGGTGAGCACATTGACGATTTTGAGTCTTTCCGCGTTCAACCTTTCGTGAAGAAACTGCTTGGTCTTGGGGATTTGGAGGGACTTGTTGAAAAGGTAGGCTCTGGTGTGACTATAGAAACCGCTTGGTGTCGTATCTTCATCATTCCTAATCACTAGATTGTCTTTATGGGAGAATCATGCATTCTTTACAGTGGTTCGTAATGTGGAAGTCTTTGGACCCAGCCGCAAATCATCAAAGCTGTTGATCCAAACTTTTCTTCCATTAATTTTCCATTATGAATTGGGGCGTTTTTCTATATATTTAACTTTATGCTAAATTTATTCTAGGTCACGGAGATGAATTTGGACGAGAATGAAGAATTGATCAAAAAGCTCAAGCAGGGTGTTTTTACCCTACGCAGCATGTACGAGCAGTTCCAGAACATTCTGAAAATCGGCTCACTCTCCGCCGTTCTTTCAGCTATCCCGGGTCTAGGACAAGAACTATTCACAAATGATAGGGTGATTCACTACATTTGCTTTCATTATCCCCGTACTTAAAACATGCACGAATCTTCTTAATGCTCATTCAGTAGCACACGCAGTAGTTAGTTCAAAATGTAAAGTCCTCGGTTAAGTTTGCATTTCCGTGGTAGCCAATCTAAAATTTGATTTCAACTTCAGGAGAGTCATCGCCGTCTGAAGCGGCTCATGACCATTATGGACAGCATGAACGACAATGAACTGGATTCGGACGAGGGCTCGCGTCTATTTAACCGGCAACCGGGTCGCATCCAACGGGTCGCCCGCGGATCGGGGGTCAGTCAGGGGGAGGTCAAACAGCTCCTGGTACAGTACACAAAGTTCTCGCAGGTCGTCAAGAAAATGGGTGACATAAACGGTCTGTTCCAGCAGATGCCTGGTGGCGGGACCAGTGGTGGAATGCCCGGTGGCATGCCTGCCGGTGGTGGCATCCCGGGTGGTAGCGGTGGAGTTCAGCAGCCAAGTTTGTCCGAGATGGCGGCGTCCGCCAGGTCGCCCAACTCGGGCAAAATGGCAAAGCTGCACGCCTCGATGGCACGCGCCATGGACCCGCGCGTTTTACACCAGATGGGAGGTGCTGCGGGCCTCCAAAATGTCCTCCGGCAACTCCAGTCGGGCAACTTTGGAGGCCTTGGGTCCGGGGCTAGCGGGCCCTTTGGGTAGGATCGCTGAGCGTGTGTATGTGACTTGTCAGCTCCCCATCCCATTGATTTGTATTCCTACCCTCCCCCCCCCCCACGACATTTGTATCTTGCTTTGCCAGTACTCCTCTCCACTTGTCTATGAAACCAAAATTGGCTTATGGACTGCAATTCTGTATTCACCACTAGAGGGTAACTTGAAACCGGATCAGTGAACTATAAGGACCAACATGGGTTTGATTACCAGGCGAAATGCAAATACATTCAGCGGTGACAGCATTTGGCCAAAGTTTGAAATTGAATTGGGGTGCTCTTAAGTTATCAGGGTTTCCTTGATGGTTGAACCAGACGATTAACCGGCGGGTTTCTTGCCTCCCATACATGGCAATCAGTGCCGATTGTGGTCAAGTTCTGCTTCAAGTGACCACGACCGTAGACCAGAGCTGTTTATGTCTGTTTTGGCGTTGCTGGTCCACATTTTCAGTTATACGGTAACGCCAACTACTTGTGGTTAGTGGCGACGGCAAAAAAGACGGGTTCGTGAGCCGTATCCGGCTGGCGTAGAACGTGGTCAAAACAATTGCAGCGAACGGCGTTGTAGAATAGTTGCCAGCTTATCCAGTTATGTAGACGTTAACAATCTATCGGCTCGGCCCCACATGGTAGTAGGCAGCGGTTGGAACGCATTCCTGGTGCTTATGACGTGCAGTTGAACATCGATCTTCGCTGAGCCATTCGCATTATTGTGGAGTCCCGATATTTTAAGGCTGTGGTATACTTGACTGACGCCCTTCACTCCAAGTTTCCTGAACCGATGAACTAAAAAGCAGAGACAGTGACCTTTACCGAAGACGACATCCAACTTGATCACTCCAATATAGACGACCGTTGAAAATAACTCCGAGGGATTATGATTTTGAGCTCGAGGCGAAATCATGGAGTTAAGCAATTCCAGGAGTGTCAACAGCTTCTTTCAGTGAAAACTTATTCGAGATACATTTTGATGCGTTTAGCTGAAGACAATTCTCCGGTGACCTCTGGAGTACCTCAGTTATGGCCTCTCCGAGCTTTTGGGAATCCTCATTCATCTTGTAGTCCGTTGGTCGCGCATTTGATGAGTGTGTAGTGTACTGATTTATTAACGTTTGTTAAAATCGATAAATTGACACCTTCCGATTCGAACATACGAAGTGGTCGTTCTGCTTACCTATATGCGGTTGGGCCGTTAGGATAAGAACAGATCTATTATTGAATCCTTCAATTGGCGAGCATTTTAATTTTGTTTTCGTCACTTACCACGTTTTTTTCGGTAAACAAAAACAAATGGAATCCAACGAACAAATCGCCGCGGTGTCGATCAAAATTCCCCCAGTCTGGCCAGCTGATATGAAAGCATGGTTCACTGTCATCGAAGCACAATTCTCCTGTCTTGGCATCACCAAGGAGCTGACAAAATTCTATCATTTGGTAGGCGCTTTGACGCTTGAGTTGGTCAGCCGCTTCTCCCACGCCACCACAACTACTGGCGAAACTCCGTATACAACGCTTAGAGAAGCGATGCTTAGTCAGATGCGAAATTCCGATTTGGAAAATGTGGATTTCCTCCTGAACAATATTGAAATAGGGGACCGAAAACCTTCCGCTTTACTGCATCACCTTCAAGGCATTTGCAGTGACATGGGCTTGAATGATCGCTTTATCAAGGCTTTCTTCATAAAAAACTTCCGCCAGCAATCTGGACGGTTGTCGCACTTGCCAAAGATGTCCCCCTAACGCAGCTTGCCAAAATGGCCGACAGGGTAGCTGAAGCCGACGCGCAACAAAGATATATCGCCGCCTTCGCAAGACAACCAAGCCAAGAGAGGAAAGAGATCACAAACCCAGCTTGGCACGAAGAAATGCAACGCCTGGTCCACCAAATGGAAACCAAGCTACGCGCCGAATTTCAAGGACGTAACCGCCAACGGAGCTCCAATTCTAATTCACGAAATTCGTCACCTTTCCGCAGAAGTAATCGCTCTCCCCTTAAAGACGCGGCTGACGGTTTATGTTGGTATCACACGAACTTCGGGCCTAACGCCCGACACTGTCGTTCTCCGTGCCGACGATCGGGAAACGCCATCGACTCATCTGGCGCTCCCTCGAAAAGCCGCGTACTCTTCATTCGGGATCCCAGCAATAATCTTTGTTTCATGCTGGATTCAGGCGCTGAAGTCAGCGCTATACCCGTTTCTGACTCCGACCGACAAACGTCATTCTCAACGCATTCTTTACAAGCATTAAACCGTTCTCGAATTCCCACGTATGGAAGCCGCCGCCTTTCCCTGAACCTAGGTTTCAAGCACCCGCTGTCCTGGATATTTATAGTGGCGGATATTCCATCCCCGATAATCGGCACTGATTTTCTCCACGCATTTAATTTGTATCCCGATATCCGAGGACGATGCCTGGTGGACGCCGGCACGAATGCACGTGTTACTTGTAGCACATGTTGCCCCATACCGTCTCACCTCAAGCATTCAACAGACAAACCGATGTGCCCCTATCACTCCCTCCTTTTACGATACCCAGACTTGGTGAAACCTCCAAAGCACGACGCTCCCGTTTAACACGATGTCGAACATTTCATACGCACCGAGGTCCCCCACAATCTTGCCGTTACCGCAGACTAGCCCCCGAGAGAAGACGAATCGCCAAAAAGGAATTCGATAAAATGCTGGCTCTAGGCATTATTAGACCGTCCTCCAGCAGCTGGTCCTCTCCTCTACACGTGGTCGCGAAACAGACTCAAGGGGATTGGAGGCCCTGTGGTGATTTCCGGGCCTTAAACACAGTAACTGAACACAACAATTCCCCATATCCAAGATTGCGTTGCCTCCCTTCACGGAAAAACTATTTTTTCAACCGTCACCCTCACGCGCGCCTATCATCAAATCCCCGTCGCAGCAGAAGACATTCCCAAAACCGCCATCAAGACACCATTTGGGTTATTCGAGTTCTGACGAATGCCTTTTGGTTTGCGGAACGCCGCCCAGACCTTCCAGCGTTTCCTCGATTCCATTTTTCGCGGGCTAGATTATGTATTCGTATGTGTCGACGATATCTTGATCGCCAGCACGACACAGGAGGAACACCTAACACACGTAGAAGAGGTTTTTCGGCGTCTTTATCATAACGGCCTAGTAATCAACGAGAGCAAATGTTGTTTCGGCTCGTCATCGGTTCAGTACCTCGGACACCTGATTTCTTCCAAAGGATGTTTACCCCTGCCCGAAAAGGTTAAGGCCGTCTCAAGTTTCCCAGTCCCCAAGACTCGCCGCCAGCTTCGTCGGTTTCTGGGAATGATTAATTTTTACCGCCGCTTCATACACAATTGTGCCTCCATCTCTTTGCCCTTACATGCATTGACCGGTAGAGCCAACGGACCATTACACTTGACAGATGATCAACTGTCAGCCGTGGATTCTTTGAAACAGAAGCTGGCAAAATGTACCTTGCTTTTTCACCCGAACGCTAACGCTCGCTTATCTCTTATGGTAGACGCGTCGACCGTAGCTGCTGGTGCCGTTTTACATCAAGAGGTCGGGGATCACCAACAACCACTGGCCTTTTTCTCGAAAGCTTTCTCGGCGACGGAGAGACGCTATAGTACTTTCGGACGCGAATTATTAGCGGTCTATGCAGCCATCCGCCACTTCCGACATTGGGCTGAGGCTTCAACTGTAACGGTTTTCACGGACCATTTACCACTTATTTCAGCTTCCCGTTCATCATCTGCCAAGTACGCGGAGAGAGAAATACGGCAACTGGATTTCCTGTCGCAATTTAACATTGAATTCAGGCACGTGAAGGGAGTCGACAACCCAGTCGCTGATGCTCTTTCGCGTATCACAATCAATGGTTTGACCACAACGCCCCATATCGACTACGAGGCTTTAGCACAAGCACAACAGGAGGCACGAGCTGGTACTCAAAATCGCCCATCTAGTTATAAAGTTTTCCCGTTGCCCAACCCAGCGATCACGATTATATGCGACACCTCGAAGACACATCCCCGACCTGTTGTTCCTCCATCTTTTCGACGCATTGTCTTCGATGCAATCCACTCCCTCGCTCACCCTGGTCCCAAGGCATCAATGAAATTGATTGCTGGTCGCTTCACATGGCATGGTCTCTCGAAGTACGTGTATGCATCGCATGTCAACGCTCCAAGGTGATCCGTCATAACAAGGCTCCAGTCAGTTCGTTTGACCTACCGGATTCTCGCTTCAGCCACGTACACCTCGATCTTGTAGGACCCTTACCTGACTCAAATGGCTGCCGTTTCCTGATGACATGCGTAGACCGTTTCACAAGATGGCCATTAGCGGTGCCAATAACTGACGCTACCTCCGAGACCGTAATCAACGCGTTCCTAAACAATTGGGTTGCCGTGTTTGGAGCTCCGCGCCATATCACAACTGATCGCGGACAACAATTTGAGTCAGTCGCGTTCCGCAAGATGTGCGAATTCCTTGGTTGTCTGAGATTACGCACGAGAGCTTACCATCCAGCCACTAATAGCATGGTCGAGAGGTTTCACCGGCAGCTTAAAGCAGCCTCAAAGCTAGAGATGACAGAAACGATTGGGTGGACAATCTTGCAATGACCCTACTAAGCATCCGAGCGACGATCAAACCTGACATGCGAAGTAGCCCAGCCGAACTGGTATTCGGGACAACGTTAAGATTACCTGGAGAGTTTTTCGCCGCCGATTCCCTCGCCAATGAGTACGCCGTTAGCGATTTCTTGACGCGCATAAGACTCTTCGCCAGAAATCTGCGCCCAATCGCTCCACGACCACCTACACAACCTTCACATTTGGATCCGGTGCTAGAGAAGTGCTCCCATGTTTTTGTCCGCTGCGACCGTGTAAGACAGCCTCCCTACGATGGCCCTTTTGAGATCAGGAAACGTACGGCAAAAGTTTTGCCAGTGCTGATGAACGGCGTGAGGACACGATCAGCGTCAATCGTCTCAAAGCAGCTGTGGAGGAAACGCCGGTAGGTGAAAATTTTACCCCGGTCCGTGCTCCGTCGAGGACTCCGGTGGCGAACACAACGTGTAAACGAAATCCTCGGATAACTTTCGCACATCGTCAACCCAAGGACAATCCACCTGTAGGTCTCAACCATCCAACGCGCATCCCCATTCCTTCGACAACCTGTTCGGGACGCCGAGTATATTTCCCTACCCACCTTACCACGTATATCTGTTAAGCCATTCCGTCGTTTCACGACTACATTTCTAAGGAGGGTGCCCTGTAGTGTACTGATTTATTAATGTTTGTTAAAATCGATAAATTTACACCTTCGATTCGAACACACGAAGTGGTCACGTTATTCTTACCTATATGCGGTTGGGCCATTAGGATAATAATAGATCTATCATTGAATCATTCAAGTGTAACACCATTAGGGGATCGAAGGCTATAAGTATAATAGCAAAAAACGGAATGGAAAATGCACTGCGCTATGCAGCACATCGACGTAATTGGGAAAAGAGTTAGATGCTTCCTTACACTTATATGTTGTGTCGGTTAGAGAAATAATTTGCAGGCCAATTTATCTACGCCCTTTAAACACAGTTCCGATATGATGTGGGAGCGTGAAATGGTGTTGTAAGACTAGATGAAGTTAAAAAATACTCCCTTGAGGCTTTCGATTCGGCATCAAATGAAGAATGAACGGTGTGCGAGAACGTCATACTGCGTCCAGACTGCTTCCTTTTGGTTTATGATTCAACTGACGCGGGTCATAGGCGGTTTTTTAGTGTCCCCAAAATTTTGGGAGGATTTACCTTAAAATCACAGGTCTATGCTCAACACATCCCGCGAAATATTTGGTCGATTCTGGAATGCGTGTTATTGTGACATCTCTAAATTCCTAAGCAAAAGAGCGTTCCCCTATCAAGCATTGACGAGAGTCCAACAAGAAGCGCGGGTTGACACACATGACCTCCCCTTATGTTATGCGGCCATTCCAATGTTTGACCCAGCGATCACGATTTTCTGCGACACCACAGTCCGATCACCGGACCCTTGTTCCCCCATCTGTTAGACGAATTAATTTCGACGCACAACACCCATTTGAAAATGCTGATTCAAATTAGCAGCAAGGCCTCAAAAAGGACTTGTAAAACGGCTCAAAGGAGGGCCAACGCGGCTACCCATAACAAAATAACTAGTAGTTCGTTGAGGTTCGATTTTTTTCCATATCCCATTAATCTTTCGATAAATTTAAATAATATTTAAAAAAAGATGTAAAATTGCATACAAGATGGTCGATTTTTGTGCAAACGAATACGTGTGATAACAGGTAGCGCGGAGGACAATTGTTGTTTTGCTTTACTATTATAAACACCGCATGAATTGCATAGACCAATCGTAATCTGAGGTCTTTGATGGTCCACCTATATTAACTGGATTTGGAGGTAAGCTTGGGATTTGCTCTGAGTACCTGAAGTTAGTGTGCGTTTACATTATAATTTAATACCTTCCATAGTAAGTGGTCCAATATTGGATCTATTCAATTCCATGTTTAATATCGCCCAGACGTAAAATAATTAAAATCCATAGCCATATACGCTTTATTTAGACCCTATTTATATTGTAGTTATCTGGTATGTTTTGGGTATCATAAATTTGAAACCACGCTGTTGGTCATTAGGACGTATCATACACTGGATATTGCCAGGCAAAAATCTACGAATCCAGCCATTACACTTCCTGTTTGCTCGTATACTATAACAAAACTCCCATATTTTTCACTAGATTAACCATTTCTTTGATTTATAATTACCTAACGTATACCATTTAGGATATGACTTCACGATTAGAACAAGGCATGAGCGATGGCACGAAGTTCAAGCTAAAAGTCAAAAGTAAGTTCCTTATTTTAAAATTTCTTCAGTGAAATCGTATTAGATGCTTTCGATTTGACGCCTTTTTATCGTGTTTAGTTAGGGATTTACGCCTGGTAAATTTGTCGAAAGTAGCGGTTTCTCGCCTTATATTTACCTTTAACAAGGTACGGTAAGACTTACCTTTGGCGAAGGGATCGGGATAAATCGGTCAGAGTTTTCTTAGCCGTGTATAAAACGTCTTCTATATTCTCCCTCATCGTTCACCATACATGTAGTTTTGTTTTAGCTCAAATTCCTGGTGTTTTCTTCACTTTATTTGCCTCGGACCGGTCTAATAGTTGAACTTTAACACAGTCTCGTTAACGAATGAAGTGCCTTTCGTTATCAACCCACTTCAAACACGCAACAAAAAAGGAAGACATTAATTTTGCAGTTATCGTTCACTGCTTTAACGCAAAAACATTTTGGATTGCCAAAATGAACTGCAAATACATTAATCAAAGTGTATTCTGTGAATATCGATTGAAATGCACACCAAACTCATCTCGACACCATTACTAATAATACTACGCGTATATCTTGTTGAGTTCTAACCATGGAATTGAATAGCCCGCTGCTGGTTGAATCTGTAGTCAGCGATCCGAAATCAGCTGTAGACTATTAGACGACTACATTTCGGTGCTGAGAGGGCCTTTTCTACACCCACCTATCCCTGATATGGCACTCGACAAGTTGAAATTAGTTTTCTTGCAACTTTTTTTTAAAATGTGTATTCGGTTATGGGTTCTCGGAAATAGAAATCACAACACCTATAGCCGATAATGCCGTTCGACCTGTTCAGCGTCTAGCCAACATAACAGAAACTGGAAAAGAAGCAGCTTTTGCTCATTTTTGTCAAGCGAATCACGTTTCCATTCCTAGGCAATTTCTCAAGGTCACGTTTTGCCTGGGACCGCTGTGTTTGTCGGTTCTCAGGCTGACCTCTTCCACAATTCCCACCCGAATCGCGCACAAACAACCTGTCGGCCGCTACGTCACCAATCCGACGGTCTATATTCAGCGTCATGTGATGGTTGGTTGGTTGGCTGGTTGCGACCTTAATTATGGGATCCAAACATTTTCCGGCAACATATTTCCTAGAGGTTGAACACCACAGTCCCTGTTTGCGGATGCTCACAAGAGTTCCTTCGGGAGAGTGCACTGCCACCGGGATAGGTTCCCGGGAGGAGTAGCACCCTCTGGCGGTCACCTCTAATCGGTCATCATTGGTCTAAACCAGACTCTCAGAAATCACCTGGAACCGCCCCCGAGTGGATGCGGCAGACGTCATGCCTCAGTCAACCGCTTGGCGGGCTAGAGCAGTTTCGGATTGACGGAAATTCAAACTCTGTTGAGGAATCGGTGTCGCTGGGGCCGTCACCTCCACTTTATTGCCAAGACTCTTCATTAAAATATTAGTAACCGCCTTATCTTGAGGTATACAATCATCACCAAAACGACGATAATTTCATACGGGTGTTAAAGTGGGCTCAATGAAGCGGAATGATTCTGTTGCTCATGTCATCCGTGCTTTTAAATCAGTGTTACTGTGGGATTACCATTTTTAACGCACTTGCATAACCCCCTTTACAAGATAAATCTCGGTTATACCAAGAGGAAACACCTTGTGTTTGTCTAACGCAACATCGAATCTGGTATGGTATGAACGAGCGGTAATGTTCCGACAGCTATAGACTAGGCAACAGAAAAAGTGTCTTTTTCTCCTCTGTCAGCGATCGGGAACATTATCATCTTCGACGGTCTCTGGTTGTTGTGGCGTTGATGAAATTTGGAATAACTTACAGCTGTCGCCATCCGACTTTTGATCATCATGGGGGTCACCGACCTGTCTGTTTTCCGAATGTCGAACCTCAATGCAGATCTCCGTAAACTTGCCTACTGTCCGAATCAGTTCACATGATCGTGGGAGGGTCTGGGTATTCCCCGTGTGTCAAGTGGTTTGCCACTGGGGTGTGGCCGCCCCAGGCATGCAGAGCGCGCTCTATGGTGTACCGAGTAGCATCCTCGCTGGGTTTGTCATGGACTTAGGTTCGATTCCCAGGCCTGTTAAAATATTCTCAAGAATCTTCACGACAGCCGCGCAAATTAGTTTTTTTTGTATAAACTCATCGTCCCACTTTCCACTTTCCCCCGTTCTTGGGCGCTTTTAGTTGTAAACGCCAAGCTGCACAAACACAGCCGCTCGGTTGCTTTGACGGCATTTCGTCGCCCCGTGTTTCGCGTGGACTACAACACAATTCTCTGGGATGCCCCGCCACCCTCGGAGAGTCCGAACAACTCGCAGAACCAGACGTCGAATCTCGGCATGACGGAGCGCAAGACCGGCTGGAATCTCGGTTTCAACACAAAGACCTACTTCAACATCTCCGTGAGCTCGCACCTCGAATTCCGCATCGTCGCCGAATCCTCCTCCTCCGCCGTGGGGGGCTCCAGCGATTCTGCCAACGGCGGTGCCGATGAAGGTGTTGTCGTGGGCTACTCACGCATAAGCATCGGCGATGCCCTTCGCGATAACGGGAACAGCTGTGAGTGTGTTTGGTGCATTTGGTTTACATTAACTACTTATGGCGAAAAAGATGGGTCTCACACGCTCAGAACCTATGTGCCTTGTCAATGTTTTCCTTGTTCGGCCACAATTACGGGAATGGGCAAGCGCTTGGTTCAAATCAAATGTGTGCGAAAACACCCATGAAGCTGGTTTATCCTTTAGTCGGAGTCGTACTGTGTTATGTTGGTGCCGCTGGTGTAATTACCGAGCCACTAGAGTGTGGGGGCGTTTGGGTGTGTTTTCAGTCAGTGTGTGTTTGTGTGTGTGTGGTATAAGCTGAGTCTTCTCCCAACACCTAGTTCGAAGCAGTCGTTTTTGAACTCTCGTGGTTCCAAGGAGTCAGCCATAAATTGATTTTGATTCCCACGTACTCTCACCCGTGTGGCAGCGCCTGTGTATCCCAAGACTCTTCACGCGCAAACACCCTCAACGTCGAGACACATCATCCACAAAGCAGCCGTCTCATCCTCCAGAATGCCTTATTGTCTGGACAACATAGATTCGAAACCATGCGGTTTTATTACCGAGTACAAAGACTAGAGGATTCTTCTCGTCAGTGTTCCGGTATTCACGTGGAAAAAAACACCATTAAGTGCAATCCGTTTCCGTAATACACACAATTTCGGAATTTCCGTCGAAAATCAACAAAATATCGATTAACTGTGACTTCTCTGAACTCCTTGGTCTAGCATGCCGACCAATCGCCCCTCTACCTCCTACTAGTTTATTTACCTCGTTTTGGGGTACTCGGAACCGGTGAAAGGAGCCCCCTTGAAGCTGCAACAACGACAACGACACCCCTACTGGAGATCTGTCCAAATTTATCATCCTGAGAGGAATGCTCGCCCTGGGTAGTAAACGGACTGGCGAACAGGTGTGGAAAGCCCATTTTTTTCTCCTTTGCGTGACTATCTCCCACTAGAGGTTGCATCTGCACACGAGGTCTCCTGGAAATGCTTCACAGGTGGTGTGCCAGCGCCACCCGACTTTGGTCAGAGTGGAGGGGGCGGGCAGCTGTAGTTTTTGCGCTGCGTCCTGGATGGCTGCCAGGAAGCGGGTGGTGGAACCGAATCGTGGGAAAGTATTCCACCCCAAGAGAGGTCTACGTCTGCGTCTTAAAGCGCCATCCCCACCGCTCTTCGTAGTCCTTATCAACGAATATAACCTCCGGTTTGTCTTCCACCCACCACTGTTGTGGAGCAGATACAACAGGTCGTAGGAAAAAAGAGGAATTTGTGGGAAATGGCAATTTGTATATCCAAAACATAACTCGTCATCAACGGCACCCACCCATTTGATGGCAATATCACAAGAACCGCGGAGTTGTCCTTCAGGACACAGGCGGAGTTTGTCGAACGGTTTGTTGAGAAAGCCAGCCGAGGTCGAAAGAAGATGGGAGATTATCCAAATGAATTGAGCTACTGGAGGAGAATGTGTACGGCTTAAATGAACCAATTTTAATGGTGGGGTTAGCACATAGTTGAACGAGCACAATGTGTACAAAAACGGCGGATGACTAATTTTCAAGTCTGAACATTCAGGGAATTAGTAGACAGTGGCTTTGATAAATGTCCTTGTCGGGATATTGTTGGGTGTAGAGACCTGCGGGCCTGTAATCCAGTTGCCGTGAGGCTGTGTAGTATCACCCGGATTTTAACCAATCCGAGACTTCCACGTGTGTGAACCCTGGGTTGGGTGAGTGTTGGGTGATGCACCAGCGGCGATGGCGGCCAATTCCACATCCTCCACTTCGGGGGGCACTTGGGACGCCACAGCCTCTACAGTTTGCCCAGGAGAGTCTGCAGATAGGAGTCTCTATCCTATAGCACGGAAAAGCATATTCGATACACTGAGCATCCATGGCACAACCTTTCTCCAGACGAGTCCACGAACACGTCCTTGAGACCAGGGCTCCGTTTAGAGAAGTTGTTTGCATTGCCTTATTTGTTTAATCGATAGTTGAAGGTCGTTTTGACTGATTTTATTGGTGCGCGCGATACGACGGTGTGAGTTTTTGATGGCGGCGGGATTATTTTATCGCCTACGATTGAATGCAATTTAGTGTCTCTGTATGGCCTCTACCACCGCAACCGTCGTATTTATTTTTGTAAATCTGAATGATTCAATCGGTTGTCATCGTGACCTTAATAAAGCAAGTACATTACATATTGTACCAATTGTTCCTTTGTTGTTACAACAAAAGGTAGAGCCCGAGTTAGCCCTATTCATTGAGGAGGCACCAATGAGCTGGCAGTTAGTGTGACGGTTGGAGGGGCGGTTATTGATTTCTCTTCATCCATCACGGAATCATCAAAACAGCGAAATCGTGTACCCTCCGGATTTAATTTATTTTAATTGCGCAATTTCACAAACACGATGTAGCGCCTAGCATGCTCACTCCGATCGTGAGTGAACCTGGGTCCGAGTCCCATGGTAGGCCATCAAAAGCCTAAGCTGGGCGTGGCGTGGCGGTTTGCACCTCTTTAATCCAGCGACGACTTGGAGGATGCCCAGTGAGGTGGCGTAAACCGGCTGCCTCATCGTTATCCGGAATTCAACCATCCTCCATCGCGTGCTGGAAAATATTGTCAGGAATTTTCATGGAAATTTCATCCAGAAAGACTGCTTATCCTCCAGCAGGAGAATGGCGATTCCATAATGAACCACGCACCACCTATTGTTCTATTGAGAACACGGTTAGAGGGGATGGTAAAACATAGGCTACCGTGATGAGGCAGAATAGCGAGCACGTGACAGCTCCGTGCGATTGGCTGTCGACTTGCGTATCCACGAGCGCTGCAAGCGTTGTCGCCTAGTTGCTGTGTTTGTGTGTGCGCGCTGATGGCTGTCGTTTTGCACGACGCAACACTTCCCTAGTAGGTCCTTATACCTTCCTCGCAATTGATTGACTATGCATGAGAATTGCGGTGTTAGTACGTACACATGCCCGTCGTTACTGTAATTTCCGGACTAATTTCCTGATGTTCCCGTTTATATTAGCTTCATGTCGCCAAAACATCAAAAAAAACATTCTGTAACGATGCTTAGGTTTTTGTGACTTGAACCAGTGAAATTGTCGAAATGGAGGCTGAAGCAAGGTGTCTGTTAAGTTTACTGTTTAGATTAAATCGAGCGCGTTGAAACTTCCCATCCTGTTGGTCACCCCATGGTCAAAGACACACAAGTGGATGCATACGATACCGCGTTTAAGTTGAAAGCAATCGATGTGGCTGACTAAAAAGGAAATGAAGTCGCTACATGGCAGCATTGCCTTAATGAGTCAACGGCAGGACGTCGGAAATAGCAGCGTGAAGTATTGACTCGGTGCGAAAGAACAATTAAAGCCTTCAGAGGGAAGAAAAGCAGATGGTCATAACTAGAAAATGAGAATCTAGAAGAAGAAGAAGAAGAAGAATGCATCAGCATCACACAGATGGCGGACGGAGTGACGGACCTCAGTTGTTTTGTCCTTCCATGGAACACCCATTTTCGTGCGGCTTGACTTTATCTTGACTTCATCATCTTGTTCTCGTCCAGTCTTTTTTCTTCTAACTTCTGTATTCTTTTTGTGTCGCTTTTCCTAGTGGAGGACACCTCGTTCCGCCTGGATGTACTGCCCCTCCCGAACGACAGTTCAACGGACAATTCTCCACTCACGAGTCTCGGTTACCTCCATTTGATTTTATCCGCGAGCACTCGAGCCGTCAATTCCGCCTTCGTTGCCACCAATCTCACCCGTTCTACAAGCAACGGCAGCGTTGTGAGTTCTCTTTTAACCCGCAAATGACACATCAGCGTTCTCATCAACGTTCTCATCATCGTTCTAACGGAAGGCATCCGACGGCAAAGTTGCCGAAAAGGCCGCCGTTTCCGTTGTCAGCACCTTACTGCTCATTATGGGGGCATTGATATTTGGCAACGACAGATGACGCTTTCATTTTACGTTAATAAGTAAGGTAACGGAAATATTCCGCTTCTTTCACACTCATGAAAGTTCCTTAAAAATGGTAATCCCACAGTAACACTGATTTAAAAGCACGGATGACATGAGCAACAGAATCATTCCGCTTCATTGAGCCCACTTTAACACTCATATGAAATTATCGTCGTTTTGGTGATGAGATTGTATACCTCAAGATAAGGCGGTTTCATCGATGTCGCGGTTACTAATATTTTAATGAAGAGTCTTGGCAATAAAGTGGAGGTGACGGCCCCAGCGACACCGATTCCTCAAGAGAGTTTGAATTTCCGTCAATCCGAAACTGCTCTAGCCCGCCCGTCTGCCTGCCAAGCGGTTGACTGAGGCATGACGTCTGCCGCATCCACTCGGGGGCGGTTCCAGGTGACTTCTGAGAGTCTGGTTGAGACCAATGATGACCGATTAGAGGTGACCGCCAGAGGGTGCTACTCCTACCTGGAACCTATCCCGGTGGCAGTGCACTCTCCCGAAGGAACTCTTGTGAGCATCCGCAAACAGGGACTGTGGTGTTCAACCTCTAGGAAATATGTTGCCGGAAAATGTTCGGATCCCATAATTAAGGTCGCCGCCAGCCAACCATCACATGACGCTGAATATAGACGGTCGGATTGGTGACGTAGCGGCCGACAGGTTGTTTGTGCGCGATTCGGGTGGGAATTGTGGAAGAGGTCAGCCTGAGAACCGACAAACACAGCGGTCCCAGGCAAAACGTGACCTTGAGAAATTGCCTAGGAATGGAAACGTGATTCGCTTGACAAAAATGAGCAGAAGCTGCTTCTTTTCCAGTTTCTGTTATGTTGGCCAGACGCTGCACAGGTCGAACGGCATTATCGGCTATGGGGGTTGTGGGAACCGACAAACACAGTGATCCCAGGCAACACGTGACCTTGAGAAATCGGTTAAGTGAAAACCAGCGACAGGCCACTCAATGAGAGCGGCAAACGCATGGTTTAATTATGCGAAAAATCATGATTGAATGCGCATGATAGGATTAGTGATGGTGTCTAGATGAATGTCAATCAACATTGCGCTTGTGAAAACTGGCAAAGCCGAGATTTTTCCACCAATGACCGGTGTTTAAACACGCCAGAGATTGACCTGTGACCACAAACCAGTGAGCGTTCGCATTCTCACACTTTCCTAGTTACAAATGTAAACGGGTATTATGCCGTTGTAAACAAAAGCATGGAGTATCTATTGTCTTCAATGGCATCGGATCGGTCTAAGGAGTGCGTCACTGTAGCCAGACCTCTTGGACCGCAATCTCTTCTGCCACAATTCGGGCCATAGCGGGCAGTTACGCGTGTGTTGATGTTGTGCTTCTCCTCTCTTGATCTTCTTTTATTAAACCTCCAGAGATCCACGGCCCCGCCTCGTCCGCCCACTCGTCCATCCATTCGCTCAAACCTCGAGGTGCCTTCAACACCAGATGGCGCCCATCATCACCGACGAGCCGTGAGCACGGAGAACGTCGCGGGTAGCCCCGTTGAACAAAACGGCCACCAAGGCAGCAGTCGTCGTCGAAGACGCAACGACGCCGCCCCTGAAGCCGGTGTTGAAGTCACCGGTGGTTCCTCCTCAACTGCCACGGGCGACACGGAAGGCCTTCCAGCGCATTGGGAGAGACGCCAGGACCCCTCGTCGGGCAGAACCTACTTCGTCGACCACCTCACTCGAAAGACTCAGTGGGACCAGCCCCAAGCACTACCCGCAGGGTAGGTACCTCCTCCTCCTCCTCCTCCTCCTCCTCCTCCTCCTCCCCTCCTCCTCCTCCTCCTCCCTCCTCCTCCTCCTCCTCCTCCTCCTCCTCCTCCTCGTCTACTAGAGGATTAATCGGCTTCATGAATGTTGTTGGGAATACCGAGGACCACGTCTAACCTATGTCGCCTCGTGGAACAGAACACTCTCTCTCTGTCCGTTAGAGTGGATCTCCTATCCTCCTTTCATATGCAGGGTCAACGGGAGATTCACCGAGAGTTTGAGACTCCGGTTAATCTCGGTTATGACGCGTGTAATCCCCACCAACTGGAAGACGGCGTTACGCCAACAGCCTAATTTATTCGCAGGTTTTTTTCATTTTGAATTTTGGGTCGGTTGAAGGCAGTCGGCCAATGGGAGAATGGGTGGGCCATCACCCCAAGTGACTTAGACACGCGCTGTTTTCTTGGTGAATCAAACGGTTCTCCAACACTCGCCAAGCGGCTACAGAGGGGAGAGTTAAGTGCCAGGGAGAGACCAGACAACAGGGAATTTGCCACAATGGACGTTTTTTTTCCACTTTAAAGCAATCGTTTTGAGGACCAATCAACCGTTGGCACGAGCCTTAGATGGGCGTTCCCGGCGTTGCCTATTGTTTACGGTGTGGCTCGAGTTACGGCCGAATGAAGCCAAACCGGGTTTGACGGATTCAAAATGACGCGGTTTAAACTTATTCTGAAACTGATTTTTAAATGAAACGTTTAAACACAACCCCAGCAGCATAACGCCTTGGCGCGCAACATGAAGCGACTGTTTAGAATGCAGGAAGACCAGGACAGCGATAACGCCACCAAGATGTTGGGCCCCGCCCACAAGCCACGTGGAACTCAGATTCACTGCACTCCAGCTGATGATGATGATGCATCTGGCTTGATTTTAAGTATTTTTTGGTGGTGGTGGTGGTGGTGGTGGTGGGGACGTCTCTTGACAGTTTGCATCAGCCAGGTAAGAGTGTAGGCGGTGTTCTTAAAGGTCAAGGTCTGCTGCATATTGAGACGTGTGTGTGTGGGTGGGTGTGCAAATTAGCTTTTGTGTGCGGTTAATTTAGTGGTACCTTTCTGCGGCATTACCAATTAGAACCAACGGAAGAGGCATTATTGTTCGCAGAGCCCTCTTTTGTTCTTTTTTCGGGGTCTTAAAATAGCTATTTTGGACCAACCACACTCACTCGGTAGTAAAACGAATCAAAGTTAATCAAACAAATAGCCATCCATGGATTTACCAACTCCATCTGCGTCGTTTATGGAGAAGACGCGGTAGAATTCCCTCCAGACAACCTCAGGCAAGACTGCCCGGTGCTGTCCCTCGCTCAATCGGTTTCCTAGAATTTGCAGACGATGTCATTGTCCTAGAAGACACCCCAGCCACCTTTCAACCGTTTTTCAGCAGCATAAATCACTTTGCAAATACAGTCTGGCTGGAGATCAACACATTGAAAACGAAAGTCAACTCGGCATGCTCCGAACATCACTCGCGACCCATCTACCTCAACGATGAGACAGTCGATGTCCTAGCTTTCCAAGAACAGGGCGAACGGTGAAGCGAAATAATGCGATGGACAAACATGGAGAAGCTTTTATCCTTTCTACAACGCCGTCGCCTGCAGTGATACGGCCATAAAAGTGCAAGGGTTGACGCTTACGTGTTTAGCCGACAATGAACGTCTGGGCTTGCAGTTCGTCGAGGAATTGCGCGCTGGAGCTGAACTGAACTGCAGCTTCGACCTGGCTGCCTCTAATCGTCGCGGATGGGCAACATCCCACGATCAGTTTCTTTCTATTGTTCGCTCTCTCTCTATTTCAGATGGGAACGTCGCGTGGACGCGAGCAATCGGGTCTACTTCGTGGACCACAACAACCGCACGACAACCTGGCACCCACCATCCGAGCACCTCCTGCAGAACGTCGTGCGCTGGCGCCACTGGTACGACTCGCGCGCCGGCAACATGCGAAACCAAATGTCCGAGCTCTACGACCAGTCGGGCTGGACCCTGGGTCCGGGGGCGGCTGGAGCCGTTGGTGCCACCCTGGCGGCCTCCGCGGCAGCCGCCAACTCCTCCGTGCCCGAGTCGCTGGGTCCGCTGCCAGAAGGGTTCGGTGAGTCGTTTTGGCAGTCTGGTTGGCCTCCTCCTCCTCCTCATCCTGTTGAGCCGAGGCGGTCATGGGGGGAGGGGCTTGGAGGCAGGCAGAGCAGACCGAGTTCCACGTTTAGCCGCCCCGTTGTGTTGGCCAAGTGTTGGGTGGCGCAGCAGCCTTCACTTCCTCCTACATTCTTCCTGAAGTATCTGGCTTGAATTATTAAGCTTTTTGCAATTCACCGTATGGCCAAAAATGTTGGTTCTTTACGTTTTCTTTGTGATCTATGCCCCAGCGAGGCTTGTACCCCTCGTGGCTTCCATTTTCCGTCAAATTATCAAATTATCTTCCTCTTGGGCAGCCCTCTATGCCAAGCCCTAAATCATGGCCAACGTCTTTCCGCTTACGATTGTGTCAAACAGCGTCGGTATTCGGTGTCCAGTAGACCATAAACGTATCTGCTTTGGCGTGGGTGTGTTGGAGGGGGCCTCATTCCAATTGCTGCAGCAGCAGCTTCACACGTCTTCCGGATTTATTGGGCGCCAGGACAGACTAGTGCGACAGACCAACTCGCAACCAATGACTCAATCAGCCGACGCTGTCTTCCCACAACGCGGTTGTTTATCCATTGAGCACTGTCGATGTGGCGCATCTTGAGCTAGAATGAACCGCAGCCTGTTCCGATCGCCTTGCTTGGGTAGCCACAATCTGTGACATTCACGAAGCAGCAGCCATTTCCTCCTCTCGCGCTGAAGAAGTCGATTTGGCGAAAAACCAAACACGTGGACGAGCAATTCCATTGGAGGTACATGGCGTTTGAGCCTGCTATTGGTCTAATTCGGCCTCAGCGGGCCATTACGGAAATCCTCGAAGCCAGCCCATCCTCTTGAGGGAGGGGATGGCCACAGAAAGCGAGCGATGTGTGTGTATACCAACCAAGATCTCGACATCCTCTGGTAGCTAACCCTCGCCACACGTGACCCCCTTAGCCTAAGCATTTTTGTATAGCTTAAATAGAGTATAGAGTGTATGTATTACCATTAACCTGAGCTGCTTTTAAATTGCCTTTGTTACGGTATCCTAGCAACGCCTCATTGTTTTCGGGTGGTGATGCTTGGCTTTTTTTGCTTTTAATGTATCCATTTTTATCGTATTACCAGAAAAATGACTGCGGAACTGCTAAATTCATCTTTTTGTTTGGTGTTATAGAATTGAGAGTTGGTTGGGGGATTTCGATTGAACGACGAGTTCCTGGTCTAGGTGTCGGTGAATGTGGGCGTGTATCGGGGGGTTATCCCGCGTGAAGCTAAACAAATCATCCGCTTCGCTGAAAGCTGAGTTTCTTTCGGCAACGTTGTCTCTCCAGAGGATGCGTCGGCGTCATGGTTGTTGACGGGATTTGCGAGGTTCGTGGCATTTGCGGATGAAGAGTTTTGAGAGGTGACGGCGGCCCACGCACCACACGTCTGGCCGTTGAACAATCAAGGTCATGCTCCCACAAGGCAACCAAGTCAGATGTCTGTAATTTTCCTGCACGCTGAGAAGACCGAATCTCTGAGTCCCTGCTTTCTTGTGATTGGCTCGAGAAAGGGGACTCTAATGTCTCCAGCACAAACAACGTGCGCTATCAGCGAAGCAGATGATTTGATGACCGGACTGCTGTAGTTTATCCCCGGCGACATTATATACAATAATAATAATAATAATAATCTTTACGCTTTATTAAGGTCACAAAGACCAGAACTTTCAGCATTTTAATGTTTAACAGGAATGGAGGAAATAACAACGAGGTAATGGCGGCCATAGAAGGCCTTGTCCATAACGCGCGCGAGACAGTTTCCGCCACCCGGCCTCCAGGTTGCTAGATTACAAGCGCACGCCACTACGCTGCGAAATGCCAGCACCACGACAAAAGAGCCGTTCTCTGTTGGGGTATAGGCTATTTCACTTTCGTAACTATTCTCTTTTATGTAACTGTCACCCGTGCTTTATTTTCAAATTTCGTGAAATGCATCATGTAAACCAATGACTGGCGAACTTCTTGTAGATGTCACCCCCGCAGAACAATGTCCAACGTCTCCCAGCCTATTATTCTCTTATTGGCTCTATCTTGGTCAAACCATGTATAAAAAGAGGCTCCGTTGGGTGAACCATTCCGATTTTTGCTTAAATACATATTTCTTTTACATGCTTCCAGCTGACAGGCTTCCGTGCTCTGTAATTCGTCGTATTATAAACGGGTGGTCGCTTTTGAATCCATCAGTAGTTGACATTTCGCTGACATTGCTTCTAGAACGTCGTAGGGACGCCAGCGGTCGCGTCTACTACGTCAATCACCACACGCGCACGACCCAATGGGAGGATCCGCGACAGTCGGCGGCTCCGTTGCCTAACGGTTGGGAGATGCGCTACACCTCCGAGGGGTTCCCCTTCTACGTCGACCACAACAACAAGCGCACCACCTTCAAGGACCCCCGACACCCCAGCTCTGGGTAAGTCCACCCACGCAAACGAGGAAGCTACGAAGCACTTTCAACAAAGTTTTTTTATATTAATTTGTTACCTCGCGTTGATCTTTTACTTTGGGCCACTCGAGTTCAGAAACTTCAACAGACCGATACTTTATCAGAAAATCAACATCCAGCAACTAGGGATGCTATGGAATTCGCAGTGTCGTTTTATATATATATACACACACACGCACACAGTGCGATCTCATGCCAGAATTTGCGTCTCTTCCCCACAGAAATTCGACCCAATGGACTCTGGACCGCAAGGTGGCGAGCTTCCGGTATCTGTGTCACGTAAACTCCGGCAGCCAGAAAGTGGAGGTTCGGGTTAGCCGGACAAACCTCCTGGTAGACTCCTTCCGTCACCTCATCGCCGTGCCGCCACAGAATCTCCGTGGACGCCTATTCATCACTTTCAAGGACGAAGAGGCTCTTGACTACGGCGGTGTTCAGAGGTACTTGAGCACTCGGTTTTGCTGTCAACTTCCATTTTTTTATATGACTAAAGCGGAGGAGGAAGAAACTGGCTTCATCCATTAAAGGTTATCACGTGAGAACCACCTCGCGCGTGTGTGAGCACACAGGTCAAGTGTGTAAAACGGAATTTCTCGCATCCAATCCAATCTAAGCCAAGCCTAAAGGTTTCCTAGAGCAATGTGATTATGCCCCGCGGGAGAACCGTTTCACCGTGTTTCAGCTGCTCTTGGACACCGTTTGTGGGGGTCAACAGTGCCAAAGTGCGATATTGCCTGAACCCCGTTAGGTATGTTGACTGTTGCACCTCGAAGCGGTATGAGCCAAGACTCTGAAGTCGGTTCGTTGTCTAATGGGGGCGTGGGGTTTGTCGGCTGCCATCTGCAGCAGGTACTCTCTTCGCAGAATGCGTCTGGTCTCGTGACATCTTTGCGATCAATTTCTTGGATGTGTCACGCTTTCTCTCAATCTCTCCTTGTGTGTTTTTGTGCAGGGAGTGGTTCTTCCAACTGTCGGATCAGCTGCTCAACCCAATGTACTGTCTCTTCGAATACGCCAGCGGAAATAACTTCTCTCTCCAGATCAACCCCAACTCCTCAGTCAACCCCGAGCATCTGCAATACTTCCGGTGGGTGCATTTGTGTGCTTGTTGTCTTTCACTTGTTGACTCTCAAATCTTTGGCAGTGGCGATGGTGGTGGTGGTGGTGGTTATTACAGAGCCGCTGCGTAACCATATGTCGGTGTTATTGTTGACGAATTGCAAGAGATGATGTTGTTTTTCCACTTGACGTCATGTCATGCTCGTCCTGTGCAGGTCATCATCATCGGCATGCATCCAAATGGTCGGCGAACGGAATCGTCGACTCGTGCAGTCGCTTTGCCGAGATGTGTGGGAGATACACACACCGAGGGACTGTCGACTTCTTCTTCATCTCGCCTACCACCACCGCCATCGCCACCTGGTTTGGCTCGCCTGCCAAACGGGGTGTGGTCGCTGACGCAGGCAAGCTGGCAGTAGCTACTTGGAGCCCTCTCTGGGGTGATAAGGATACCCGGGTTGGGGTGTTGATTGGGTGGGGTTGTGGCGGTCGATAATGCAGATATCGTCACACTCTACAGCCCTCTTTCACCTGTGGGTATGTGTTGCCTGGCTGATTAACGATCCGGGTACTCTAAATCTCGACGAGCGAGTGGCGATTATGTTTACACAATCGCCACCACTCCCGTAAGGAAGACACCCACACGTGTGCACATTCGATTTGACACACTTTCACTGAAGTTTGAGTTGTTCGGACAGTTTGGTGTCTGAAGCTCAACTGAAGCGATCCTTCCCGCCGAGCTTGACGAAACCGCGGAGCAACACGAAGAAGCTGCAAACGATGGGGCTGAATCATGAATGCCATTCGGTGACGGAAACAATGCTCCTCCCAGACCGTTGAACAGCTCCACTGAAGCGATTCCTTCCCGCCGAGCTTGACGAAACCGCGGAGCAATACGAAGAAGCTGCAAACGATGGGGCTGAATCATGAATGCCATTCGGTGACGGAAACAATGCTCCTCCCAGACCGTTGAACAGCGCGGCAAAAAAGTCCGCCGGCACCGGTGGAACCAGGTTGTGGTGGTGACTATCGATTGGAAGTGGGCGAAGTGGGGGCAAAAAGGGATATGGGGTGGGGTTGGGGGTGGGGCAGAGGGTCATGATGGGGGATTGGGAGAGCAGGGGTGGTGAGTCACTGTCGTCGCTGTCTCCCGGACAGGATAGACCAAGGGCGCGACGGACCTTTCTTTGGGCGCGCCTTCGACGGAAGTCGCCGCGACGAAAGTCTTCCACGTTGGCAGGATGGATGCCCCAGTAATGACCCTTGCCGTTGGAAGAGCGACCTTGGGGGGTGGGCGAGACATAATTGGTTGGTAAAATAATGAACGTCTTAAAAAAAAAGTGAACATCTAGAGCTCGCTCCCAAAGTGATTTTCGAGTAATCTATTAAATTTGGGCGTGCGCGTTTCATTGCTGCAATTATAGCACTGTTATGATTACTTTTCGGAACTTTCCAGGTCATTACATTAGATCGTTTTAATATATTGGCAAACAATGACATTCTCGCCCAAATCCTCCATGTTTTATGCCTATCATTTTCCGAATGAAATTTTTCAAGCTTCCATTTTATTTACCGATCATCGTAATCCTCAAATGTGTGGTCCTTCGTGCCTTATAATTGAATATATACTAATAATAATAATTGCAAGCTTTTTGTTGAGATCACGAGTACCAAAAGGTTCAGCATAGAAAGAAACATCTCTTTCCGAATTTTAGAGTGCCTTAAAACCACGATTGCTGGAATTATGCCTCTGCAATTGGGGTATACTGCGAATGTGTTGTCGTTGTTGTTTTATTCATGATAATTTCTTTCTGTCATCGCAGGTTCGTGGGGCGTTTTATCGCACTGGCGCTGTTCCACGGGAAATTCATCGACAACGGGTTCACCCTTCCTTTCTATAAGCGTCTCTTAAACAAGCCACTGGCTCTAAAAGACCTCCAGACGGTAGACGAGGAATTCTACAACTCTCTCCTCTTCATTCAGTGAGTCCTTGGTGACCGTTTGCATTACTTTATTCAGCCCACACGCCCCAAAACACCAGGAATCTATATTTAAGATCGTTTTTTGTCTCGTCTTGTCTGCGTGGGAAGGCGTGGGTCTTGGTCGATGCGACGTTGTGTGTTTGTATCTGTCTGTCACTTTTCCATCCCCATCAATTTCACCATCTCCATGGCGCCCATTCCTCTGGTGTGAGATGATTTAGTTGTGGCAGTATCCATGTGGTTCTTTTGGCGCAGTTTGATTGGACGCGAACGCATGAGTGTGCCTTTCTTGGTGCGTAGATTCTGATTGCTTAACTGCCAACAAAGGAACCGCTTTTGGAAATAATCTCATAATGCAGGGCTAATCGCGCCGACCTATACCAACGGATAACTAAAATTACAACGATATATCGATTTTACACCATCGTTGTAGATTCCCGTTGTCTAATTGGCTCCCAATTGGCAGCCAATCAATGCACGCCGTATGTCTCTGTCACACATCAAAGTGGAAGATTTAATCTCGATTTCGGTTTTTTTATTGCGAAAGCGGAATGATTTTTGCGTTGGTGTGGTGGATTGACACGTGTGTACACTTCCACGACTCATTGGTACCGCCACTGCCTTTTAGAGTTTCTGAAAAACGATTGACTGATATTATGTGTGATAGTGGTTGATTTAGGCATCTTGCACAAAACATGCATAAGAAAAATGTGATTGTTAATGATGCACCAAGTTTTGTTTGAGCAGCCATTGAATTAGATGATAATTAGGCCCCGGAATGATCATTTTAAAATGTAATTTTAATGCGCTTTTTTTAGGTTTTCTAAAAGCCGCAAAATTATGTACCGACCTAATTTATTGGCATGTGTGATGGTGTGTATTGAAATTAAACTTTTCCCTCTAGCGATAATTCCATAGACGAGGCAGACCTTGAACTATACTTTGAGGCGGACTTTGAGAAGTTCGGGGAAACCCAGACGAGGGAGTTGAAACCAGGCGGCAAAGAAATCAAGGTCACCGACGAGAACAAGGAGGAGTATCTCAGGTGTGTGTGTGTGTGTGTGTGTTACCGTCTGGCGTTAAAAAATGCAGTATTAGGGAAAGACAAGTTGAGCTGCTGCGATTTTCCAAAGAGACATGAAGGGATTGCTTTCTGGGAACACCACCGTTCGTATTTCTGATAAAAAATTATTTGCACCACGACCAAACTTCGCACAACGAGCCCATACACTACAATCCTGTAGCAACTGAGAAAAGCGATGGCGTAATTTCCCGAAGACAGCATTCACAAGATCACTTCAACGTAACCACCAAGTGCCAATAACACCAGGCATTTTGATGTTGAACTGGAGGCCAAATTATAGAATGAAGTCATCTCTGGCGTGCCATCATCTTCTCTCGTGGAAAACGTAACGAAGACGCACTTTGATGCGTTCAGTTGAAACCCGTTCTTAGAAGAACACTGTACCTGGTGGAGGAGGTTTCTATTCCATTGGAACGCTGTGATCTATTTGAACGGTGTATGCGGCTGAAAAAGATTTCACTTCTCCAATTACAAGAAACGTGGCTCTAATTCCATTAATTATAATTTAATAATAATAAAAAAATAAACACCCAGAAAAAGAAAATTCGTAAACTGGTCTTTTCTATCTACTGAAAATATCTAAGTAGACAGTATCTCATTTGGTTTTATTGATTTAGCCTAATGGTGAATTGGCGATTCTCGCGTGGTACCGAGGACCAGATGGAAGCGTTTTTGAGTGGATTTGCCGACGTCTTTCCACTGCAGTGGTTGCAGTACTTCGATGAACGTGAACTCGAGGTAGGACGGTAGCAGCTTCTCTTTCATTGGTGGACGCCAATTAACCTGTCATGTAACCCCCCACCCCTACCTCTGCCGTAATATGGGTCCAGTCTCTACTACGCCGAAGAACCACCACACTAGCGTGTATATTTTAGGGGTAAAGCAATCTAGATGACGGATATCAAACGGTTTTAGCCACGTGTCAAACCCGTAGAACTTGATATTTGCTCAGAGAAGCTTAGTTACCAGCAATTTCTGAACCAGTAAATTTGCAGGGTGCTTCTAGTGTTTCTTTTGTCTATTTCACAAACTATGCGAGTGAATTTTAATGAATTGATTCAGGGATTACCGGGTTGGCCTTCTCGGAGCCATGGGTGGGAGTATTTTGAATCTTGCCAGGAGGTGGAGACCAACAGTGCTAATTTCCAGCCCGTAGTCGCTAAAACGGATGCACTTTATTTCCCAGACGGTGTCATCGATAAGTCTCTTTAAAAGTACGTCGGGCCCAAAACGGATTATTTGTGGTATAGTTCGTAAGAGGTGGGCAGCGTACGTTTCGGGTGGTTTGCTGTCAATGGTGTGGATCACCACTTTTTGTCTTCCTCTGCACAGATGATTCTTTGTGGAATGCAGAAGATTGACGTGGATGACTGGCAGGAGAACACTGCATACAAGGACTACGCTGTATCGGCTAAGCAGATTGCCTGGTTTTGGAAGGTACGTTCGCCTGTCTGTGTGACTCATGCTGGTCCGTCTGCCTTTGTGATTGGCAACCCGCTATTGGTTGGTTTTAGTTCGTCCAGACACTCGGTCCCGAGAAGCGAGTTCGACTGCTGCAATTCGTAACGGGCACTTGCCGATTGCCGGTGGGTGGATTCAAAGAACTCATGGGTACGTGATCACCCCCTAATGTCCATACCTTACTCTCACGCCTCAGCCATCTTTGATATGTGTGTTCGTTTTTTCTATATTTTGCTCTAGGCAACAATGGATTGCAGTTATTCACAATAAAGCGAGCAGGTAAAGAGAACGCCCTTCCGCTATCGCATACCTGTTTCAACCGATTGGACCTGCCGCCCTACAAGTCCTACGAGATTCTTGTCGAAAAGGTCACTCTTGCCATAGATGAGACAGAGGGATTCGGGTTGCAGTAACGACGACGACGACGACGACGACGACGACTCTTCCGCTGTCTGCCTAGTTGTCAACCTCTCTTTATTCTTTCAATATTCAGCGCTGCTACCACCCACTCGTTACCCTCCACCGCCCCTCCCTCCCCATCCCCATCCCCGAGAATCGAATTAGATGCTCTCTATTTTTATGAAATTATTAACCTCACACACTCGGTGTGCACCCGACTATTGTCTTGTGAATGCCCTGCCCTACACTTTAAATTTGATTACCCATTGCCGTGTTTTGTCCCTTGTTGAAGACAACACTGATCTCCGTGCGACCACCCACCCATCTTACTACACACTGCCGCACAACCCACACTCACGCTCGACCCCCATGACCTTCATTTCCACGGTACAGCTGAATTTATGACATTAATGTGGCGGTCTGTTATCTTCCTTGGCTTGTCTCCATTTGGCGATGTGGTTTCGGTATGGATCTGTATAGGTTAGCCAATCAGGCGAGGCCTTGTAAAGTATCGCAAATCGCCACCACTTCATGTTTTTCGTGCGGTTTCATGGATGCTGATTGCATGAAGATTCTTGGGGATATTTGCAGGTGACGACGGAAAAGTGGCCACCGCTGCATCATAATCATCATCGTCATCATCCATCGGGAGTGTTTGGGAGTACAATTCCAATTTATTGCGGAACTATTGAACTATCTCCGCACGCCCGCGGTTGCGTAGAACACGAAAATGACAAGTAGAAGTTCTCTTCGTGGTCTTGGGCTTCGGGAGGTGTACGGATTTGCATGAACTCAATCAAATACCTGTTGCCGTTGATATCGATCCTACGCGAATAATTAATTATTTAACGCCACTGCGAACTAAACTCTTCTCCACACAACTTTGATTTTCCCACAGAAGCGATTGCACATGACAGGTTTGACATCCTCGTCATTGGTTCAACTTCTTGCTAACACCGACTCCGCGTAAATAACGAAATCCTACTCATTATGCAAGTCGAATCATGCTCCGGTTGTAGACTTAATATAGCCTGGGGATACATTACATTTTAGCAGTCAATCGGCGCAATTCGATTGGCACTGCCAAATTGCAAAAGATCATCAGAGGCTCGGTGCCTGCACACTTTATCGGTTAACCAGCTAGGGTCACGAAATAAGCACTACCAGATAAAGCCGGAGTTAATTGCGCGTTTGGTTACCACAGCCTGCGAACACGAGTCTACGAACGGCATCTCAGACAGCCTCGTCTCTACAATACCAACTGTAAAGCCTTGGTTGCACTCGACTTTTAACCAACCATCAACCAGGCAAAAAACGCACTTTTCGCACCGAATTCCATTTGAGTGTCTCGATAAGGGCACTTCATCGATCTGCTGGTGTCAAATTACCACGGCTTCATTGAACGAGGGTGATTTTCAAGATTATTATTATTGCAATAACAACAGAGGGCTCCCCTGTGGATGACGTTAGCATCAATTTTTGTTTTGCCAGTGTTACACACGGTTTCTTTGTGTTCAGCGGCGAGCATGTGATATTAAAACCGCATTTGCAAGTTTTGACGTTCGCCGCTTTGGGATTCCCAGCGTTTTAAAACACCACCCCAACCTGTGAACCTTTTTGAGCAAATAAAAACGCCTAATATGTAAGTAAGAATAGTATTTTTTCTGTAAACGGGCCCCGGTAAAGTGGTTTGGGGCAAATTCGGAATTGGCGAAAACGAAGTGCCAATGGGTTTCGTTGCTGTATGGGCTAGCGAGCATAACCGGATAACGCCAGCGTACCTAATTTCGCCAATCGGGTCTGTTTAAATACCATGAAAAGATGTAACTTTTAGCCTGCCCTAAAGTCAAAGAAGACGGTGGGTAGTGGGCTTGGCTTTAAAAAGAATGCGAAGTGGATATGCTAGTGGCGGTCAAAGGGGTGTGCAAAGGTGTCTCCCTTTTATCTAGGAGGAATGCCGATATGCAGCAGCAAACAGGTCCACACTACACGGCCGTCGATTAATCGAATTTATCATCAGGTGATGGTCAAATTGTGCAATTCGCGAAACCCAGTACTGCAAGTTTCGTGAAGCTCGTTTTAAATTCACACAAAAGACAAATCGCACTTTGCAAATTGCACTTTGACTCGAACTGGTTTCGGTGAAAAACAACTACAAAATGTAAATAACAAACCAATGTGTAAAAATTTGACAAACCACGATACCTCACAATCAATGATTCTCGTCTGCACTGAAATTAAATATGCACGTGGCTTTATGGCTGTCGCGAGATTTGCCCTTTTTAATTACAATTTTAATTTTTTTAAATTTTCTGGTTATGTTACCTGGTTATTGCATATTTATTGTAATACTACCTGAAATCGACAACGCCTTGCTATGCTTTTATCTGCTTGCATCAATGTAAAGTTAGATGGATTGCTGCTTCAGTTAATCACTTCCACAAGCCCTAGTATTTTGATTTGTGTGACTCTTGTGATGACCACGTGACCTTGTATTGGTGCCAAATGGTGTTTTCGATCCGAATTGATCAGTTGATCGATCGTTTCGATGCAGGGTACTCATATATATAGTGCCACAACAAAGTGGAGCATTTCAGGCAAGCGAGTTTAATCGATACAAGGTCATGGGATTAACGTGACCATTAGCAGACATACCATTGGATAAACGAGGGTAACTGTGATCATTGGCCGGCATGCCAGTTGATAGATTTCGCTTTGAGCAACTGTGGCGGACTTCAGACCACAGACGAAGATGAGGCGCTTGAAATGGCCCTTCGTGAGAGCGCAAAGTTTGCCAATGGACCTGGTGGTTCGAGCCGAAATCCCGTTTGTAGAAAACGCGGAAGTGCAGCCCACGCCTGTGAGTTTCTGCGTCACCAATTCTGATGACCCGTGAATGTAATATTGTGCTCAGTTGGAACTCTGCCCTACCAACTGAAAGAGAACAAGACGCAGGTGACCGTTGCTTGACGGTGAGACATAGCTTGGCTCTGTATGTCATGCTGCGTCGTATGAGGAATGAAGGTTATAAAGATAACACGAGAGAAATCTCTTGTAGAATTAAAGGGTCCTCACCTCTTCATACACCATTCATTACTGCTACCGAACCACACGACAAACAAATATCAAGGGCAGTGGTTTCGATTGTCACTCCACTGACTCCTTTAGAATGCAAATATTTCGTTACCGGAATTAGGAGGAGTCTTATTCTTAAATTGGCTGGGCCAGAACGGTCGAAGACGTTACCAAGAGTACCCAATCAAACGATTATTGATCCCAATGCCCGATAATCCACATGGATAGTGGTAATGGCTGCCAAAAAAATAATATTTAATCTGAGGGCACCCTCTAATGACGGCTATCGTAGTTTTGCGGTACATTGCGACCTTCTCGGCAACAGTTGTGGATTTCCGAAACAAACCCTTCTGTCTTTTTTATTGCTATACACGAAAGATCTCCGTGGGGTCCTATTTGACCTGTTTTTGGTGGAACGAAACATCGGAAGTGAACAGAGGAGACGATCGAATCGCGATAGACAACGGGTCTTGGGGAAAATATTTCAAGC
Organism: Proteocephalus fallax; assembly: GCA_028672205.1. Classification (NCBI taxonomy): domain Eukaryota; kingdom Metazoa; phylum Platyhelminthes; class Cestoda; order Proteocephalidea; family Proteocephalidae; genus Proteocephalus; species Proteocephalus fallax. The sequence continues at coordinate 321,196 of JAPUBX010000627.1, forward strand.
AACCTTCGCAATGATCGAAGTGGCACTCAACGTATGCGACAGCGGCCACACTCGGAGCTAACCTGCGTTACACCCGGCTGAATCTGGTTTTGGTACCGGACACGTTAATTAATCCCTCACACCCGACCGCTAGAACTTCCCCCACCCCCGACAGACTCGACGGAAGAGTCTATGAGGACCATAAAGGCGTTTATGTTCGGCCATCTAGGTCCACGACGATTGGCTAAACGTGGCTCCGCGATAAAACGTCAATTGGCAGCTGAACTTCATGCCTACCGAATCATCTTTGAAATTTTCTTCGCGAAGTTGCATCATCCGCCGAACAATGCAAGCAAGTTGAACAGTACAACTCTTCGCAACAGACAGACAGGATATGTAAATGTTGAAGAACAGTCCCAAATGCGCACAAATGCGCCAGAGATAACCAAATAAAAACACTGCACTCGCATGTGAATAATTGGATGGTATCACCACACTGGTGCTGTCTAATTTGCATATTTGCAAAACTAGCACCAGGTTTAAGTGACCCTGAAATAGCAAAGCCATTGGGAGATGCTTTTAAAGGGACCTATTTGGGTTTTTATCGTGCCTTTTTGCACCAATTGAATCACAGTTCTTCAGGGGCCGTGTCAACATTTTGCCTTGATTAATAAGTTTGGAGAGCATGTTATGTCACAAAGAAAACGTTTTTATATAAATGCCCTTATTTCTGTAACGATTCCACATTTGCTCACATTAGCGATGCTAAACACGTTTTTATTATCTCCTTGTTTTGGTTCGTGTAATTATTACATGTCACGCATCGGTCCTCTTATTTGGCCGCGAAATCAGTTATGCCTGCGTCAAACTCGTTTCTGGTTGGTTACTGTTCTGTATCCCGTCAGGCTGTCGGTGGTCTACTAATCTCATCGGTTCTATCTTGACCAACAGTTTGCTCAAAATAAAAGATATTTCAATACGTTTCGTTTGAATGCATCGCGCATTTTTCCTTTCTTTGATTATTTATACGGCTACCATCTTTCTCTTCTCTCTTCGAATGGAACGGTTATCCTCTGTCACGGTTTTGGTTACCTGATGGTACACCTAGTGTAGGGCCACTTAATTTCTCCCTTATCAAAGTATTCTCCTCGCATGGCGAAACAACACGACTCCTGGAAGTCCTCCCTCGTTAGAGCTACATATATTCATCCTCGGCATTGGTCGGGGTTTCCACACCGTTCCCAACGAAATACCAAAAATGGTTACTTGCTAAGCTGCGCGCGGATCAACCTATCTATGAACCGGTAATCAAATAGATAGCCAACATATTCGAGGGCGCAGATCGCATGGAATGACGGGGGACGTCGCTTGAAATGAGGAAGGATGTCATATGGAATGAGGGAGGATGTCGCATTGAATGAAGGATAATGTCACACGGAATGACGGACGACTTCGCGTCGAATTAGCGAGTAAATCGCATGGAATGAGGAAGGACGTCGTGTCGAATAAGGGAGGACTTCGCAGTGAATGAGGGGCAAGGGGCGTCGCATGGAATGATGTTTTGTCCAGCTTTTTTACTTAATTTTACAAGGGAGTGTTGTCAGCACCATCATGGAAGATTTCCCTACTACGGAATGGATAAAAGGAAGACGCATCCAGGAAATGGGTATTTTTAAAGTTTACCTTCGAATCTAGCATCGTTATTTATATCAGATTGTCTTGTCTATCTGAAGGGATTGAATTGCAGTGCAATGGAAAATCACGATACGAGAAAAAAAGGTCGCCGTGTTTTAGCTTAATTGTAAACGATAAATCCGTGAACTTTTAATTTACAATTGCTAGCATTGTGTGAGGAGCCGATGCTAGCGAGCTGAAGCTTAGAAAAAACGAATTTTTTACCCCAAATCACCACTCCTTTAATCTTATTGATCATCGAGACTTTCGCGTTCACGGTGCTCCTTTAGTGCAACGCACTCAGAAAGCGAGCGTGAGCGAATGCGCGCTTGATATCACATAACTTGCGTGCGCACACACCACCAACGCACCAATGACTGAGCGTCATAGTTCTTTCTCGCATTCGCGCAGGCCAATTGTGGCCTTGAGTCTGTAACCTATGGTGATTCAATGCAGGCATATCTCCGGGTGTGCGCACAATTAACACGCATAGCATGATCACACACACACCAGGAAACAGATAGATAGATACCTGAACACCGTAAATTGACAGAAATCCAAGCGCGCTCAAGGAACCAAAGAGATGATGCCGAATTCCGATATCAGGAACGGCTATGAGCGTAATCGTGGTGAATTCCGCACCCAGGGACGTCGAAGATTCAAGGGCGTGGATTCTTGCCACGAAGGAGTGACGAAATCGCCCGCGGGCATTCGCCGATCACGAGCCGACCTCCCCACCCGTGGAGCAAAGAGTATGAACAACCTAACAACAGCTACCACGGAAGCAGATGGCGAATCGACGCAAGCCAACAACGCTGGGGCTGGTGGCTTTGCAGCCTTTACACGGATCCTTAGGTGGTGGAGACACTCGTCGACCAGTCGTGACAACGCCGGTGCAACGTCAACAACGGCCAAAGTTCCAGACGCCGCTTGCAAGGAACCACAAATAGTCCAGACATCGGTTCAGCCCCAGAAGAATCCGACCTACTTTGGTCCTCTCGGCATTGGGCAATATGTTGAAGACATGGGAGGGGGGTTTGAAGATACTGAGGTCGGAAACAATTCATCACCGTTGACCCAAAATAAGATCCGCTCACTAATCGATATCTCGATGTCGAACATCTGGGGAGCCGAAGCAGACGACAACGAGGTTGACGACGATGACAGCAATGCTGTTGCTCTGGCTGGTAGTCCCGACAACGACGATGTGATGACGCCGGCCAATGAAAGCGACGAAGCAGACGCCATATCTCGCCTATCGAGTAACGGGCCTGAGTCGGAAAGGTCTTATCGAAAGAAATCCGTGACTCGCCCCGCCACAATCCTCTCGACAATTGCCCGACTGGTGCCTGTTCCTCCGACCGCGCCGAATCTCGTGCAGTTTATGGACAGCCCGCTGACATCGACCAACCTCTACGAGAACCAGGAGACCACGTTTTTTGGACATCAACTGGAGCAGCGCTGGTCTACACCGGCAAATCTCATCACCACCTGCCCTCAATTCAATCGGGGGGACATATTCAATGTACGTATCAATGTAAAACCCCGTTGTGCATAAACCCCTTCAAATGCCGCGCTGAGGGTTGCATTTTACATCGATTGGTGATTTTGGACAAAACTCAAAAGGAGTGGAAGTGACGTGGTCGATTCCTCCAATCGATTATTTTCACGTGCGCTATTGGTTCAATTGAAATTGGTGTGAACTAGAAAAAGTAAACGCGCAATTGTGACAAGTGAATAGGCGCCTAACAAGCCTTAAATATAAAAAAAACAATCTAATTTTACATCGAGAGTGTCCCATGTGTACATCTCTAAAATTGGTCGTTTATGAGTGGTGCAGACTGTGTCTGTGGTTGGTCCTCTACACGGTTCTCTGTCCAATCAGATTCACCGGGTGTCGGACTACATGGCCGAGCTTCGACTGACTGCCAACTGGGCCCAGAACATTCGCTACATCTGCGATGGCGAACTGAAAAAGTACAAATCCGCGAGCAAGTCCTCGGTGGCGGGGAAATTGCAGCGCAAGCTGGCTCTCCCCTTCACCTCATCTCTCCATTGCTCTGGCGGCCTCTACAACAACAAGTCTGAAAAAGAGGCTGAACTCCGAGAACTCGTTGCTGATCTGTCGTCCTTTCTTGACGCGTTTGACATCTTCGTGGCACAGGCAGTAAGATATTTGTAGTTTCAGCACTGGTAAACAACGCAGTAGTACTAGAAGTAGTAGCATCAGCGATGGTAACAGTAGCATTAGTACCGGTATTCTCAGATTTATTTATGCGTAGTTAAGCGAACAAACGTTTTTTGAAAATATTTTGTGACAGAAGGACGAACTCAAAAAAGGTCCGATCCGTGCTCTGTTGATCGCGGGACACCAAGAAAAATTGCTAACGTAAGCTTGTTTGCTAAAACAACAAGAAATGAATCACCGCAAGCGTAATCAATTAATTAATTTCACCTCAGAATGAACAACCTTTTGCCCTGTCAATTGATGGCGTCGTCATCGCCGTCACAAAAACCGCCGCTGTACCGAAAATTGATGGCTGAAGCCCCAGTCACGGTCCTTCTGACGGTAAGTTTTCCCCCTCTTTTCACTGCAATCACCAGCTCCCCGATACCAGAATCAGTCATTTCGCACAAACTAAAACAAAACGTTTCCGCGTGCGAGGAAATCTGGCTATGTTTGTTAACACACACGCACTAACAAATACATAACCCTGTTCTTGTACATAAATTACGAATTCGTAAGTTGACGACTAACCACAACGGTTGGCGTCATTAGGACTGGGCACAACAAACACACTGCCAAGCTTGATTTTAACATTTTCAGTTGTCTTTGTGTAAAAGATAATCATCCGGCAGACAAAGCCGATGAATAAATTGGCGATAATTTAACTACAAAAGAAGCAAACGTGTTATTTTACTACCCAATAATCAGATAATAGGGACCTGTGGTTCTTATGAAATTTCATGTACTTTCATCTCTGTTTCACAGTGATCCCGTCTCGTGTCTATCACATATTAGAGGATGAGTCGGCTTCATTTAGGATGTCGTGGCGTTAATTAAATTAGCACGATGAGTCATGGTAGCAATCAGATATAGGTGACCTCCCCAGATAGCGACACCCGGCTTTTGATCAGGCGGGCACCTTTACCTTCGCACAAACAAGTACTTATACTCCTGCAAAGACGGCAGCAGGGATTTGCCTGATGACAGATTGTAATAGGCTTACATGATCTCTATCTTTGCGTCCTGGGGGAACATGAGACCCGCGTAAAGGTGTGGCCACTTCAGCATACGGACAGCTATTCGGAACCACCGAGATTTGGGTTGGGAGAAAACATCGCGATGAAGACCACAAACCGCATGCAATTACCGACGCCCCCTCACCCCTTAAGGCTTTTTATTGACACGCTATACGGAGTGCTCGGTGGGCTTCTTTAGCGTAATCTTTGCCATGTTTCGTGAAAAAGGGGAATTGTGTGTGTGCGCGCGCTTGAGAATATCCACTTGTTTGGCCTTGTGTAGTGGCGCCATGGCTTACCAAAATAGCGACGAGTAAAACGTGCATTCGAACCTTCTCACGCGCCGCAGTGACTCACTGCGAATTGGAATACGACGACCACGCGCATTCTAAAATTCCCATGGTTTTTGGTTGGCAGGGGGGAAGAGTTTTGACAGAAATCGCGAATGTTACCTATGACGACGTACAGTGGATTGTTGATTTGTTGTACAGCATTTGAACGGCTTAAAAAACCCGGAAATGCACTCCGATTCGCTGGCTCTGCTCTTCGGGGACTCAATTCTGCTGGCGAAAGTGAATTCGCCCCTTTGCGGCATCACACCCTCCAGGATCACCGACAAAGTGAAGCAGACTGCAGCGACATACGAAGTCCTCGCGCGGTTCCCCCTGGCCTTTCTGGCTGCTCAGTTGCAGCCGCAGTCAAGCTCCATAGAAATTGGAATCGATGCGACAGCCGCCGTAGCCGTAGCCACCGCCACCACCCACCAAACCACCTCGTCCGCCGTCGTTGCAGGCCTGACCGCGGGGGCTGCGAAATCCGTGTATCTGTGCTCCTCCAGTTCGGGAGTATCATCGGCAGCTAGCACAGAGGAGGAAGAAATGGAGCATAGCGAGAATTGTTCGCTTTCAACGGCCTTTGATGAGACCGCCAGCGCCAGCCTCATGATGTGGTGGCCACCCAACAACAGCCTCCAACTCGTCTTCCCCGATGTCCGATCGTGGAACGCGTGGCGCACCTCCCTATTCGCGTGAGTGTGTTTTGGCTTCTTCTTCTTCTTCTTCTTCTTCTTCTTCCTCGTCGTCGTCTTTTTCTTCTTCCTCCTCGTCGTCGTCGTCGTCGTCTTCTTCTTCCTCGTCGTCGTCTTATTCTTCCTCTTCGTCGTCTTCTTCTTCCTCCTTGTCCTCGTCGTCGTCGTCGTCGTCTTCTTCTTCTTCTTCTTCCTCGTCGTCGTCGTCTTCTTCTTCCTCGTCGTCGTCGTCGTCGTCGTCGTCGTCGTCTTCTTCTTCTTCTTCTTCTTCTTCTTCCTCGTCGTCTTCTTCTTCTTCCTTGTCGTCGTCTTCTTCTTCCTCCTCGTCGTCGGCGCCTTCTTCGTCTTCTTCTTCTTCTTCTTCTTCTTCTTCTTCTTCTTCTTCTTCTTCTTCCTCGTCGTCTTCTTCTTCTTCGTTAGTGCGGTTACCTTTGGCGAATCGGCAACACGGATGCCGCAGATTGTAGCACGGCGATGGTAGAACGCGTCGTAGAAAACTGTGTTGTTTAGTTCGGGATTCACGGAAGCACTTCGTAGAGGGACTGCAAGCCAAGGAAATGCAAGCAAGCTTTGACCTTACCGACCAACGTTTTCCGTTGTCAACCGCTCCGGTAGCACCAACCTGGGCGGCAAGATGACTGCAGCGGTTCGCGTCTTTCAGACGTAAAACGTGACCCAACCTTTGCAGCCGACAGCATTGTAGAAGGGTTGACAGCTTCTCCGTGTCTTGGCGTCGTAGTTATAGAGTTGGTACCGTAGGCTAGGATTGGACGGATAGCAGCTCGGTGGACACGAACCTGTGTCCGCAGACTCATCTCGGTGCGGTCCAAGAGGGTTGTGCGCAGTTGATACAACGCCTTCCTTGCACTGTCGAAACGATTGATCATTCGGCAGGATAGTGGAACCCCAGTGTTTGAAAATTGGGACATGCTCGACTTGCTCATCGTTGAGGTAAATTAGTTGGGCGTGGAGTTTGGAGAACGTCGTGAAGACTTTGAATTTCGATCCGCCCATTGTCTTTGTGAGTTGGCGGGTGCCGGTGGATTCGCCTCGAACCGAAATCCAACACCCAAATCCCCACTGGCCATGTGACCAGATGTCATGTTTATGATGAATGGTCGTCCAAATGGTTTCCCAAATAAGTCAACCAGCATACATTTTGCGTATTTGAACTCTGCATGAACAAAAAGCCCATGTTATGTAGCGAAAAGCGACACAGAATAGTCATTTCCCAAAAACGGTGCAACAATTCATAGAATGTATACAAATAGCGGATAAAACACCGGAACGACGAAAAGATAATTCCCCTTAATTAAATTTTACTCTTTTTTGGCTGCAGAACCATCGATTCAATCCAAAACGTCTTTTCCAATCAAACCCTTCGTGTTAAAGTACAAAACGATATAGCCCCGGAGAAGGTAATTTCATTGGCTTATGTTGTTGCTTTCACACAAAACTAAATAACGCTTTCAAAATGTGTCTATTTAAACTGTGTTTATCACGACTAAATCATTTTAAAACTAACAAAAGGTGAATATTGTAAAACACGTTGTCATGATCATTTATATGCTACGATTTTACACGGTTACCTCTAAAGACTTATTATTCAGTATGCGAGATGTTTGATATTTCCTGTTAATGCTGACTCCCAATAATTTGTTTTAGTGCGTTCACAAGTACCTAGCAATCGGAATGGCTATGACGACCAGAGAACTGAAGGAGAAAGCTCTCAGTGCTTGGAATATAACAGTAAATGCTTGTAAAAATGTACATTTGGCTTTTAATTTAGAAAAAACTACTCAGAGATGTGCGCACCTCATCGCCATTTCCACCCCCTAGGTCAAATGAACATTTCAATTACGCAGTTGTGTTCAGCGATACTGCTCACATGCTTTGAAAACGTGTCACAAGCCAATTGGCTTCTTGTCAGCAGTCGACATTCCCTGCTAGGGAATTGTTTTAGCGGTCATATTGGTAATTAAAGAATTAATAAGGATGGGTTCATTTGAATAATTGTGAATCTAAATCACACGGATGTTAATTTTTTGGTTTAATCTCATCTAATCCATGCAGAATTAGATTACTGCCCAAAAGGCTTTCGTTTAGAGTGTGTCCCTGCCAAAGGTCGCAGCCTCAATTGTCAGTTTGTTCTCGTCCATTTCGAAGTGATTGACATCCTAGGAAGGGTTAAATAATTATCATTGTGGTATTTGACAGGCAAAAATTTTACCTTACTACGAACTATAAATAAGCCGAAAGGGCATAAAACAACTAGAAATTTAAACAAACCAAGAAACAAGTGGTCTCCTTTGTGGTGGTTAATCATAAATAAACAAATACATCGTTTTGTTCTCAGGCGGAAGATGCCGACGTTGTGGCCACGTATTTCGATGCTTCAAAGGGCAATGTGGAGGTCTCTCTCACAGGTAGGCCTTTGCCGTTTCCATTCCCCTAATTATTGATGGGGGAAAATAATAATAATAATAATTGAAGTGGCTTTATTGAGGTCACGAGGACCAAAACTTTCAGCAGTAAAAATATTCAATGTGACAAATATTAGATGTGAAAATTGTCTTTTAGTTCCTGTTTCATCTGCTCTGGTGATAATAAAAATCGGGATAAATAGGGAATGACTGAATTGCGATATGCCGCTGTTCTTGTTGGTATTGAACGATGGGAAGGGTCACTTAAAATACGAACAGCGATTAGTGAACAATTATTGAAGTGGCGTTGAACGATGAGTTCTTGAATAGAGAGAATATGCAGACCACTAGAAAACGAGATTATTTTAAAAAGTCTATGAAGGGTTGAAAAGTCAGAACATTTAAGGCCGGGAAAAATTATTGGAGAACAATATACAATGAGGGGAATTATACAGGCATGGACAAAGGTTTTTATGTGGTTAGAGCTTAATCCAAGTCTCCTGAACCGACTAACTAGGAAGCAGAAAAAAGGCTATCGCATCGTTTCTTCTTCTTTTGATAGATGAGGGTCGACCGTTCCTTTTTGCCCTCTACATCACGGCCCTAACCGCCGAGAATTCACCCTCGCCGATGCAGACCGAAGACATCGACATCAATGTCGCCGATCAGGTGGTTCTAAATCTCTCTCCAAGATGCCTCACCTTCCCCACCAGTCCCGATCGCCTTCCTGTCACCTTTTTCATTCGAGGTAATCGGTGAATTTAATTCTGACGCAGCCGGGCGTAGCAGGGAGCAGAACTGGAAGGTTTACAGCCAGGCCTTGAGGTTCAGCGTGTATGTTAGACAGGGCGAAGCAATGCACTGCTGCAATCAAGTCGGGTGGCTGCAGAAAAAGCTGTTGCCGCGTAATCATCCGCAATTTAGTAACCAGCCCGAATTCCAAATTTGGCGTCTCCTCTGCATGTGTCACTGAGGACGCAACCACCGCTTTAATGTATCCAAAAATCCATGAAGCCGGCTATTTATCTTGTAAGAGGATAACAAACCAGCCATCTGTCGTTTCAACGCTTGGGTCGGTCCATTTCCTGTCGATAGAAGATGATACGTCTCCTTATAAAATCGGCTAGGCGATTCGTCGGTAAGGATTAGAGGGATTGCCCTGGGTACATGCTAATCTTTGACCGGAGGTTTATCTCGGTGTGGCTTTCCAGGGTTGTCGGTATGGGGTCGTTAGTTGGAAATCTCTTCTTCTTGTACAAAATCGCCATGCAGACAAAATTGACTGGTAAAGATCAGCTGCAGAAGACGTTCCTGTGATAAATGCGGAGAATCTTGTTAATAGGTGTCCGACGATGCCATCCAATTATCAATGGCAGCTGTTTTTTTAGATATTAAAACGACTAAGTTCACTGGACCCAAGGTCAGCTTCGAGCACGCGGTGGCAGATCCCCTGAGAGCCGCCATCTTGCAAAATGCGGCCTTGAGTGCCGGCAGCGGACCTCAGTCAAGACGGCACAAAGTGAGCCCCGGGCTGTCGCAGAGCACCCACAACCTGAGTGAACTGCGGGAAAGGTCGGATCCGACACAGAAGCGGCACAGATCCAAGCCGCGTCGCCGCCATCACATCAATCGCAGCAGCGCAGTCGGCGGTCTTGGCTTCACGGAGGACTCACCGCCGGCCCTCGGGGTCTTCGGACGCCTGCCCAAGGAGGCCTGGCCCGATTGCCGGGTGTCGTTGTCCGTCATGGTAGGTTCTAATCCAATGCCCCCCCCCTTCGCCTTTAAAATCCGTGTATTTTAATTGGTTTCGCTTCGCCAGTCACCTTTGTGAGGATACCCAAGTCTCGTGTCGTTTTCGGAAGATCTCGGAATCAAGTTATTTAACCACCCGGCATCTGATCGATTGTGGGATATCTCTAGCCAAATGTTAACCCTTTTCAGCCCGCATTTCAAGCGGTTTACCGGATCAGGGGGCTCCCAGTGGATCACCATCATTCTGCTCCATTTAACAAGTTATACACTAATCGCTGTTCCTCTACTAGGTGGCCTATCCCCTCCAATGCGATCTAAATCGCTTCGATTAATTCGATGGCCGTGCCGTTTCATTACAACAAGAACTGCATTGGCATTTCGCGATTCGGGCATACCTTATTTTACCCGAACAGACCAGAGACTCATTAAATCGATTAAAATAGATTATCAGCATCATCATCAACACCTCTTTGTTCCTTTCGACCTAGAGCCTCTTTGTAATGGTCTTCTACAAGGGAAGTCTGATGGAGGGCATCTTTCGCAAATCCGTGCAGCTCTCACAGCTTGAAGCAATGGTGCAGAGGGTAGACTCGAAGGAGGACCCCCTACAGGCCAATGAATGCTCCCCAATGTGCGCTGCGAGCATCCTTAAGGTGTGCCAAAGGAAGAGAAGTGAATTCAGAGTGGGCTGGATTGGTTGAAATAAAAGCCAATTTCTTTTTGTTCCAGAAATACTTCAAGAAAATTCCCGGCCACCTGCTCGTCGACGACAAATGGGACGACTGGTGCAAGTTGCTGACCCTCAAGACGAACGAAGATATTGTTGCCTACTGTAAAAAGTAATAACTTGATTTTCATTTTTAAACATTATTTTTTTAAAAATAAATATTTTGTTTATTTTTCGCCGTGATAGAATAGTCACTGAACTGCCCGATATCAACCAATCCCTGCTCACCTTTCTGCTGTTCACAGTCGCGCAAATACGCGTTAATCAGGAGTCCAATCTAATGTCTGTAGAAGCCTTGTCGACGGTGTGGGGGCCCAATCTTCTGGAAAGGCCGAATGCACAACCCTCCGTGGAGGATTCTTCAAAGGCCAAGGATATCGTCAACTGTCTCTTGGGTCAATTCACAGATGTGTTTTGTTTAAGGAGTGTGGAATTTCGCCAGAATCTCTCCTCCTTTTTTGACCAGATTTGGGGTCAAATGAACTCTCACGCAAAAACGAAGACCCTCCCAGATGGCATAAGCATTCTCGAGCTGCCAGAACGTAGGTCTTCTGTGCCCTGTTTTCCTTTCCATGCCACTCGTCGGCTCGGTTCAAGCTATAAAAGGTTTGATATTTCAGCCAAAACCCGGGAGCGGCCATTGCCGGAAATCCAAATAACATCTCCTGCAAAGTACGTTTGACGAATTGAATACTTTATTTGCCAACAAACCTCCTCTCATTGTTCGATTTCCATACTTTAGCCAATTCGAGAGCGTTTCCATAAAGGATAGGCGCCACTCAAAACTGAATCATTCTCATTCCGCGGAATGCGATGACGTGTCTCTGGACACGCCCACGAAGAACTTCCTCAGATTCATCAAAAAGGACTCTGGCAATTCAAGCAGCTTCGAAAGTTCAGATAGACCTCCGCCGATTCCGCCAAGGAGCCGGCGCAAGAGCATCGAATCCACAACATCCACGGCATCGCCCAGCGATGATCCTGGGGCGCCTCCACCACTGCCTGCGCGAATCGCGATGATGGACTCGCCGCCACCACCACCATCTTCATTCTCGACAACCATCCATGGTTCTGAGTCACTGAGGCGGCCTGCGCTTTCGAAAAAGGACACCATCTCGGGTAGCGGTACATCGATTATCGATCGACGAAGGAGCATATCCCGCAGACGACACAGTCCCGCCAGATTATCCGCCGTGGAACTGGAGGCCTCCGATCTAAGTGCCTTCATGATCGGTGACTGCAGCGGAACTGCATTTGCCGATGACCTGGACTCGCAACTCTCCTACTCGACGCCCTCCCCTCCGGCACCACGAAAGGTCACTCCGCCCCCAGAACCCTCGAAGATTCTCTTTCTCCATCGATCGACTAGCGATATTGATAACCGCCAACAGGAAAGAACGATTCCATTTAGTCAAAAATGGATTCATCCGCGTGAGTTGGACCCAACGATGGTTTTCAACTACGGCAGTCTTGGAAAACGTAGTGGACCCCTGTTTTCTTGGCAAACAGACACTGGTCAACGCCTTAGTGGCAGCACTCATCGGTGTGAAACCAAGTGGACGTGTGGACTCTACACTGAACCCGATGAACAGCAGTTGCCGCCTCGAAGGGAGGCTGCGAAGAAAATTCGGCCGCGCTCTGAGACGACTGTATCACAAATGCATTCACCACAACCACCCAACCCGCCACCGCTCGCGAAACCCCCCGGCAGCCGACAAATCCAGGTTCGCACACGACCGACGGCAATTTACCTGGAGGCGTCCAACGACATTCGTCTCCCGATTTTCCCAGTGCAAAAACCAACCCCCCACGAGGGCATTTGCAGGCGAACGAGTTCGATTTATGACCAGAAGAAGGCCAGTGACTGCTTCCCGAAGACGGTGGTCGTAAGATTACCCACCACAAGCAATGATGGCTTGAACACAATCTCAACTGGGGGGAGTGTACAGTTGAGTAGAGGAAGCTCGCACGCGTCCACGGTTTCGAGCACCTCAACTATGCTCGGATCAGGCTGAGAAGTAACAGAAAATAGAGAAACGGTATCAAAATCCCCAAATCAGAATGCAGATAACGACGAACTATCAAACTTTGAATGTACATATTTTTTTGCAACGCCTCTTCACCCCACTCCCCACTAAAGCAAGCTAAACCGGCCACGCACATTCTTTCGAAATGGGTCGCCGCGATTGTTTTTCGGTTGTCCGAGGCTTTATGTGGCTAGGATTTCTGGGAATACAGTTATTTATTGCAAATGATGTTTTCCTCACCACTTCCTGTTTCGTTTGAACCTGAAAAAACGAAAAAGTCCGATATGTGAACCCGAAATCCTTTTGCGGGTTTATTTAGTCTAAGTCTATTCCTTCAAAACCTAAATCTCCATGCAGTTTAGCTTTTGCTATTAAAAAAATTATGCGAGCGAAGCGTGGTGATTTGATTAGAATTTGTTTAAATCGACAATCTCCAATTTTAATCAGACAAACGTGTGATTTGAATTTTTTCTTCGATGAGCTTTGAAGTAATGTCTGCGTCATTAAAAATAAACCCTCGTTAGAAAGTTAACATAAAGTGGTTAATATTGGCTGAGCTACCTTTATTTTGCGAATGTTATCTTTTTGCGTCATCCAAATACACTAATATTCGGTATAAAATGGAATCGAACGACTAAATTTGAGCCGTTATTGTCGAAATACCCACAGTATGGCCGACCAATATGAATGACTGCTTAACGATAATCAAGAAACTATTCTCTTGTTTCGGCGCCCACAAGAATCTGACCAGGGTAGGTGCACGTACACCTGAGTTGGTCAGCCGTTTCTCTCATGTCACGGCAAATGCCAACTAAACTTCGTATGCAGCGTCGTTGATACCGAAGAAATATTCGAAAGTAAACAGTCTGCTTTACTGCGTCACCCGAGATTCATCCTCAGTGTCATGGTCCTCAATAGTCGCTACAAGGCATTCTTTATTAAAAGGTTTCCCACTGCTATCTAGACCTTTTTCGCGCAGAATACTGCCCTCAAACACAGCTGGCCCAAATAGCCGAGGCTGAAGCTCAACGGCGGGATGTAGCCGAGGCCGTTTCTAGACTGCCTAGTAAAGAGAGAATAGTTTTCCAAAAACCCGAGCGGAACGAAGAATGCAACGTCTAGTCCATCAAATGGTAACCAAGCTACGTGATCAATTTCAAGGTTGCATCTGCCCACACTGCGTCCGTTCAACCTCCCAAGTTTGGTCGCCGATCATTCGCCCTCCTTTCGAAGATGTGGAAAGCGGTTTCCGCCTCAGTAGCGCCGTTTCCAGCGGTCATGTGGCGATCTAAGGGGATTAAACAAGGTAGCTAAACACTAAAATATCCAAGTGTGTGTGCATCCCTACACGGGAAGACAGTTTCTCTATCCTCAAACACGTTTGCGCCTATCACAAATTAGCCGTTGAACCCGACGACATATCACAAACGGCTATCAAGACACTGCTTTGAATATTGAAATAATTAAGAATACATTTTAGTTTTCGAAACGCCGTCCAGTCCTTCCACCGATTCCTGGACTCCGTTTATCGATCGGTCGTGGGAAGGTTGAAACAGGAATGCACACAGTTTCCCTATCTTTTCGCCGTATAGTCTTCGATGTACTCAACTCCCTCCCCAAGCCTGTCTCCCATACATCAGTTAAGACGATCGTTAGTCGCTTTAAGTGGCAAGGCCTCTCGAAGGAGGAAAGAACCCCGTTCAAAGCATGCACCTGTTAGTCACTCGATTGTCCTTTGCAGTGCCAATACTTGCCGCCATGGGTTAAAATGTAATGAACACGTTCCTTTGCAATTTAGTTGCCGCTTTTGGGGCTCCATGTTATATCTCAACCGACAATGGTCAATAATTGGCGTAGTTAACCTTCCGCGAGATGTGAGAATTCTTTGACAGCATCTGATTACGCACGACAGCATATGATCCAGCTATCAATATGATAGCCGAGTTCTGCCGGCATTCTAAGGCAACATTCAAGACTCTAGACAATTAAGAGAATTCGATGAACAATCTGTCAATGACCCTAGTGAACAACCGAGCAACCGTGTACAACAGCCTCTCCAACTCCATACGACGACTCTTTTGAGGTCAGGAAACGCTAAGTCTTTACATTGCCGATGAACGGCGTCAGGATACAGTCAGTGTCGTCTGCCTCAAAGCAGCTTTTGTACAGGGAACGTCACTTCCTCATCATCACATCTCCATCGAATTACACGGTAGAGACCACCACTAAACATCTAACGTGTAAATCCAGGTAAGAAAACCCCGTTCGTTATCGCAAACCAAAGGAAAACCCACCTTTAGGCCACCCAAACATTCCTCACCCATTCTCCACACCTATCTTACACAATTGAAATGCCATGCCATTCCATTGTTGCATGGATACACTGCTAAGGAGTGTGCTCTGTACAGTACTGTATTATAATTAAATTTACGCCAATAAAAATAAGCTTAACGGGGACTTGAATTGTTGCTTTTACGAGATTTTTCGTTCATGCATCATATTTAGTAGTAAATGTTTGCCGAGGTCTCTATTTAAATTAATTTAAACGGTGACTTATGCCTCGTTCAGAAAGTATTACGAAATATAATTTAAACGACACATTCGAAAACAATTGTTATCAAACTCGAGGTTTGGCACTTTGCACCGTTAAATGCAGGAAAGAAACCGTAATTTTTGGTTTTGGAATGTATAATTAATCTCTTACTGGGGGTAATTGATTTGCTTTTGTGGGTGAAATGTTCTAGTTCGGTGTATTATTTATAAAAAAATTATTTATTTAAAATACCCTTCAATCCGACGACCATATCGTATTCTCTAAAAGAAAAGACGACAAGTGGTACAGTTAAAACATTAACGACAGAAAGATTTTCTCAGAAGAATCCAAGAATGTTTTATTGATTTAATTTAGATGTTCCTGTTTAAGTATTGGCAGCCTGGAATCGCAAATAGTAAACCTGACCTTATTACCATTTAAGAAAATTGACGCGGTTGTTGATCCGTCAAAACACATTAGTGAACATAAAAATAAATAATTTGCGATCATATTTCGTACATTTTCGTGTCTTTCTTGTGCTTTCAAAGTATAAACGCGGTCGATGTGTTACGTTTTTAGATCCTGTTTATACGTACGAATGGGTCCTGATTCTAGCTTCTGTCGGAAGTCTGGGAAAACTGCAAATGAGGACAAGAGGGTATTGGGACGGGTGGAAAACTAATATTTTGGTTGTCAGGGAAAGGGCCGATGTATGGGCAATGTTGCTAGCCAGGAAGTTAAAATCGGCAGCGATTAATAAAGCGTAAGGGTATCAACGTTTTGATAGAACGTGGTGCCTTGAACATGGTTCTGTCACAAATATGTGGGGTGAATTGATACTTAGTGCGTAAAATGACTCGTATCTGGAGAAACGCAACGAGATGCCGTTTTTGAATCGACTTCGGGCGTCTTGGATTCGCCCTTCAAGGCGGTCAGGGTAGGGAGCGCTGCATCGGGTCTTCGTTCTTCCTTTGAAGACGAGGATCCAGTCTCTGTAGCTGGTTGCGTTTGTTATTCCGTCGTGGACGGCGACGGTATCTTCTCAGTCTTTCGGTCGGCCACCAACGTGCCCAATGCGCGGACATCTCTCTCATCTGGGCTGAAAGCGTTGCGATTCATGTTTCGTCTCCTAACACCGTCGCACGTAGATGAGATGGGTAACCGGTGGTCGATAGAACCCGATTCAAGAACTTGAGAGTTCATGTTGCGTGGTCTGGATGATCTTTCGCGTGTCATTCTCACGGCGGCGAAAATCACCACTCAGAGGCCTCTAACACGCCAAAGTCCAAAATCCCGCGTCCTTCGCTTTTCACAACTAGACCTTCATTTTGGATACAAAAAAGAACCTTGCAATGTGATTAACATTTTTATTTTATGATTTCACAATCATGAACGGAGAGTTCATAATTATTTTACACTCGGATAGTTTATTTTGTATTTTTCAACGATTGAATTTGCTTTTTTAGTTGTCCATTGGTATCTATCGGCCAATATAAGAGTTGAAATGTGATTTCCCGTGGCATAATGTAACCCGAAAATAATTCGAATGCCTGAGACGAAAAAATAGAAAATCTTCTTATAATGAATTCCCTTATGAGACAAACTGCATATAAAGATATCGATACTGTTAAAATTATATCATATAACATCTGTTTAAAATTCAATCATATAATTTATAAGAACCATTCCGTATCGAAGGCATTATCGATAACATTTTATTACGAATAATAATGGGACACCGATTTTACTGGTTTATGATTATTGGGCCAGTCTCGTTTCAGAAAGACTTCGGTTGAAATATATACGTCTATTCACTTCGAGGTCCTAAGCCGGCATTTCAAATTTGTGTGCTTAGTTGTTTTGCATCTAAGTTTAGAAAAGCTTGGTTTCTGTAATGATTCATGCTTTTACTATCAAATATCTTTAAATGCGCGTATCGCGCTGCATCAACAATGCGTGTACTTAATGTTGCTGAAAAAAACGAAGCGGCAAAAAATATTGCCGCTATCCTTGGTCGCGGCCAGTCAATTAGAGTGCGCCCATAATAATTAATTTTACAATTTTAGAGAGAAGGTTTCTCGAAATTTAACAAAATCTATGAATTTCCCCTTACGCTTAATGGACAAAATTATGTATTCGTTATGACATCCGTTTCAGGACATCTGTTAAATTATGAATTCCAGCAGTGTTTTCGGTCATGGTATTGTCTTATTATTTATTAATTCGCATTAGGGAATCGTGTAATCCATCCACTTTATTTGAGGCGCCTTTGGAGAAGAAATGCAGCAAGGAATTCGAATCTATAAAGGTACGTTTATTAAACATTTGCCAATCTTTTTTCTTCTCATTTTTGCTAGCGAACTTTGGAAAAAGAAATACGAAATTGCTCAAGGCTCATAATCTGGACCGATTGTGACCGAGAAGGTGAAAATATTGGAATGGAGGTCGTTCAAGTGTGCCACACTGTAAAGTCAAACATCGAGGTTTCTCGAGCCAGATTTTCTGAAATCACGACTCCTGCCATCCACCGTGCAGTCAATAACTTGACTGTAATCGACGAGCGGGTCAGCCGGGCCGTAGATGCTCGGCAAGAACTGGATCTTCGGATTGGCGCCGCTTTCACGCGTTTTCAGACTCTTCGTCTTAAGCGTGTTTTCCCACGCGCTCTAGCCGATCAGCTGATATCCTATGGCTCCTGCCAGTTTCCCACTCTTGGTTTCGTTGTCGAAAGATTCCGGGAAGCTGACAAATTTATTCCTGAACCATTCTGGAAAATTTCTGTTGAGATTTCCCGCCAGGATGCTTTGACCACTTTTCAATGGAAAAGGTACCTCCGATATTCAGATGTCTGACGTTTTTTATTACGTAGAGGTCGTGTATTTGACCAGGCTTGTTGCGCTGCCTACCATGAACAAATACTAGAGGTGAGACTTGAAATTCTCTCTATATACATACACAAACTTAGAACCCCAAGGGGCAGATTATAAGTGTCCAACAGAAGCCCAAGTCCAAATGGCGACCACTCCCCATGGACACTGTCGAGATGGAAAAACTAGCCTCGCGAAAACTCAGGATCGGCGCCAAACAGACGATGCAGCTGGCCGAGTCTCTGTACACTCGCGGATTCATCTCCTATCCCCGAACAGAAACAAACTCATTTCCAACCGAACTAAAATTGCAGCCTCTTGTTGAGGCACAGATACAAGACACGCGATGGTCAGGTATTTCGGCAGCTTCTTTACGCATTCCACTATGTATTTAGATTTTGCCCAAAGGCTCCTCGCCTCCGGCATGTGCCCGAGAAACGGCAAGAAGAGCGATCAGGCACATCCACCTATCCATCCTCTGAAAGCGGGAACCGGGTTGCAAGGGAACGACGCTCGTCTCTATGAGCTCATAGTTCGACACTTCCTGGCCTGTCTTTCCGAGGATGCCAAGGGCGCTGAAACTTCGGTTCAACTCGTCATGGGTATCGATTTTGAATCGATTGGTGGTGGCGGAAGTAGACAACTCGTTAGCTCTGAAAACGGCGAGCTATTTGAAGCTAAGGGACTCGTTATTCACAGTCGAGGATACCTAGATGTCTACGTCTATGAAAGCTGGAGTGAGCGTCAGATGCCCAATTTCCAGCTTGGTGAAATCGTCCAGCCTAATACGATTGATGTAAGTGACGTAAACGGAATGTTTTGATGACTACAAATTAAAAAAAACAGCATTTGCTTCTTCTACTTTCAGATGGTGGAGGGTCATACGACGGCGCCACCTCTGCTGACGGAGGCCGATTTGATTGGTCTGATGGACAAACACGGCATCGGCACTGACGCCACTCACGCCGAGCATATCGAGACCATCAAAAAACGCATGTACGTCGGTCTCCAGGATGGCAAATTCCTGGTCCCCAGTCAATTAGGCATGGGGCTTGTTGAAGGTAGGCTTCTCCTTTCCTTATTGGCCGATGGTTGAGTGGTCAGCATCCTCCATCTGTTCGTTACCCCAAAAAATAGCCGTGCGACTTGGAAACTCCTTCATAATTCCAACCCCCCTTGTTTGCAGGATATGATGCCATGAACCTCTCCGTAGCCAAGCCCTTTTTACGCGCAGACCTCGAAAACGACCTGAAGGCGTAGGTTCTATCGGCGTAGGTTCTCTATCTCTCTTGTCACAATTTCGCCTGATGGTGTTTTTTCCTGAAATTGTAGCATCTGCGAAGGCAGGAAGGAAAAGGATGGTGGGTCTATTGTTTTTCGTTGCTGTTATCGAGCCACAGAGAGGTTGGAGCAACAGCGCTCGAGATTTGTCAATTTAATCTCTGCTTTCCTTAGATGTTATCCGGGACCAGCTGTTCAAGTACAAGGCCGCCTTCAGAACCGTGGTGGGAGAAGCCAGAAAGTTGGATTTAGCCATTGCAAAACACCTCGCCCAGGAAGCCGAAAACATCCCAGGTAATTGATTCGCCTTAATTATCTCCTTACTAAGCACCAGAAGGCAGGGGCAGATTGTGTCGGTTACCGAAACTTTCTATCCTCCTTCAATTGACCTTTATTCGGAGGAGAACGCTGGCTTTTTCGGTGTGGTGTATGATCCACTAGGTTAAGAAGACTGATTCAAGCAGTTCAAGTATTTCGGGTTCTATCGAAGCAGTGTGAAGCTGGCCATCCACGGTGGAAGCGCAATCGGATCTGTTCACGATCTCTAGATGTGTCGAACTCCGATAATCCTGCCACGTAATACGATTCCTGGAATCTCAGTTAAAGAGAACCACTTTTTGGGGGTTATGTTAGTATATATATATAGTGTTATTTTATAGACAAAGCATCTAGGCGAATATTTATCTAATTGTTGGGCTAAAGCGTTTAACCATTCCTTCCTACGCTCTTGTCTCCTCCAGACAACGAATTGGCCATGTCAATCGCCGGTGTGGGAGATGTAGCCTGTGCATGTCCCTCGTGTGGTAAAGATGTCATCGTTCGACAAAAGGGTTACCCACTTCAAGACAATCAACAGCAGACATCCTCCATCCAATCAGAACGGTAAGCATTAGCCATTACCACATCGTACTTGCAAATAGTAAGTATTGTCTCTATTGTAACTCACAAAATCCCCAAAGTGCATGTATCGTATTTGGGGCATGCGTATTTTCCATTCAAACATTACTTAACATGTAATTTTTCTAGTTCGTTAGAGGGCTTAATTTTTATCATAAATCCTGCGAAACGGATTTATCTCAACCAAGCATATTAAGTTATGCCTATAACAGTGACCGCTACAGTGACATTGCTACTAGGTAAAACTAAGTAATACTTGTATTTTCTTTTAGAAAGCGATGGTTCCTCTCGTGCACCGGATTTCCCGACTGCAAATTCGCCATCTGGCTTCCGGAGTCAGTCGTCGTGGCGGTCCGAATCGTGGTCGCCGACGGAAACTTGGGCGAAGAGTCAATCTGCGCCTCCTGTGTTCCCTGTGATCGCTCTACTACTCCCACTTGTCCCTCTGGGGGCCGCTTAATCGCCCTCAAATTCCGCCCTGGAACCCGTCTGCCCTGTGGATATGTCCAGGAGAACGCTGCAATGGAGTAAGAGATGACATTATTTTTGAAATTTGCGTGATGAAGAACCTTGAGACTACTAAGGTGGCGCCACCCGACTTATTTATGTGCTTGCGTGCCACGTCTACGCGTGTGGGAAAAAAATCAAATTTAATCTCTGACAATCGGGGGCAGGGTGTGACGCACAATTGCCATCACTCTAGTTTTTGTGCGCACCACACAGCTGCACTTTAGGCCTCACGGTTTGTTTATTGACCTACCAAATTGCCTAGCGACATCTGTTTGCCACGGCCTCTCTCACTCTCTGCATCAGGTATGTCACCTGCCTCTTCTGTGACGAGGAGTTCCGCGGCGCCTTTGGTATCCGTATTGCGTCCTCGACTCAACAGCAGTCATCTGGACGGCCTGGTCACTCGCGCGCACCCTTTTCCGTCTCCGGCAGCAGATCCGCACATCGACCCTTCTCCACCCTTCAGGTAGCCCCTCCCTTCGTAATTCCTCCCAATTCGTCTCTCTCTTCCCTTCTAATAGCTTGACTGCTGTGGCCTCCATTTACTCCTGCAAGCGGATGAATCGGTTTCATGCGCGTCGCGGATTGTGGCGATCGGAAACGCCATCCATAAAGCCGGTTCATCCTCTAGCTAGAGAAGAATAGGTGCCGTCAAGGATTCTGGTGACAACACCAAAGAAAATCCCGGCGGACTGGCTGACAGAGGATCCAACGTCCAAGAAGGCGTTTCCTATTCAATCGCACAGATCCCTTGCTGCCTTGTGCGACGCACTTTGCCGTGCAAAGTCTGGGCACGCCAGGAGACTTCATGAACTCATCTCTCTCAATCCCGACATTCATGAAGTGGCCCCCTCCCAGCCTCGCCAGCAAGTGGCATTTGTGCGGAGTTGCGTGACACACCGAGACAAAGGAGTACGGCGATTCCACTGACCCCAAGACTCCATCTAAGCCCCCATCGGATGAGACGAAATTGTGAAAGGAAACGATTTCATGCCCCCCCCCCGCCAACCCTAATTGGGACGCTTTTTTTGGTTCCCCAGACTGGATATGTGGCCGCCCCTGCGATGGCAACGCCTCGCCCTCCGCCCTCCTTTGCTCGTCCAGTCGTCGTCGCCGCCGCGTCTGGGCGGATGCTGCGCCCCCCACCCCCGCCCACCAGCAGCACCGCGGAGGGAAGTGATGAGGGCAGCAACACGGTGGTCTGCAGCTGCAGCCTGCCAGCCCGTCTCTTCACCGTGCGCAAGGAGGGTCCCAACACAGGTGGGTGTCTCGGTGCGATTTGGCGGGTGTCTCTCGGTGTGGCGGTTGCTTTGGCCTTTATTTTGAAGGAGGCTGGGTAGCCCGGTGCAGCGGTTATTCTGTGGCGGTTCCGCTTGTCATCGGTGGAGCACCACGCGGCTTGACACGGCAGACACGAGGGCTTTTGGTGGGCTTTGGGTGATGAAAGGTGCGACCAGCCTGACTGGACTATTGTGTTGCAGGTCGAAAATTCTACAAGTGTGGAGACGCCTCGGATGTCTGCAATTTCTTCCTTTGGCAGGAGTCCAACGCCGCCTCAAGCGAATACTCCAGTCGGTAAGCAACCCTCCCTGCACATTTTCTTTAATCCATTGATGCGGCACACCTACAAATTCAAGAGGTTAAGCTGGCGTCTCTCTTCATCCCATAACACTAGTCTGCCAGACAGACACCAAAGAGGTAACATAAAGCGAATACCATTGTTATGATCATAAGATTAAATCGAGCGCGTCCAAATGTCCCATCATGTTTTTCACCCTCATCGTTGCAAATGCACACAGAAATGCATGCGATACCGCTTTTAGGTTGAAGTTGATCTATCTGGCCGTTTAAAAAGAAATGGAGTAGCTGCATGGCAGCTTGATCTTAGTGAGTCATCAAGAAAGGATGGATGGATGACGGAATGAATGGTATCGAAAGTGGCCTGATCGTGTAGTGGTTAGCTCCCGCTAATTTCCGAAACCGATTTGGTGAAGTAAGAAATACTTCAGGCCAGCGTGAAAATGAATCGATCACGACAAGAGCATAGTATTTTCCGAGAAATGGTCCACAATAATCAGCATGTATTCGTTGTCATGGCTCACTGGAACCTGGTCATGGAGACCATTTAGAAGGCCTTGAGGGCAACCTGTGCAAGCAGCCATCACACCGGGCAGCCGTTCGCCGGATATCGGCTTCAAGTTCCGGCCACCAACATGAATTTCTTGCCAATGACTTCATTTTATCAACACCAAGATGACTGGAGTGCAGATCGTCAAGAACAGATTTTCGCAGCACTGGTGGTACCACAATACGGTCTTGATAACATAGTAGACCTTCTGGAGTGGAACCCAAATCGTCCCTCCGAGAGTAGAAATGTGGAAACTTCTTTTTATCTGCATTATTCCAGCCCTTTCTGAGTGCCGTTAGAATCCTCTGGAATGCCAATCGCGTCTCCGAGATAAGATCATCGCGACTCACAGGCAGTGGTTGTAGCAGGAGAGACGAGCCTTCAGTAATCTCCTCTGTAGTAGCAGTTCTGGATAAGTAATCGACATGCTGGATATGATTGGCAAGCCGATGAACCACGTCATAATTATAGGCGCTCAAAGCGAGACGCCACCGTTGCACCATAGCTGCAGAAGCCTTTGACAGTGAATTACTTGGATTGTAAATGAATTTCAAGGGTTAATGGTCAGACACAATCTTGAATCGTCTGCCGAATAAGTATTTATGCAACCGCATCACCGCCCAGAAAACCGCCAAGGCTTCGCGATGCGTTTGGGCGAATTCACATTCAACTGTGGATACACGCCGTGATATGCAGACAACAGGTCGACCCTCTTGCTCCAACACGGCAGCTATGCCGGAGGGCGACGCATCAGTAATCAGTGTTGAATGCATTCTTGGCGCGAATGGTTGTAGGATTGCTTCTGAATTCAAAAAAGCGAGCAACTTTCGTAATGTCTGCTCATGCATGGAATTCCATTGGAAGGTTGGCGCATTCTGAAGCTCGAATAAGCAATCAGCGATACCAGCAAAAATCGGTATAAACCGCGAATAGTATTGTATGGCTCTCATAATAGAGCGTAATTGACTTCAATTGGACGGGGACTGCATTTCCACCAAAGAATTCAGTCTTTTCTTGTCTGCGTTGAAACCAGACCCATCGACAGTAAAACCGAGGCAATCAAACCTTTTGCATTTTGACGGATTAACCGCCACATTATACTCGACAAAACGTCGGAATAGCTGGAGGAGTCTCTCGTCATGATCATGCCTGCTGACACCATGGACAAAAATGTCATCTTGGTAAACTTCAATACTATTAAGGCCATCCAATATGCCATTAATGCAATCCTGAAAAATAGCCGGGGCAACATTTAGCCCAAGAGGTAGAAAGTTGTACCTGAATAACCCAAAGGGGGTATTAATAACAGTCAGCAAACTGTTTTCGTCATCCAGTGGAATCTGTAAGTAAGCAACGTTTAGATCAATTTTGGATAAGAAACTCGAATTTTTAAAGGATGTCTTCTGGTTCCGGAGTAGTGCATGTCTTCTGTAACAATCGGCAATTGAGTGTCATCCTGTAATCACCACATATCCTCGGTGTACAACCGTCGGATTTTAGTGGTGTCACAATGGGAGTGGCCCATTGTGAACAGCTCACTGGAGTCAGTATATTACGCGCCACCAATTCGTTCAGATCCAATTCAACAGAGTCTCGTAAGCCAAAGGCAATAATCCTCCGCTTCAAGAACATGGGATCTGCGGCAACCTCGAGTTTGACTTTGGGAATTTTCATTCCACCAGTCACTCTGGTGCACTTTTGGACCAGATCTTTGAACTCGGAATCAACTGCCAGTAATGAATTGAAACTCAGTTGAAACTTGAGCTGCTTCATGACGTTCAAACCGATAATGGCTGGACCCGTTGCCGACACCAAGAATTTGCATGGGAATCTGGTACCATCTCGGATAATAGGGATCATACAGAAGCCAATTATTTCCAATGAATGACCAGTGATGCCAATAATCGACTGTTCGGTCTTCTCTATACATGGATGTGGACAAAACTTCTTCAATGCATGGATCGGAATGAGCGATTCCACACTCCCGGTATCAAAAATGAAGGACATCTTTTTCCCATGTGAATTCATGACTTCCTTGGAAATATGGCCACGGCTCTGACTGCTAGAACTTATCAGAGGCATGTCGGGTATATTGTCGTCTGAATCGTTAGTAATCGCACAAACCTTTGATTTGCAGACCGATTTTATCTGGCCTGTTTTGCCACAGTTATAGCATTTCGCATCACGGAATTTACATTGCTGCCGTGAATGCAATTTGCCACACGAATGACAAGTACCGAATGAATTATCAGTCTTTTTTACGATCTTTTTAGGATCCTTGAATATCCGCGCGTTTTGTCTCCTAGGGATGGAGTGAAACACGGGATCTGGAATAATAGAAATTTTGATAATATTCGAGACACCTTGGAATTGTTCGCATGTAGCACGAACACTCTGGAATGTAGGATTCTTGACTAATAGTAATTGCCTTTGCAGAATGGGATCAATGATTCCTGCAATTAAACGGTCGCGCAATCGCGTGTATAATTGAGATTCAAAGTTGCATTTTGCGGCTTTTGTCTAGAGTAAAAGTATAAAATCACGGATGTTTTGGTCGGATCTTCGCATGAGAGTATGCAATATGCTTCGTTCAGCAGCCTCAAACGCTATATGCTGAACATGCCGAAGAATTGCTTGATTAATTTTGGCGAGTAGCATTTTAATGGGAATTTCCGGAAAAACCAAGTTATACACCGGAGCATGAGCGTCTTTACCAATAGCGTTCAGAAAACAAGCCGCTTTCTTTTCTTCAGCGAGATTATCTTGGGTGATAGCCCACATTTTGAAACGCTCAATGTAGTCCGACACTTCTCGTGAAGTTGCATTAACTGATAAAAATTCCAGGTTCGTTTTTGACATAGTTGCGACGCCAAATGTGATAGAATAGTATGGAGGGTTGAATTAACCCTTAATAGAGAATAGACAAATTTTCTGTATTACCGGTATAACTCAAATAGCTAACCGAGACCTTTGACGAATGAGAACACGTGCAGCAATGTGGTATAGAATATTCTTAAACGTGCGGTACAATACTCAGCATAGTAAAACACAATTAACATTTAAATTTAGCCACCTCGGGTTCCACTGGGGACGCCGATACCTGTGAACACATTTCCAAGAAACTTCATGGCAAATACCATGGAGCCTGGTTATACTTTAGTTGTACGGAGATAGCCGCCAAATCTGGGTTTGGATGAATGGCACACGGAGTATAATAGCAAGCGATCGGGAGGATTGTTTCACAAGGCATCACATGTTTCGACAGTATGAGGGCTTGCATGGTAGATTCGGTGAGTACAAACTCAATTCGACTTGACATACGTTTAAATCGGGCGTTTAAGGTGGGGCTTCGAGTCTAGTGGGAGACAGTGGGGGCAAATCCTTCACGAAATCGCGCCGCATGCGAAAAGCTACATCGGGTAAAAGTGACGAGAGCGCCAATGACAAGGATGACGCAATTCGGAGGCTGCAAGAATGGTGGCCCGATGGTGTAGTGGTTAGCCCCCTCGCTCTGGTCGTGGTCAGAGTTCCCGGTTCGATTCCCGGGGGACGCGGCCACCGCTAAACATATCATGGCACACCCCCATGAAGCAGCCGCCAAATTTGGATATTTTGTGATTGAAGAAGGTGAATGCTGTGGTTTCAGTGAAACGGAGGGGTGTCAGTGACTGATCACTCGGTTCGCAAAGCTTTCTGAAAGCCAGTTTAAATTTCATTTGTAATAAGCCGGGTGACTTTAAAGCCTGTTTAAAGTCTATGTTTCAATGTAAAGGTGGACACCTCGAGTTTATTTATGTTCAGCATTACTATTTTTTAAATATCCAATGTGTACCCAATAGTCCGGAACTTATGATGACGATCTCATGTTGGTGCATGCATGTCATTCTGTCATTCTGTTGAAATCGGCACGATGACGCGCTTACAGTTGCGATGGGGCAATCGAGACGGAATCGTTTTTTGTTACTGTGAAGATTACAGGTAGATGATTAACAGTCATCATTTCAGAACGGATAAGTCTAACCATCATCCGTTAGCGTAATGTAGCAAAACCAAAGTTTTGTTCGCAACGTAGCCAAAATGGATGTCTTGTGCATTCACTGCACTTTTTTCTGCAATCGAAACGCGGGTAGATAGGCCATTTGCTCGTTGGCAGTCCTCTCCTGTGATACATCACTTTCTGGAATGACGTCCCGTAATTACTTGTGTGCAGCCGTCAATGTGCAATGTGCACATTTGAGTCTACAAAAAGCAGGTGTCTGGCTGTGTCAGGGCTGTGAAATTCTTGTGCCGAGTTTTGATCATCCTCGTCACTATCCGCTGACGACAAATCCGTTGGCAAATCTTGTGGCGGCGAAACCCGAAAATGGGTTGATTGGTTGAAACCTTTGCTTATGTGGCATTGATGGATGGATGAAGGGAGGGGGTGGTTGAGAAGGCCTTATAACCGTCGTATTCCTTTTTCTCTTTGAAGGGGGCAGCCATCGTCTTCGTCGTCATTTGCTTCCGTCAGCGATGGAGGTTCCCTCCGACCAGTCGTCAACGCCGACTTCACGTGCTCCTGCGGTCTACCGGCCACTCTGTAAGTCGACTTCTCTCCCTTGCTTGTCTTGCCACAAATGCGCCAATCGTGTGGTTTTGCAGGTGCTTATTACCAGTCCGGCGATGACTGGCGATGTCTAGTTGAACCATTCAGGGCAGATTTCAGTCGCAGGTGTCTGAGTTTCGCGCCTAAACCGACGCTACCTGCTCCGTGCTAACCCGCAGCAATGATTGGCGGTATTCGATCACTCGTGATCAGCTCTCCAGCAGTTCACATTGACCGTCTTGCTGCGACAGGTAAAGATGCGAAGCTAAACTGCGGATATGCGTGTCCAGTTACGAAAAGAACGATCAGCTGATAAATTGGGATCAGAAACGCAATTTGGCCCACATGATTGTAGAATTGATGAACAGCAACGACTACATTCATGTTTAGTAGATTGTGCTTGGATGAACTATTTCGATTGAATTCATCCAGCAGGCACGTCTTTTCTACGGTTACATCGTTGCCAAGACATTGTCAAGCGCCTTGCCTATAGTTTCCGCACTCTGGGCAACGCTGCCTTGGCATAGTTTCATTTGCTTCCTACTTGGTGCCCTTCTCAACTCCAGGAAGACGGTGAGCCAGCAGACCGCGAACAAGGGACGCCAATTCTACGTCTGTCCCAACAGTGCGCCGGGCAATCCAGCCTCGGGATGCCGATTCTTCCAGTGGGCTGCCGACGCCGCCGCTGGTGGTGGAAGCAGCCATGGCAACAACGATGGAGACGGTGGCCCTACAACAAAACGACGCAGAGGAGGAGGGGGAGTTCGTGGCTCAAGGACGTTTGGTGGCCCCGACCTTGAGGCTTGGCCAGCCCCCGTTGAAATCGGTGCCTCCACGAGTAAATTGGTCATTTGTTTATCCGCATGATGCGTTTGCTTACTGTTTATTGTGATGGGTGGGGCACTTTTGGCGTGTGTTAATCGCCAGAGTTAAAAAAACGTGAGAGAAGCAGCGCATCTCGTCTTCGTGGGGTCTGTCACGCGACGCTCCAGGTAACCCTGCGACATCATCCATTGGTAGGCGATAGCCACACTAAAATTGGTTGATTTTGAATACTGTTGGGCGTCCGCGTGGCCTAGTAGATGCGCCGATTGTGCAAGTCTCATAATTCGTCCGCATTTGTAGGTTTCAGCGTTCCGCGTGGATTCCCGTCTTCTGCCTCGTCTCGTGGAGGAGGGGGAGGCGGCGTTCGCAAATGCAGCCTCTGCCGCCTGCCGGGTCACACGCGGAATCGGTGTCCCTCTGCGGTGCCCGACTAACCCCGCCCGGGGCCCCCCGATATCCCCCTGTTGTACACACACCCCAACCCATTTATTTTTTACGCATTCAAACTACAAAACGGGTTATTTTTGACTGGGATGAGGGTGCGGTTGGGCAATCGATTCTATAACCTGGTGCGGAGGACTCTGTTTGGTGTTTGGACTTGCTGTGGATGAAAAGCTTAGGCATTTGGACACACCGATGGCTAGTTAAACGCACAAGACCTTGGGATTCAATCGTCGATCGATTTTTACTTTTGGAATTACAAGTGGTTTTGATGGGGGAGGGGGTGGTTGAGCAGAACAAAATAAAACGAGACAAGGGGGCTTGAAACGGTGTAGAAATCGTCTGAAAGACTAAACGTCGTGAAAAAGGAATTATTAAATTATGGATAAGCGGGTATGGGATCAATGTTGGCGCATTAAAACTAAGTTCAAGGGCACAGAGGCGATAGAACACCGGCTTCCTTCGCTTCTTTGGTTTTATTCCGATCCTTGTAGGCTTCCCTATGAAGAGAAGACGAATAAAGCATTCAGGCGTTTATATAGGCCCATGTGGACCATTGAGAGGCTTGGATGACTAGTCGAGTAGACCAATAAGAGCGTGATAATTTAGAATACGACGGACCAATCAGAGGAATGGGTATAACCAATCACATAACGGAAATAACATGGATTCGTTCGTTTTCAATTTCTAATAACATTATAATTTTTCATCACAAAATAGTGGGTTTCTGGGGTACATCACAGCGCAGGTCGATCGCCAATCAATACTCAATTAAATTAGCCCAGAGAGTAATACAGATTTGGTTTATTCAATTCCTGCTGTCTCTGGGACGAATGCGTCTTCATCTCTACACATTATCTAAGGACCGCGAAAGAGAACTTACTGATTATCAATAATTCGGCGGATAACCTGTCGTGTCGTCACATCAGAACCGCTGTCAATTTGCCTGAAAATGCCACGACTCCGGGCTACCTAGAAATGGTCAATAAAAACATCCGATAACTATCACAACCGGGAGTTCTCCCAAACTGAGGCGCGAATGTGGAAATAAGTCAAATTTTACCGCCAAGGGGTCATCGGGTGACGAAGCAGTCAGTTGGGTATGTTTTCCAACAACAACGTGGTCAATCTGAAATTCAACAAACATCAATAGAGGCGGCGTGGCACGTAAGTGTATGATAAACGCGGAGGGGCTGAGCTGTAATTGTCATGTTAGGATGACCTTGGCGGACACAGAGAGAGAGGAGAGATGACTTTGGCCACGGAGCCTTATTGGGGGGGTGGGGGTAGCATCAATATGCCCATACGCAAAGCTGTGTCAGTCTTTCGGATATGAGCGTGGTTGGCAAGCAATAAAATTCCATTCCACCACGTTCTGGTTCACGGCACTACTACTACGTTTTCGACTGCCAATTAATATTTTGGCAAAAAAAGGGCAATATAATTTAGCCGCAAGAGTTTAAACTCGAACGTTATCAGCGTGAAATGTCCTACAACTTATGCAGGGAGAAAGAACACTTCAGAGCATACCACCCATCCTCAATCTCTCCATACTCATTATTTGCGTTTTGAAGTAGCCAATAAAAGTGGGCTCTAGTGAATCGGTGAAGTGCTTACTTTGAAAAAGTCCACCATCTCTTCCGTGACTGCGTATGGAGCATCCACGAGGACATTGTTGACAAACTAAAGAGGTAGACACAGACACACCATAATAATAATAATACTGGTATTCGCCCAATCTATAACGCGTGCACAAAATAATTATCTCCCCTCAACCCTGGACTAGTGCCAAAGGTCGATGGTAAAAAGAAGGGGATTAATGGATACTTTCTGCTAGCACCAATAGTTTAATCACTCAATTGTATTAAACCTTCAAACCACCCAGCCCCGACAGCCGTACGACGTGGTCTAAACCCAATAGATGAAGTGTTCCAGGCCTCAGTCTAAACCGTGAAGCAGTCGAGCATGTCCAACCTCTCAAATGAACGGGCTACACATTGCTATTGAACAGTGAAGCGACGGATAAAGTCGAACTGCGCGTTGAGAACGCCAGGAAGGCACAACGCGTTACAGCCGAAGTGAGACACATAGTCACTGCGCACTGGAGATTCCAGAAAGTTGGGAGTATTCGACCACTGGTGTCTGCACAGCGATAGTTGTTCGCTGTGCAGACACCGATTCTTCTACAAAGACGCCATCGGACGTCCAAACGGAGCAATCAAACCGCTGTCTTTCGTCGTCGACATATTCCGGTTGGCGCTGTCGGAGAGACGGACAACCAAGAACGCCTTCGAGACGTTATCGAGTCCTGATATTTGAAAGCTGAGGCATGCTTCACCGGTTTGCTGTTGACGTCCGTGAATTGTGTTCGGTTCTCGATGGATTCGTATCCAACCTGAGTGCATTTACATAACTGCCGGGGAACCTTTGGATTCCGCAAGAAAACTCGGTTATTGTATGAATTCCCTTAAAGCACAGACAACCACCCATGTCTGAAAGAACACTAGGTGTCAATCAAGTCTCCCGTCGGTAAACATTAACGCCCGCGCAATCCCCCGTCCATCTCTCATGGACACCTCCGTCTTCTTCCTGTTTTTTTAAGGTGGTGGGGATCCCAGGTAATAAAAATAACCTTTTATCCTGCATAAAATAAGTTGGGTATCTCCTCTCAAGAGGAGTGAATGTCACAAAATATAGTATGACAAAGAGGAAACTAACCCTACAAGCAAGTATAGACAGTAGACGTTCGTGGAGGTTTAAGATTGGCCCGATACGACCAGGTTCTAATGCCGCGTTCTACAAGTGGGAAGGGTGACGATTTCTAATAATAGCAAACCTCGTCTGAGTGAAGTCCAACAATGATATAAGTGCCCAGTAGTCGACATCGTTCCAAGAAGTTAACATGACCTACGTCTGAGGGTCGGAGGATCAAGCAAAACAGCAGTCAAGGCGGCAAAGTTGCAAAACAGAGACAGTAAATGGCTTCCCGACAAATATACGAGCATTCGAACTTTAAAGATGGAAAACCTGCCGGATTATATATTCATTAAATGGTGTCTTTTAGAGAAACCGGTCAATTAACCAGCCCAAGTTCCACGCCTGGCCCGGGGTTGGTTAAGTGTTGGGTGATGATGATGATGCAGCGGTGGCCACATCTACAGCCTCTTCGTTTGGGGGTGGGGCGTCACACATACAATATTCCCTAGAGCCTCAAATGAAATCCCAACCATTAAGCCGGCTAGCGCTCCGCCAGTAGAATTCCGCACGAACACAACACGTAAGAAGACGTGAGCAAAAGGATACGAAAGAGATCAAAGGCTCCCGGGACGTAGACAACGGACTCGCCAGAGCGCGGTTCCCGAATGCCGTCGATAGAGGAGGGACCGGGGACCTTTTCACCCGGGGTCATAAATTGAGCAATCCGAAGGGCGTTGGGCATATAGTGCATTATGCCGGACGTGTAGGCGGAGGATGTGGATGGGAGAATGTGATTGGTGCTGTTTGTATCCGCCTATTAGAAGCATGTTAACACGTTTGAACGCCCGAGAACAACAGTGGTAAAAGTAAGCAGTGTGAATACAAACCATCGGCTTCAGGGAATTGTTCCTCGACTCGAAAACTTCGATGGCACGCAAGATACTAAAAACAGCAAAAAACAAAATTCGGACGTCAAATTAGGTGGCCCAATGTATTGCAATACAGTAATGTGGTCCAGTAATGCAATGGCTTTATGGGGACACGAAAAACCAAAATAACAGCATTGAAATGTATAACAATTAAAATGGATACAGTTTGTGGGTAACATAGACTTTTCAAACCTATAAATCTATTTATTCTATTATCTGTATTAGTTTCCATTTTTTAAAGAGTTCCCAGAATTTATAAACAATGTGTCCGGTGATTTCGAAATAGATACTTTGAAAAACGCTTAATGGCGGCCATATCCAAAATCGAAATTTGGCGACTCTCTCCTACTAGAGGATAAAGCGGCTTATGAAGATTATCGGGAATAGGTTTACAGGTGGCAGCGTTCCCAGTGCCACCCTGACCTGGGAATCGAACCCGGGTCCATCGCCAACAGAGCGATGGAGCTAACCAGTACACCATCGGGTCATATCTATACAGATCGGCAAAGGAGAGGACTTACCGGTATAGAAGATCAGTTGTGGAGATTCCTTCGGTTCTATGAACTTCGCTGAAACATACAAGAAGATAATAACATTTAAAGAAAGCATGAATTTAATAGAGCTAACAAGATGGGTTTACTTGGCAAAGATGACCGGCCTTATTAGATAGAAAAGAGCTTACACATATTTACCGGCATTCTTTACAATTTCATATGCGTCTTTGCCATCACTTGTTAAAGAAATATCGTCTTTGAAGATAAAAATAACATTCGGATTAGCAATTGGAAAAATAGCAATATAATTTGACCCGATGCGAACCAGTTAAAAACACGTACATCGGCGACTTACCTCCATGGGCGCAAAAATCGCACCTATACTCCTCAAGTACATCAAGTTGAGTCATATATGGAGCATCTTTAACAATCTGAATGGGAAGTCACATTAAAAGATTACCCTCCTCACCTCGTCAACCCATTTGATCGCTTTTAGTTGCGTATATCTTTCTTCTTGCGAAAACACGGGTGGTCCCTTGTGACGGCAAATTTCCTCTACCCATATGATACATTTGAATCTAAACATACCATCACTGTGGATCCCAACAACAAGATGATCACCAAGAGCTTTGGCCTAAAACAGGCGTTTTGTAGAATAATGAAAACGAACTTGTCGGACTACGTTGGCATGTCCAAAATGGACCATATCGAAGCTGAAATATTAAAATTTTACTAGAAATTACCATCCATCAACCCAAACACGCTTTGATTTGCGATATTCCATTTGCCTCACCAACGACGACAAACGGCACAGGAGCTACTGGATAATTACAAGATCGAACTCAACGGCGAAAGGATGACCTTGAGGAATAATAGAATGCTTTCAGAAAGAGAAAGTGTATTTTAAATTTGACCTCGATCGGTAAAGAAAACTAAGTACAGTTTTTGACAACTATTTCTTACTGTTATCTTGAAATCATTGTTTAAAAACACTATCAATTATTAGCAAATGATGTAGGTACAAATTATGGATGATTATTATGGCGCCAAATGTGAAAGTAAGACGGTAAAGTAAGACGCCGGTATTCGAGAACGAATGAGTGCCCGAGCCGAAGAAAAGTTACTATATATAATCACGCTAAAAAAAAGGTGTCCTCGTTGGAGGAATTTGTTTGTGTTGTGTATTAACCACAGCATTATCATTCGACGTAGCTGAGAAGAAATTAATTGTTCGGTTCACGGGTGCCTCCTTCCGTCCAAAAAAATGATCGATAGCATTTTGAAGGGCTTCAACCCATAGAAAAATGTTGGAGCTTTTTAATTTCCGAACATATTATAATAATTATTGTTCGAGTATTCTAATTGAAATTTGTATACCTAAAGTGAGTACTTTCCCCATGTTGAATAACAGCTCAACATTTATGATTTTTACGTGAGGCAGGACATTATATGGTAAGTCACACAACATTCAAAATTTGAATTGGTTTGCAATGCGTCGGTTGTGGACTGAACAGTTTAGGAGCGGCTTAAACCTGCATAAAGAATAAGCCCACGGCTTCCATATGTTGAGACTCGGGAACGGTTGCCCGTTTGTAAGGCTTATATTGCAAATAGTGTCCCGCGGTCGGAGAGTAAAGAGGTAATATCGCATACTTTTGCTCCTGAATAGAGCATAAATAATGGGTTATTCGTGTAGCCATGTGTGGAAAAGACATTAACCGCTGCATGAATTCCGAAAAGATCCGTCGCAACAACTCTCTGACGGTGCAACTTTCAAATAATTGCTGGCAGATCGGCAGTACTATTTTTTCTCGTGGTACTTGCATAAAAAATTGAAAACGTTGTTTGATTCGCATTTTATACAATAACGGCGGTATCGATCAAGTGTGATGCATCGACCTGAGCATTTCGTTAGACCACATCTACAAGTTGTCTTTTACTGGGGTGAAGAATTTTCGAATAAATAGTAGTTCATTTTAATCAAATTTATTTTCGAAGCGTTCTTTAAGCTTCACGTCGGCACAGATTTCCTGTGGGTAGTTTAGATAGATATAAGTTTTCATGTCAATTAAATCGGTAGAATTATTAAGGATATCAATACTTTGTACGCATAAATTATGCACCTGTCTTAGTATTTAACGTCTGAAGGTCGTATATTAGGTTCTAATGGTTTTTGTGGAAGCAAGAAAACGGCTCGGGCAGTCAAGCATCAGTGCCTCGACCGTATCGTTAAATGATGTATGCTTGTGATATCTAGACAAACAACAATTCGAAAAATTAATCGGCGTAATAATAAAAATATTCTCATTTGAAAATGTAAAGAAAATTATATTCAATCCAAATTACACCCCAGAGAATACATTTTAAACAAAAGGGTTTATCGAGTCAATCCGCCACAAAATCCAGTGCTGGCCTGAACGGTCATTATTTTCTCATTGCATCATGTGCTCTGATAAGGTTTACGAAGGCTTTGTGGAAGTATGTACTGTTTCCTTGGTATCATTTGCAAATTCGTTGAATATTTTTTTGAATCGTCTGTGCTTTGCAAACTTTGCAATTTTTATACATTCAATGAGCATAGTAAAAAAATACTTTCTTCACTTCATGTTTGCAAATGTGTTTGAAACATTTTGCAAGTGGTTAAATTGATAATACATTTTCATAATTTCTTTCAAGGTTGATCGGCCGACTGAGGATTTGTCTTCACCAGAGAAATTTCGGGATCCAGACGACGATGAAGTGCCCAAAGAGTTAGTATTAGGGACAATACCCATCACAGAACAAACAGGGTCACTGCCCATGGGTATTGACACTGTTGATGAGGTTACTCGTGGAGACGACGATGAAGATGACGAAGACGAGTCTGATTTCGAAGACGAGACACTCTTAGAGCGCATTGAGGGTCTCACTGAAATGTTCCCGGACTGGGTTCGCAATGGCACGAAAATCGCGTTCAATGGTACTGTCGGTGGTTTACAGACAGTCTATGGTGTTAGCCGCTCTTTCGTTTGGTTTTTCGCGAGCACCTCAGTCATCTGCTTGATGCCATTAATGCTTGAATTGGAGCGTCAACAAATGGAAGAAACGGAGGCTGCCGATCAACGATCGATGATGCTTGGCACGCCCGGTGCTGCTGGTGGCGGTTTAGCCGGTTTTCAGACAAATCTCCCCATCCTCACACCTACAATGTCCAAGTAAAGTGTGCGCATAAAGCCCGCCACAAGCCTCTTTGCATATGCTGTTGCTGAAACGACATCCTTTTGATCATTCTGTGCGTCTTGTGGTACGCTGAGCTGTACAAAACGTCGTATTTTCCACAAATGTCTTTTAATTGTTCCTCTTGGCAAACCATTTTTCATGTGGTGGCAATATGGTATTTTGGAAGAGATGTACATTTATTGTCCGTGTGGTTTTAAACGGTTGTTGTGGATTTGTACAGTCTCAGGGTTGCACCTGTCGTGGGTTCGTCCCGGAAGGTGTGACTTCAGTATCTCGAAATTATTTTCTCAATATCAGGATAAGGCTTGCTGATGTGTGTATGTATTGGGTCACTCCAGTCGTGGGGTCTTGCATGCCACTTCGTGCCGAGAAGCTATTTGCACGCCTCAGTGGCCACACCACGTTCCATCTACAATGCCAAACCAAGGTGTGTGAGGCCGCGTTTCCCTCCTCGTCGATTGTAAGCAGATCTCAATAACCCATACAAATGCGCGTAGTCAAAAAACCTGACCAAACATAGTACGGAGCGGCACCGAAAATCTGAACGACACGATGGCTAGAGTCGAAATGTCGTTAATTAATAACGTGGATTAATGGTCGAACAGTGGTTAGAGCCAGAAAAGACGCTATGTCTGGGTCCATCGTGGCGTGTCATCTCCGAAAATTGGGACGTCCAAAAACACATTCGGCACGCCGTCAGCTGTAGATTAGGATCTGGTGGATGCGAACATTTGTCCGCTGGCTTATCTCGGTGCGGCTCCACCGAGTTGTGCGAAGTCAGCACTCAGTTGTCCATCCTTCCTCGTTTGGCCGTTCGGCAGGACAGTGAAACACAGACATTTAAGGCTGGGAAGACATACCCGACTGACGCATCGTTTAGGTAGATAGGCTGGGCGTTTTGTTCGGAGCACGCTGAGAAGACAGGCCAACTGCCTTTGAAAAGTTATTTATGCTGCTGATAACCGATTTCATGGTAGTAAGGGTGTCTCCCGGCATCAAGATGCCTGCGAATTCCAGATGGCCGAGAGTAACATTCGGGGCAGCTTGAACACCACGGTACTCAGCGAGAACCTGTGGCGTCTGACACGCCTTTGAGCAGAAGCGGGGACGCCTCGGATTTTTCGCCGCAGACACGAACTCTCGTTCGGGTGGGTGAAAAGCACGACTTCAGAAGATTGACCAGGCATATCGTCCGCTTCCTTATTTGCCCCGAGTGACTCCCTGTTAACCGAGTCGAATGCAGCGCGAAAGTCAATAAAGCATACAAATGTTGGTTGCTGGCATTTGGTCTAGCTGTCGGAAGTTGGGTGCGTTTTGCAGACGGGCCTTCGCGAAAAGTTGTCTCGGTGATCCAGTCCTTCAAAGCTCTTGCCCGCCACAACTGGACGGCGTTCGTTCCTCCACGAGGGGCGCAAGTATGCACAGCGCAGTGGCTTCATAGAGTGCTTCGCATTTCACGGGCTGGGCGAGTGCAGCTATGCTGACGCGTTTGGGGGTGCGGTTACTCCGAATTGTTGTCAGACGTCTCCTGAAGCGCGCGCACACAAGAGTTCTAGGTTCCTGCTACCGTTTCCCGTTATGATCAGCAGTCGTTGATTGAGGATGCCCGATGCGATCGCCGGAGGCCGACGTTTTCGAGGATCTGCCCGAACGGGCAGTGTGGGCGTTCCCGTCAACCGCTACGCGTAGGATGTCGCTTTTGTAGACTTTGTTTACTGCTTCCTGCAGTTCGCCTTAAAAGTAGTCCTACGTCGAGTCCTCTTTTGCCCTTGTGGGTGCTCACGCGGTAATGGCGGAGAGATTGAAGGGTATGTGTCGCTAAAGTGGAATGGGGCTAGTATTATGGATATTGGTTCCCAGGCGAGCATGGTGTTGTTCGCCCTCCCTCCAACCGTGAATGTTAAACCGCGGGTATGCTGTAGCATGAGTTGCGTGTAGAATAAGAGACAAATTTCATAAAGTTTCTTGGAGATTTGGTACCGGTGGCCTCCCCAGTGCCACCCGGCTTTGTTGGAGAGGTGCCTGTAGCCTTTACACCAGTGTTCCGCAAACTTTTTAACTCGCCACACGCTTGGGATATCTGAAAAGTTACGCGACACACCTTAAGTCAAAAAAAAATTAGTTTAAAATTTTTTTTCAACGTGTTTATTTCTAATGCGATGGGTGACAAACAAACACTCGTTTGGTCGTCTATTCGAAGGAGTCGCGCTCTCTTTTTTGATTTGATTTCAGTCAAAGCCGAAAATCCAAATTCACAACACCATGAAGACGCGAACGGCAAAAGGATTTTGACTGCTTTCGAACTGAGAGCTCGAAACAACTGCTTCAAGGAGAGCCAAAATTCGTCCAAACTTTTTTCGGCGAATCCCAGTCGATGGAATTTGTCATTTCTCAACTCGATCAGCTCTTCTTCCTCTTGACACGAAAGATTTGATGTCTCGTTTCTTCCAAACGGGTTGATCACCCAGTCATATTCATCGATATTAAGTGATGGAAAATAATGGTGAATTGCTAATTGAAGGCTTATCAGTGTGGAAATGATGTCATCAGCGACTGTGTTCTTTAACTGGGATTCGTTTACGGAAGCATTCAAAAATACCCTTCGAAACTTTGCTTTTCCATAGCGTCAGTTTTTCATCAAACGATTTCAGTTTGCATGTCGATGAGATAATGTTTTCTGATGGTCCTTGGAGGTTCAAGTTGAGAGAATTCTGTTTGTCAAACAGATCAGAGAGAAACTGAACTTTGAGCCACCAAAGCTCGTCACGAAGATCGAATCCAAAATTTGTTTCCTCAACTTCCAAGAATGCAATTACTTCTACTTTGAGATAAACGAGACGCTTCAAAACTTTTCCTTTTGACAACCAGCGAACCTCGGTGTGGTAAAGCAGCCATGTGAAGTCGGAATCCATTGCATCACACAGTTGTGCGAAAATTCAGAAAAGAAATGTCGGAGTTCGAAAACCTTAGATTTTTTGAATATTTTTCAAAACTCTCGCGACACACCTGGGCACCTCTCGCGACACACCAGTGTGTCGCGACACACAGTTTGCGGACCACTGCTTTACACAGTCAAGTTCAAGGCAGCAGGGATCTTTAAGGTAGAATGTGAATCGCCTTCCTAGCGCTGGATGCTGACATGGATCTCCTCTGCCCAGTGGGCCGGGTTTTTCATCGCTGGTTAACTGAGAGCTTTACTTTCGAGCTACCCGCCACCCAACGATTAACCGCTGCCGTGCGCAGCTTCTTGGAGCCAGATGACCGAAGACTGGGGGATACCCTGAGGCATGACAGACCCCGCGATGACCAGAGGTGCTACTCCTCAATGAGTCTACTTAGAACACATAAGTAGTATTCCAATCAAACTCGGTATTATTGAATTGGAATTGTTACGTTGAAATAATTTCATTGAGATCCGCGGTACAGAAATCGGTGTCGCCTCACGAATTGTCCCTACGAAAAAACTTTGAACAGAGACGCATTACTAGAATACAAGGGAGAGGATAGATGTATAGAATGATTTGTTGCGTCATGCCAGTTCACTCTTTGGGTTGTTTAATAACGGTGTGGATATTTTCGCATCAAATTACAGAGGAAACATTCCAGAAAAATTGGTGTTTATGTTAGTATTCAATTGCCTCATAGTCCTTATGTGGGTGAATTATCGCAAAAGAGCTCTACGCTGTGATTGTCTTGTCGACGCTGATGTACAATCGATCAATTGGTATAAACAGTAATTGTGCCATACAGTGAATTCGTTAACGCACGCTGAACTTGGAAACATCGTCATTCCATGAGGTAAATTTTGACGTTTTATTACTGAAAAGGTCAACTTCTCCAATATCCGTAGGAAAATCTCTTTAAAAGGTCAGTTAATGTTTCATGTCCCCAACAACAAATTCCATAATTTGTTATTCTAGATTGCAATTGCTTTATTCAGGTAACGAGAAGCAAAACGTTGTATATTTAGAGTGTGACGCACTAGAAAGCGTGCTATCTGTGACGTAAAATGGGCTCCAGACGGTGATTTGTCTGTTCTGAAAAGAAAGTGATTGACCTAATTGCGCAAGCATCCACTAACTTCAGCCTGTGGAAATTCAATCCGCAGACTTCCACGTGGCAAACGCCGTAGGCATTGGACTCATGCGCCCGACGATGCTGTCTTCGTGGATGGCGTCGCGAGATTTGGAGGCTGCAGAGTGGTGGCGGAAACTTGCTGCATCATCCCGAATAAAACCAGCTTGAATTTCGAAGGTTTCAAACCCTGTGGTGGCGAAGTGTTGGATGATGTAACGGCCAATTGCAACTTCCATTCGGGTTATCATCTAGTGAAAAATAAAACCCGTCTTTCTGGTCGTTGAAGCTTGCAGAAGCTGTGGGTGTCCGCTTGGGTCTCGCAGGTGAGGTGAACTATCCGCTACGGGATTTATGGATTAAGCACAGAACGTGTCTATTTGGTGATGCAGGTTTCGGTATTGTAATTGTTTATTCGCCGCAAACGATGGAAAACGAGACTGGCGAGGCAAGAACGACAACCACGGTGTCGCTTCGGAAAAGTCGACTTTTGACCTATCGAACAGCAATTCACAAAGACTGTTTCCTGTTTTAATTTCATCAGAAGATGTGAAGCAGGAAATCGCTGATATTTTTTTCGGAGATAGCACCAACCCCCACAATTGTGGCTTTGTTATTTTTCTCTTTCAATCAATCATAAGAACTATTTTCTACTTTATCCCGTAGCAATACGTATTTTTTCGAATAAAAAATAAGCGAATTCATTAAATTCCATCTTCTTGAAAACGAATGGATCCTCGATGGTGGAGTGGGGGAGGGTTCTGTAATTAGCAGCTGCAAAAATCAGATCAATCTGACTTGCAAACCGCCATCCTGCGCAGACCAATGGGGGTTACGCGCGCGCTAATGCGTAGCGCAGCCAATGGGTTGAGAGTGCGTGCCGCGCGCGTGCGCGTTCCTAAAGTGTTTGCCCAACAAACAGACAATAACTGCGATGATGATAGGTGATAATGGGGGAGTTGGGGTCACATTGTTTCTCATTGGCTAACCAAACCCGAATGCCTAGTCGTGGCTATCCGCACCCCACACCAGGCATCACTATTCACAATGGCAGACAGAAACGCGCAACTGTTACCACTCAACCTCTGCAATGATGTGAAGACGCTGGGTCTGCTCGCGACCCACCCCCCCATGGTGGCCAACTTTCCACACCCACCGCTTCCACAACGGCCGTCACCCACGAGAAGTCACCTCATGGGCGTGGAGGCTGGTCTGCAGGTTCTTCAGAACATCCAGAGCGGAAATTACTTGCTTCTGCCCGAACTCCGGCATCACAGCAAGGCGGCCCAGGAGGAACCGAAGCCAAATTTCAGCTACATTGGTAAGCCCGGTTTGCCTGTCAATTGTCGCATGACTGATTTGGCGACACAACGGTGAAACAACACACGGCGTTGGATGTAAATTAGCGTTCACAATCTCTTCGAAAACAATTGCTCTACACAGTTTAAAAGATTGCCCGTACAACTATTTGTAGGATATTTTATGATTCCGTGGCAGAGAGCAAACTAATCAGCCAAAAAAACCACGATGTGTGTTGATTTAAACTCATTGGTCAAAACAAAACGTTTCCTGATCACATAGATTGGTCTCTAATCCCGTATAAACGTCACCATTAATTTTGATTGATTTATGAATGTCTCGAGTTTCAAAAAGTTTAGTATTATGATGTAATAAGAAGGAACACGCAAATGATGGCAAATTTGCTGTCATGGTACAACACCCAATCGATGCAAATACACAATGACCGAATTGCGATATGCAGTTGATCTTGTGGAATTAAACACTAGAAAATTTGCATCGACCGGAGAAGAGATTTAAATAGAAACATACTTCAATAGAGAGAGGACTAAACTGATGAACTGGCGGTGACTAATGGTGTCTTGGATTGCGTGCATCAGTAATCCACTCGAAAACGAGATTATTTGAAAATGACTACGGAGAGTCAGCCATTAACACCATTGGGAAGATAACGGTATTGGTTGTGTAACATTCAAACGCACGAAAATTGCGGACGATTATCTACCTGTTTATTGCACTACCAAGGTCTCATTGCCAAGGCAATTCTCAGTACCGAAGAGCGTCGAATGGTGCTCTCCGAAATCTATGAGTGGATACAGGGCAATTATTCATACTTTCGAAGCAGGGGTCCTGGCTGGCGAAACTCCATTCGACACAACCTCTCACTGAACGACTGCTTCGTCAAGATTGGTAGGTCCAGATTGATAACCTGTAAAAAACACGATAACATGAGTGGGAGTTGTCGAAGGGAAAGATGAGAAGGACGAAAACTCATGAAGCGATTTATTGTCGTAACCGTAACTGTCTCTAATCTCAGGTAGACAGACAAGATACGTCGTCTGTTGCGTGCGTCCTTGACGAACGTTACCATTTTCTCAGTTAAGGTCTAAGGGCATGTGGATAATGTGTTTTGTATTAAACTCTGATGTATTGGTTAGCATACCTAACTAACTAACCTAAGGTAGATGGTTTATTAAACGTTTATCGACAATTCTTTTATTGACTTAACTGCAGAACTGTTGACCCAATTGTCGACAAAGTTACTCTTTTGAGTTCGAAACAGCATGATGTTTTGGAGAAGAAGGTGACATAACGCGTTTGCCAAACTTTATATCCGTCGAGGACTTAATTTGTTTTTTCCTAATTTACATGTAGTTATGTTAACTTATAATTCTAGTTGATATTTTTTATTGCTGCTGTATTTCGTGACCTTAATAAAGCGAATACCATCATTATTAAAGAAAGTATCAACTCAGTGTGTCCAAGGCATGGTCTTATGTCAGATAAAATTAAGTGATTGTGTTTCTAGACACAGCAGAGTGTAATGTCCACTCAATAGTTCTGACGAGTCGAACTCAGCCCAGTTTCACTGATTGGTTAATAATGGATCGATGTTCAAATGCCACTCGTTGTGCATTTTATTCTAACGCGGTTTGAAGGGCACTCTAAAATTCGATGTTTTTTCTATGCTGAACGTTTTGGTACTCGTGATCTCAACAAAAAGCTTGCAATTATTAGTATATATTAAATTATAAGGCATGAAGGACCACACATTTGAGGATTACGATGATCGGTAAATAAAATGGAAGCTGAAAAAATTTCATCCGGAAAATGATAGGCATAAAACTTGGAGGATTTGGGCGGGAATGTCATTGTTTGCCAATAAGTTAAAACTATCTAATGTAATGACCTGGAAAGTTCCGAAAAGTAATCATAACAGTGCTATAATTGCAGCAATGAAACGTTCACGTCCAAATTTAATAGATTAATTGAAAATCACTTTGGGAGCGAGCTCTAGATGTTCACATTTTTTTAAAGACATTCATTATTTTACCAACCAATTATGTCTCGCCCACCCCCCAAGGTCGCTCTTCCAACGGCAAGGGTCATTACTGGGGCATCCATCCTGCCAACGTGGAAGACTTTCGTCGCGGCGACTTCCGTCGAAGGCGCGCCCAAAGAAAGGTCCGTCGCGCCCTTGGTCTATCCTGTCCGGGAGACAGCGACGACAGTGACTCACCACCCCTGCTCTCCCAATCCCCCATCATGACCCTCTGCCCCACCCCCACCTCCAACCCCACCCCATATCCCTTTTTGCCCCCACTTCGCCCACTCCCAATCGATAGTCACCACCACAACCACCACAACCACCACAACCTGGTTCCACCGGTGCCGGCGGACTTTTTTGCCGCGCTGTTCAACGGTCTGGGAGGAGCATTGTTTCCGTCACCGAGTGGCATTCATGATTCAGCCCCATCGTTTGCAGCTTCTTCGTGTTGCTCCGCGGTTTCGTCAAGCTCGGCGGGAAGGAATCGCTTCAGCGTGGCAAGTTTACTGGAGATGGACGAAAATACAATGTAAATTGCCTTGTACACAGAGCGGATATATAACCAACCCGACAACTACAACTTAAGTCGATATTTTAAATAGAACTTATTGATGTATGCCTGTTTTCAGTGTGATAACGGGCTAATAGGATGATTGATATCGGATTAGGTATATTTAGTCGTTCTTCGTTCGTACTTTATGATCCAATCGCCTAGCAGAGGATCGGTCAACTTCACGGACGCCCCGGTTCATGAAATCTGTGAGAAGAGTCGGTAAATGAGGTACTAGTAACTTCCCCCGATGGAGTCATCCCAAGAGACCATATAGTCTTCGAAAAATCAAGTACGTCTTTGCCACAGCTCAGTCCTCGAGGTATTAGGGATGTGGGACAATTTCGTCCCCGGCGAAACCCAGCTTTGATCGAGGGCCATCCTGTAAGGCAACAGAATGACAGAATCCGCTTTTCTAGTGCGAGTTGGGTGTCAGGTGGAGACGAACGGTTTGGGAGTCATTACGTGACAAACTAACTTTCATGGCATGTTCAGCGTAGCAAATATCGATTTAAAGGATACCCGAGGGTCCAAAACAATAATATCCCC
The DNA here is from genome assembly GCA_028672205.1 of Proteocephalus fallax. Taxonomy (NCBI): domain Eukaryota; kingdom Metazoa; phylum Platyhelminthes; class Cestoda; order Proteocephalidea; family Proteocephalidae; genus Proteocephalus; species Proteocephalus fallax. The sequence continues at coordinate 365,973 of JAPUBX010000627.1, forward strand.
GACTGGTTCGACCGGGAGAACACGCTCGTAGCGTTCAACGCCAATATAAAAACGCTTCCCCGGGAATAATTGAGTGGGGGAAAGTTTTACATAGTCTCAGGGACGCTGTAGGGCTGTCTGTCCGACACCGACAAGGAAGTGGACTGACCAACGTGGATAGACAACGAAATGTGTGGAACTGGGTACAGGGTTTACCCGTTTCCGGGCGCTTTGACGGCACCGGTCCAACTTTTCAGTTGTCTGACAGTCTGTGCGGCAGCGACGGTTAGACAGAGGTTTTTAAGTTTCGTCTCTGGCCGTCGCAGAGCATAACCGACCCACTGCGGCAGATGCATCCGTTCGACAGATTCTCAGTGCTTGCACAGTGGAGTCAGACGTCGTCCTGAGACTTTGCAACTACGAAAACAACAAGAATGCATTTGGTGATAAAAAACACGATTCCGCTTGCAAGAAAGGTAGCTGGGGACATTTATATTGAAATATTGACCGCAGGAAGGATGAAGGAAAATAACGCTGGTTCATGTTTGCGGAATTAGGGCGATTCTTCGAAGATTGGTAGTCGAACATCCTTTTGAGGCACTATTAACGAAGCATTACAAATGGACTCAAACCATCAATTATTCTTGCTTCTGCCGAATTCGATTGTAATTCGAACAATCGCATTAGTTTCATTTACCTTGGCTATGCTCATGTCTAGTCAAACGATAGCGAACGTGTCTTCTCGACGAAGTAAAGAATTCACATCAATCGATCGTCACTATGGCTTCCATGGCAATTCGGCCACCTCTATAGATATTATCAGAAAACTGGGATCCAGAATCCCTCTAGTTACAGACATTTACTTAGAAGAAACCCTCGCCCACGCCTCCGTATTTCAATTGGAGCAAACACCCACGTCTCGCATTTCAATTGGAGCAACCACCCACGCCTCGTATTTCTCGATCAGTAATCATCCAACGGAAGGCAAAGCCAGAGCAACCATTGGCATATTGATGTTATTTGTGTTGATGTCTTGCGCACCGAAAGGTCCGTTTTCCAGAGGAGAACGAGGAGGTCCGACTCTTCGGAAGTCTCCCGAGGGCCATTAATCAAAAGACACCCGAATTCGGCGTTCCTTTTCCTCCGGGAATCCCACTGCCGTTCAAACATGTCCCCTCCTCTGGTATAGAACTAGCAGGAGGAGGAGGAGGAGGAGGAGGAGGAGGAAAGAGGCAGTCCAGGCTCCTTTCTCCCATTTACCACCACCTCCACCACCGAGCCGGTCATTTATAAATGTCAGCCTTGTTTGTGTATGTGTGCGTGTGTGTGTGTGTGCGTGAAGAAGTGCCATATTTTATCAAAGTTTTTCAGGATTAATGAGGTGCCGTGAACCGTTTAAGTGGTCTAACGTGGATGTGCGGGGTATCAACTCCGCGGTATTCTGCCATTCGGAAAATGCAGCGAAATTGCTCTGCTCGGTTCTGGGAACATCGTTTTCAGCCGCCGTAAAATAAATTAAACGGGGAGAGGATGCTCACTCTATCTGTTCTTATTATCAAATCGCTAACCCCGAATGACAAGGACGCTATGCAGTGGTAGTCTGGCATGGCATCATCAGTCGCTGAATATAATGCACAACCCGAAAGAAGCCGAGAAGTTTAGGCACCACATCCCAGCATCTGTTTTACTCGGTGTTATGTTTGATGATAGTCCTCGTGGCCTGGATGAACCTGTCGAGTTTTAAGCCAATTTGAAGGCAACGAAATCAAACCGTGTTTGAAAACTGAGAAAATTCAATTTTACATGTCTACATGCGCTTTGGCGCCCTTTTTTTTACGAATACCCACGCCGTCATTTGTTCCATACAACATAGATTAGTAAAATTTAAACTAATGGCAGCAATTAAAAGAACAACTATAAACTTGAATTACACAATAAAATAATTAATTTGTCTGCTTCCCTGAACACGATATTTAAACCAATACCTTCATAAATCAACACAGAACCTAACTACAAATAAATTATTTAATTAAAGACACCACGAACGGCGTCAGATCCCATTGGCCAATTGGTCACGGGTGTGCTTTGAATAACGCAGCAGCTGATTTCTCGGTTGTTTTTCCTCACAGACTTCGATATAAATAACAACAGGAGCTGCTTCAACGATTAATCTTAGAGACGCCACATGGGCCATTTCAGACTGCCGCACAATTCCTCTACGCAAGTTTTTTTACATCCTAGGAGCGGCAATAGTCAGCAATGAAAGGTTTGGTGGTGGGTGGACTACATGGCTATAAATACGGCCCGTGCCGAGATTAATGCCACATCTTGTGCCGTGGCATAAATCAAATAGTGCGGTGTAGAGGAGGAGGAGGAGGAGGAGAAGAAGAAGAAGAAGAAAACCAGACGCTTTGTGTGTTTGTTTATACAATTGGCTGGGAATGTTCGAGAGGGTCAAGGGGCAGGGGAGGCGGTGGACGCTGGGGAGGCTGTTTGGTGTACGTTTCCCCGCTCGCTTCTTGTTGTTGTTAACACAAGGGATTAATGAAATAAATGTGAGGGCGACTTTTCTCCAAGAGGAGCGTGCGGAAGGAATCTCCGCAGGAGTTGGTGAAAACAGCTGTTTTTTATTGGAAAAATAATAACGGCGTGAAAATCATTTGAATGCTTATGTTCAATTGTATTTTTTTGCATCAGGTGCTTCACCGATTCCTTTTTTTTTTCTCATTTGCATTTTTCCCGTAATGGTTCCGCTGTGAAAGTCCTTTTCGAACAGCGGGATATCCTAAAATAATCAGTTAGTTGTGGTAGTTATGATTAGACGATCCTCTTGTCACCATTTCACCTCCGATTGGAGGAATCTTTCAATTCCAACGAAGTCTTATGAGTGTCTTTCAATGCGTTCACAATTCAGTCTCTCAATTTTTGCCGCGTATCTTTTCATAGAATTTATGAATATTTGCAAATCTTAAAAATGAGAAGGCGACATGCTTACAGGCGTCTTGAGTACTTGCATCTTGATCTCTGAGAATGGTGAAACGACCGTTTGCTCCATCTACAGAGGCCCTAGCCTAATCCTAATAGGAGCACTAAGCAAAAAATCACAAATGTACCCAGAAAATCATTTTACCAGCTTGCTGATTGATGATAAGTGCATAGTTACTGATATTTTGTGATTTGCGCAGCTGCGGGTTTCGAAACGAAAAGTAAGTGGTGAAACCGTAGTCTCGAATGTGGATTGGAGAAACTTTCAGCGTCTAGTTAGTCGAAATCATTTTCACATACACTTTCAAATTATCAGCGCGTTCATTACTTGAAACGTATTGATTTAAAAGAACCTTTCGATGTGGAAACCGAGAAATTGTTATCCATAGAAGAGGTCGATAATTTTTTTATAGGTGTTGATAGGGGTTCAATAATTACCTGAACAATCCCGACTAGTTGGGGTCAGAGCAATTAAAAATATTTCCCGTGAGACGTATTTAACGACGACTGAAAAGGGACCTTTTGTTGGACAAATCAATTTTCTGAAGTAGAAAATAGTAGCACGAAGCATTCATTCCGACGTACTTGGTGAAATATTGTCATATCCTCATTTGCATTTAAAAATATTAAAAGAAATGACACCACTATTTATAGAAACAAAATCTGCTTGTAAAATATGTCGGGTTTATCATCCACAACCATTTGAAGAGAATTTAATGGGAGCTGGGAATTTGTAAATAGTCGATTTCTTTCATCTAAGATGAGAAAAAATATATCCAGATTAAGGTGTTGGTCAAATGTAAAATAAATCCCTATGGATTTTTAAATTGAAATACGTAGACACAATATTTGTCCAACATTTTCAGGCCACTTGTCGGCAGATGGGCAAAGCGTCGGGATTTTAAAATAACACCCCTCACACAAAGGGGGTATAATTAGCAAAGAATAATTTACGGGTGGAGTTTAGGTGAATTTATCATAACTGAGCGAAAATTATTCCATGAATAAGTAGATGTTTTATAATTAAGAAAACCAAAATAAAATATCAGCTGGTGAATTAATGGGCGATCTAGAAGAAGACTAGAGGAGGTTGCATTCATTCAGTGTTTTTGAATTACATAAATACCGGTGTAATTTGTATGCTAAAGGTTGAAATATCGGCATGCGCTTGAAGGATCTAATGAATGATTGTGTTTAGGATTGACGTCAGGGATAATCCACCAGAAAAAATGATTATTTTGAAAGCCCAATGGGGTCAAAAAATCCGAACATTTGAGACCAGGAAAACAACAAGGTTACCGTATACAATGAGAGGAGTGATAATGGCATCCATGAATGCCTTGATGGGGTTTGAGTTCGACTTAGCTGCTCGAAATGGGGAATTAAAAATCATGACTAGGTCACATCCTGTAGATTGTATCCACATGCACATTCCAGGATAACCGACCATTCAATTGGGATATTGAGGTGATTATATCCGTCAGCAAATGAAGAATAAGTTAAGTGGCGCAATAGATTACCAGCGTCTATTCATCTTTCAATTCAGCTTAGGCGCGCAATACTACGATGCCAGCTAGTATTTCCGTGTTCTTTTTATGGGTCAATGTGTTCACGTTTGGGACTAAATTATGATTATTTACGAAATCAGAAAATGGCCGAGCAAAAACGAAAATGCCCCAGCGCATTCAGAGGTTATTAATCGCAGGATTCGTAGTCGATCATAACAAGGGTTCCTCCCCATCTCCAGCTCCTTCTGATCCAATTCTGCTCGCGGACTGCTGGGTCAGTGTACAGACAACGGAAGAGTCGATGGTGAAAGCTATTCTTTACCAGGTTGTAAATTTAAGGCGAATCTGAGCCCCAAAACATCTTCTTACAAGCAGTGCTGTGTAAATCTTGTTTTTGTCTTTGTATTTGTTTAAATCGAATGCCTGTCAGAACATGTCGTCAACCAGTCACTACGGACATTAGCGCTAAACATGTGTGCAGTGTCGTTGTAAACTAATTTTTTCCAAGTTGCAGTTTCTCACTGTTCGTTTTTAAGACGGAGATGTTTTCGGGGTCTTGTTGTTCAATTCGGGAGCCTGACCCGTCGTTTCACCTCGCATCGAAGTGGCGCCCAATATTTGTTGTGTACTATTTAAAATGGTGTGCCTACTGGTAAAAATGAAACCGCGTCTTTATTTAGTACATTTTTTCGAATGGATGCTTCATCATTTGCGGATTATTAAAAGTTCGAAGCAATGAAAATGAAGTCGATCGTTTTGTTATTTTGTTATTCCATCTTTGCTGTCACTTATTCGGAATCTTAGGGATCGTCATTCGACAATTGTTTGCCTGCACCCAATCACTAAATTTAAAAAAAATCAATTATCAACCGGCTTGATCCAGATACTTTGGTCAACGGAAAATCATCTTGACAATCGCCAAGCCGCTACCGATGTTCTCAAATAGTTTAAGGAAATTGTAAAATATTCAAGCATCCGCCCAATTTTCACCTACCAGATAATGGTTTGTCTTTTTTGAGTTTACAGATAAAAGTTAAACCAATACAGTAGTATGATGAATTTCAAGTTGTAAGTATACGTCTACGGAATTCGAAATGGTATTGAACCTGTGGAGCGCTTCTTTATTGACATCTCGTGGTCCTCCCGATATTGTTTCACCTTTTAAAGATCAATTCCTTCAACAAATGTAAGTAACTATAAAGTTTCTAAACACTTCAGATGCCTCTTCTGTTTTATTCATTTCAAAAGTTCAAAGAAATTGGATAATTTAAAAAACAGAGTTTATTTATGATCTACCATTGACCAATCCGTCTGCTCGAACCGATTTTACACCGGCGACGAATTTGAAAAAAATATTCAGGTGTCAAAACTCGATAAAATATTTGATTGATCAAACATCTGGCAAGCATAAACCCGGTACAGATTGTTGATAGTCCTGAATTAAATTGACTGATATTTGTCTAACAGGCCCCCAGTGGGGGTAAGGTTTGTTTGGATAAGACAGCGCGTGTCTGGTTATTTCAACCCCCGCGGAGGTAATCATGCATGTTGGTTAGATAAGCAGAGCCACATGGCTTTATTACGGCAAGTTCCACTCGCCATCGAATTTGTTTATTCAGCATGAAGCAAAATGATGAGAGATATTTTTATGTTTAATAAGAATACGTGGAGCAGTCAACCCTTTCTGAATGGAGTCATGTGGATTCACGATTAAAGAATATGCATCTCTCCAACAGCGACTCCAAATTCAATTAACGGCGGAAAAAAACCGACGCACAGATGTTAAGGTCTGCAACACTTTCAAAAACGCCTTATTGCGACCCAACTGATTCATCTCCAGCTATGGGGGTGGCTTTCGTGCTTATTGAGAAATGGTCCGAAGACAAGTGACATGGAAGAAAAGGTTGTCGTGTTTGACCGTACAAAAACCTACATTAAAGGGGCATTTCGCAACACACGTGGAAGCCATTACACGTGTCATTTTTTTCAAACAGTTGTTAACACCCCGGCTTCGAAAAAGAAGAATGAAAACTCATTTTTGGCCAAATTTGAGTGATGAGTGCGAGTTTAGTTTCAGGTGAATACTGATGCGCGAAACGTACCGCGATAACCAAGCGTCCTGTTCCTCCATAGCAACCGATACGCCTTAGCCAAGATTTCATTTTGCATTCATTTAATGCGCGCATTGCGAGCACTGGTTTAGCCGCCTTGGCTATAATGTCTATATGAATGCACTGATCACGTATTGAGTAAAGTCTAACTCGCGACAGAATCACAGTAGACTGAAATTCACAAGATGTTCGAATAAGATTAATTAAGTGAAAATAGGGTTGCAGGAGATTGGTCATTGGAAAACAGATTAAGGAGAAGATTTCAAGCTCTGCGTGTTTCACAGTGGGGCAAAATTAACCTTGCACGTAGAAATTTCAAAGAGAAAGCCGTCCCGATTACTATTATTTCTCCGAATTTCCCCAAAACAACATCTCCCCAAATAAAACCGCGATTCCTCTCAGCAAGGGCGACAGGCCGCGTCAATTCAGATTAGTCTGTTTGGAAACAAATTCCCAACGGTGGGTCGTGGAGGCTGTTTGGCATCTCCATCCCAAGGGGCAACCTGGGGCATCGTTGTTTTGTCTATTTGCATACAAAGAGCTTCGAATCACCCCGTGGAATCCAATTACCAGAAAAAAACGGAGAATAACAAACCAACGGTTTGGGGGTTTATTTTCTGGCAATTTTACACCGCTTTTCGAACATTCCATGGACCTTAGAGACAGCGGCAAAAAATGGCATCCACCGCTGCTTATATAAACAGAGAGAGAGATGATAACTTCTATTAAGTATGCTAATTTCCCCAAGATACTGATCTTTCTCTCAAATTCTTTAAAATTTGGGCACATTTTGCATATTGTATAACGACGCGTCTCCAGGGTTGGACGCCTGGAGCCTGAAATGGTTTTATTGAAAGCCAGAATGCTTGTTTGAATTTTCCACCAAATGGTGGGGTTTTCTGTCAAAGTAACAGCCATTGCCTATCTTGTGGGAATTAAATGTCTTCGCATTGATCGATGAAAACCGCGTTGAGGAAGGATGGTGGGGGGGCTCACCGAATGTACGAAAAGCTAAAACTAGCGAAATAAAGGAGAATAACAATGATGTCTTAGATGGAGCACAAAGATAATCCACCAGAAAGGAATTTACATTGAGACAATCGTGAATAGATATGATGGGGAGGGTGTTCGTCGGGGTAAAAACTAGTTAAATGGCGAAGAATAATATTTGTGTCTTGGATGGAGTACAGAGATAATCCACCAGAACATGAGATTTACACAGAGGTGGCCTAAGATAAGAGGAGCAACTAGTGAAATGCCGATGACGAGATTGTTTACCTGTCTATGATTCCACACATGTGACCCATCCACATTTGACGGCCCCAGTTGTCACAATAAAGGATTTCTGCGTCATGGCAGCAACTGCCACACCAGTTTGTGTGGTTTGCGGATCCGTTTGGCGCGGGATTTGGGGACCAAAAGACACCGCGCGATTTGGGAACAGATGAGAGTGTCAGGTGCCACGCCAATTAGGCGGCTCACAATGCTGTCAGACAATCAAGATGCCATTTTTTGTGTCTTAAATGGAATCATCATCTCGTCTTTCCGTCGAGACGAGGCAATGGAGTCGCGTGCGCGCGCCAGTCTAAATTAGCCCTGTTTTTTTTTAACCCTACACCACGTACCAGCAAGTACGTGAGTGGGAGCATCGCGAATCTACAAATAATACGCATTTCAAGCGCTGGGGGCTGTTTTGATGAATGCGAAGCAATTAGTCGGGCGCTGGCCGACGGGAAGCGGCCCAACAGGCGCTGGCCAAGGAGGGGTGGGGACCGACACTTTAGTAAATAAATACGTAGGCCTTAATAGACTTGAACTTTAACCGCCACTCGTGGCAATAACACCAGTTGGCTTTTTCAGGACCACGGCAGGCAAATTGGCGCTCCCAGAACTAAAAAAACCCGTCAAAATGAATGATAAGTCGTGTAGGGAGGTTGCTGGGTGACGAAATCAGCTGTTTGGTTTTTGTTAATAGCGCCATCGTCCGTGTCTGCCCTCGTCCACGGCGTTTTTTAGAGATCTTTGTCCATCAGTTTACAGCTAGGACGATTCCTCCGCCGTTTGACCACTTTCCCGCAGTCTCGTTTAACGTGAAAACATTTTAAGACCGCCCACACTCTGGTCAGCCCTCGAAACGGACGAATGTTGAAGACGAAAGATCCCTACCGAATAGAGAATGAGCAGTGACAATTCCACAGCGGATGTCGACGGATGCCGTCACGTTTGTAGGAGACACCTACCGATTGCCTTCGCACAGCTGAGCGAGCAGGTGGTAGAACAGAATCTTAGAGTAGACATCCTCCTTTTTGTACTACACCGAATTCGCGTGGCTGTTGGATTGAATACTATTACAACTACTGTTAATAATAACGGAATTCGATTTATAAAGGTAACGAGGACGAACAAGTAAAAAATGAATATGAAAAACAAAATAAATTTATGCAGGCAGTCGAGACTACACAGAGAACAGGAGACGACATGCATGACAAATCGATTGGAGGCATATGATATTCTGAGGACGATGAAGATTCAGGATCGATCAACTCTAAATAAAATGGCAACCCGTTTAGCAAACGCCTAATGCCGCCAATTGAAAGACTCTATTCGTAAGGCGCGACAAAAAATGCCACATCTTCAACCGGTATCTTCAGGAATTCGGTTAACCCTTTATTAAAGTTTTATTGTTCCTAGACTGCAGCTCAAATCCAAGACAAATATGTGTTTATATATTTAGTATCTTTAAAATACAAGGCGCCAATTGCAAGAGGGGGTCATTTGGTTCACTGTCATGTAAAGTTTTGATCCTTAAAATGTCGTGATTTCACTGATAGAGCTGCGCCGGAAGAGAATGGGAATGTAATCGGCCTGGGAACCGCCACCACAGCCTGTCGTCGTTGTCGCCTGTCCGACCGGATGCACCAGGAAGGAGTCTTCGTACAACGGCACAATGGAGTGTCTCTAAAATCACACGAATAAAACATCTACTCATTTAGTATAAGTAGGCATAATTATAATACCGTCGTCGTCAAGGGCGGCGCACGAAGAGTCCTGCGATATTTGAGAACACAACGTACACTATAATGTTGCACCAGCTCGACCAGACCGGGAAAAAACGGTTTCTGCCCCTGAAGGTGATAGAGCCGGTTTCCATTGGTGCCGTCACCACTACCACCGTCCATAGGCTTGACGATGTTGACGAAAGCATGCAAACAGGGTCGGTTGGCTCCAATCTGGGAGATGATGAAGCCGGGGAAACTGTCACTCACACGGACCACAAAACTGTCACGGAGATGACCTTGCAGCAGCATTTCTGTCGGCAGACGTTTCAGGGAACCTTGAAAGGGGGGGGGAAGAGAAGCCGAGAGTCGTCAGTACGGTGGGAAATCAAAACTCTCTCACGGTGGAGATAAACCCGTTTGCCGAGAATAGTTTCACAAGTGGCCTCCCCTGTGCAGACCGCGTGCTGGCCTGGAGTCGAACCAAGGTCCCACAGCGACGTCCAGCCCTTAGACAATTATGTAGTTCGAAAGTATTTGTGCGATTGCAACAGAAGTGGCAGTAGTTGTTGTTGTTGGGGTTTTGCTTCATCGAGGTGGCGAAGATGACCAGGAGGAGGGCTACTGTATGACTCTGGAAGGCTGCTTTATTGGACTCGTTCCGTGTTCCTCGGCTTCTAATGTTTCTACTTGGTCAGACCGATGGGTTCAGAGAGAAGGGTTTAAAGAGTATTAAAGAGCGGATTTAGATGAAAAAGAATTTCATCTGCATTTAGCACGATTCCACAACGCTTCCGAACTGTAGAACGGAGGTTGTCGAACCCCCAAAAACAGTCTGCTGAATTCTGTTATCTTGGTTCATTTTATAATCTCATATTTCTGAAAAATAATCTTATCCAATTGTCACACGCTTGCAGAGGTCTCACGCGTGATGTGGCTAACACTAAAGTGCTCAGTTTGTAAAATGTTACAATACGATTGATTAGAAACAAAGATGCACCAAAATGTTCTAATTTCAAAACTCGCCATGGAACCACGCAGGAATTTTGATGCCCTGGGGAGTGCGAAACGCAGCCAGCAACAGTGGCGCCTCGTATTCCCTGAACCACCCAAGAATCGCCTCCGGTCCAAAGGTATTCTGGAGGCGCAGTGTGCCCGCTTTCTCGTCGATGGGGTCCCCCTCCTTGAGGGGCCCACAGTGGAGAGAGGCCTCCAGAACGAGGCTGGCAGAGGAGCGTCCGAAACGCGTCACGGGATTCCCACCAATAAGCTCAAAGGCACGGCATCTCGACTGAACCAGATCGGTGATGGAGGACCTATTGGTGTCGCTACGACCATCGCCGGTGCCGCTGTGTTTAGTTGTCGGGGCGTATTCACCTTGAGGGGGAGAAAATATGATGAATTCGTGCGGCTATCACCTAATGGAGGATTAATCATCTTTATGGAAGGCATGCCCACGAAGATTCTTCGGAATACAGAAAAAAAACGTAATTAATCAAGGGGCCAAATGCGAAATACAGACTGGTTATTAAATTCCGGATAATGCGACCAGTTTTCGCCGGATTACAGCTGAACGCCGCTACGTAGACTGACCTCAACGGACACTGCAACAATACGATAACCACCCACTCTTATCGCAGGTTTCGAAGGCGATATTGTTTTTCTTTTTCTTCTTCTTCTTCTTCTTCTTCTTCGATTTCTCACGTGAGAGGATGAGCCGGTGCCACACGAGGCTGCGAGTATCCGGAGGGTCTCTAGGGTCTATGGATCTGCGCCGGCCAGTGCGTCGTCAGCGGACATTTAGCACACCTTGTTTGTCCCCACCAACTGCTGCCTAGTTTAATACACACCCCCTGGCGTCACGAACCGGATAATCAATTATTTACTCGACATTCTGCTTCCGGAGAGGAGGATATTTCAGATTATACGGAGCGTTTTAAATTCTATTGTGATTGCATGGATGAAAAGCCATGTGAAAGGCGCTTTTCTAACTGCCGTGGGAAAGATGCCTGCAGCCTACTCAGAGCTTTGAGGCACGCCGTTCTCCCCAAGGAGACATGAAAGCCAAGCTCAATTGGCAGAGCTCATTTCTACCCGTTGGTGCGTAAGAGCGGCGAAACCACTAGGGATTTTTCCTTGAAATCTCCCCAAAAACTCAAAAAACAGACCGCCTCTGTTATCGACATCGTGTTGGTCGCTGGAACCAGAACAGGACCTCGAGGTGATTGGGCCGCCTGTAGACCTCTCAGACCGCGGAATCTAGTAGTAGTAGTTGTAGGAGGTTGCGCGCTACCCGCACCCAAAGCGAGCAAAAAGGAAGTACCTCCACCGACGTGAACATCCAGATGGAGGCTGCGTCGGGCAGCCCCCACTGTCCTCCGTCGCTCCTCCTCACTTCGCTTCACGCGAAGCCGCACCCCCGCCGTCCATTCGGGTTCTGGGGAGGACGGCGTCGTGGTGTGCTTCGTCTCCGCAATTCCACTGGAAGACGACGATGACGATGGGGTGGAAGCTTGAGAGACGGAGGTTCTGCGAATGTCGCGAACGGGAATTTCGCCCAAACCCTCGAACTTGGACAAGCGGTTGCGGAGGCCGTTGGAGATACGAGAAGTCGGGCCTTGTGACCTTGTAGTCGTCGTGGATAATTTGTCATCAACAGGGGAGACCTTTAGGGTTGTTGCAAATATAATGGTTAAGCTGATGCTGCGACAGGTACAGCCAACAATAACAACAACCGAGGTGGTCTAAGCTGGGAGTCGAACCAGGGTTCCACACCAACAGAGCGAAGACAATCAGGCCAAACAACTATAACTAAGCTAGTTCATGGGTGCGTTGGCAGATCCGAAAGCCTGGCAACCAGGGATACACAGCTGGTGTAGCTCAATTTCTTAGTTTTTCGTGTAACCATCTTCTGCTAGAGGATGAGCCATCTTTACGGTTGTGGGATTCCACAGAAAATTAATTTGAATACTGTACAGGGGTGACCACATATAAGGATAACATCAACTCCAAGATTTTACGGCCACACCGGCTGTTCTGAGCTATTCGTCGTTAAACTATCACCGAAGATCACTCAAATTCGATTAGGAGACAACCTAGACCCGCGAATAGAAAACACGGGGTTTTGCCACGCACGCGTGCTTGGCCACCATGCACAATTACTGGGCAAATCAACAAGCAATAGAATCCCCATAAGAGAGCCCTTCATATTCAAATAGTGGCCCGATAGTGTGGCTGCTAGTATCCCCACTCTGTCCTGCGTTAGAGTCCCATCAGAATGCCGCGACCTGGAGGCTGCCTCATCCATCCTGCGTTTTTTGCGTGCTGGATGACTGCGGCATCTGTAAAATATATTGACAGGAATTTTCTTGGAAATGCCAATCGCGAAGAAGCCGGTTTATCCTTTAACAGGACGAGAAGGCAGCGAGCAAAAACATTGACGAGAAGAATAAACATGTCTCGTTTGTTACATGAAACAAAGTTGTCCACATTCTGTCATAACATGACATGCAACCCGGAGAAAGACCAAACTGGACAGTGATTTGACGAGCCAGAAATGCATCCACTGGATTTTGTATTTACACAAACAGTTAACTGTTGTTTTAATGGATTGATTGACCCTGAACAAGTAGTATGTATGTACCTACCAAGTCTCCATTCAAATACAGCACTAGACATCTTTTGCCCAGGAAGCAGTTTCGGAACTATTTCATAACCGACGTTTCTCCAACCGATCGATAATCTCTCCTCTCCCAGGTGCTCTGGAACCTGGGCCATAAACGATAGCGCCATGAGTCCACTAAAGGGCGCGTCTATAGGCCACCTCGTGACTGCAACAAGACCAATCACCGTTACAGACAACCGGCCCTCCCTTTAGGCATGCCTGCCTGGCATCGAGTATTGAGAAGACGTGTAATCCGAACACTTCTAAGCCTCCAATCCACCCTAACCGACGCACTTGCTGGGAGGGGTCCTGAATTCAACCGTCCCAGAGGATTCAACGAAAGATGAACGCCACAGTTACACAGTGACGCTGCACAAAAAAGAAACATGCCTTTTGTGTGAGGATCCTTGGTCATTTAGCCCGGTTACTAAAATCATCACCAAAAATAGACATTTCGCTGTTTAATGTGAAATAGGCGTTTTCTTCATACCCCACACCAACGTTTTCCCCATTTACTCGAGACGATCTTAGTGACATTGGAATATCGCTTTAACACAAACCCAACTAACATTGCAGAGATTAGAAGTTTAATTTTCGTGCAGTCCACAATTTATAATTGAAACAGTTGTCTTTGCATCTGCATAAAATTTGCATCCGAAAAATGACACACCCACAATACCGGTCTGACAACTCAGCGTAGGCAACAGCTAAAAAAGCTCAACTTCAACTCCACATACGACAAAATTTACCAGACGCAAATCGAGGCCGATAGGTCTTAAGCCACATTGCAACACCGTGGAGCACAGATAAAAAAATGAAACAAACACGTCCTGCACAGCCCATCTCGTTCCCCAATTGGCGGCAATAAAACACGGCGCGTCTGGCAAACACAATTTCGTCGACAATTCCAGACGAGATCCACCTCTTTGCGGGTGAATTGGTCTCCAGCGGCCATCTCCAGCTAAAGGATGACATTCACGCGAATATTCTCGGCAATATCGCACAGATAAAGGTCGTCAGCTGCAGTGGTTCGGCCACGTTCTTCACCGGTCGAATACCTGGGCTCTACAAGACTCCCGAATGGTCAGAGAGCCACAGAGCTCATAAACCTCTGTTGTGTGTCGCACAGATTGGCGCTGTCGGGCAGATGGACAACTAATAACGCGGACATGGAGCGACTAGGGCTACAGGATATCTACGGAGTTCGTCTCTGAGAACAGAACTGGATCACAGACTGTTCTGACCTGACAGCCTCCGATCTCCGCGCGTGGGCGGCTACGATTCGCGACACCCACGACGCTGCGTGCTCATCCTCTGACAGGAGCAGCTAGCCGAACCAAAGAAGCCTCCCCAGCGTCATCCAAAGGGGAGAGAGAGGTGGCCGCTGCAAAATCATCGACCATAGGGCCGGCCACACAAGGAACTCGGATGATGAAGCCGCCGGTTTCCGCCACAAAATCGTAGCCGGATTTCACCGCCATCCCCCAAAGAAACGGGTGAATATGTCTGTAATTTGCCGCACCCTAATGCAACTTAGCTTTGGTGCTCGGACGATAACTGGGGCCTAGATTCGCGTTGTTATTGGAGCAGAGAACAGTACGAAAAGACAGACGAACCGATGAATTCTGCTGTGTTGTTGTTGGTGCTGACGACGACTGTGATGCAGGGTTCTGTTGGCGTTGCTCGGAATGTTGTCTAAACAACAGAAAACACATTTTAGCAACAAGAGCAATAGTAGTTATCATAGATCGATTTAGAGTAAAATGAACAAAAAAATGCGACGCTTGGGGAGGGGGTTAGAACTCAACTGCCATAAAGGCGGCTCTGTGGTAACACCTTGCAAGGTGACACACGTGATTGTGCAAAGGGTGTTAGAGGTTCACCCTTGATTACCAAAATGTGTATAGTTTCACTGGGGATGTCAGCTTTAACGGAATCTAGAAAATCTTTACGGAAATATAATTAACAGCGACATTAGCCACGCAGACGGCTCATACTCTAATATATCGAGCTGTGATTTACAAATTGATGAGTTGTATGTTGAGAGAGAGAGAGAGCGTTTTACTACACCGTGGTCAGCAGCAACCAACGAAAATAGTCAGGCATCATCTGAGCTGCCCTCACAGATTTGCACCTTTGCCATAAAATCGCATCTTAACTCAAGCTTATCCGTTTGTCCTTGGTTGCACATATGTGCTGCTTCGTAAGCAGCATGGGGCACGCCTAGATCCCGGCCTAGTTCATTGAAAAAAAAGTGTGCGTGACAACAAACATGCTTTCAGATGAAACAACGACGAATTAAAGGGTATTCAACAAGCGTTCTTACGGAGAAGGGGGTATGATGAGGATCTCGTCGATTCCAGAAGAGTCGACTTGGAATGCAACATGAAGATCTGCATTTCTGGTGGGTTTATGAGGAGTAACTAAACGGGACAAACAAGCGATGCTCAGATAGTTTAGTCCAAAATTGAAATTATAGAAACATTTATTTCACCAGAACTTCGAATTAAAATTAAGAATAAAGCCTGTAGGGACCACCGAAAGAATAAGCTAAGAAGGGAACCTTAAAATCCGACAAGGGGCTTCACTTTTCTGAGAAGAAATAAGATACTTAGCTCGACCCCCTAGGTCCATTACCATCTAGCCTTCAGGGCTTCTAAATGCACAGAAAGTTTATTCACATATAAAGTAAACCTCTACAGTTTTACCAAACCACTAACGTGTACTGTTCCTTGAGATTGAGTAAGATTTATTAAACCATAGTTTGAAAAGCAAAAAATAGTTTGTTATAACATTCGTGTTTCATCTCAAAAGACGTACATTCATCAACAGTAGGCGAGGACTCAATCCACTTATTATACAGACGGACTTGCTCCTAATAAATGATAAAGTATAATTTTAATTTGATTACTTGGCGCATTGTACAAAACAGGACCTGCTTTTGTTCTTCCGTCAACTCCTTCAGAATCTCCGGCTCGATGTACATATCTTTCAGAATTTGTGATAGCATTATTGTACGAAATATAAAAGTAAAAAAATATTTGAAAACGACGAGCAGACTAAATCCAATGAAACGTAAACGTCCTTGAAGTATAAAAAACTCAAATCAACCCCGACGGTTCTTTAAAACGGATTTGTCTGATTCACAAATTATAATTAGAAGACACCTCTAGCGAAATTGGGGTATATAATAATAATAACAATAGCAACAATGGTAAGCGCTATATCGGGGTAACGAGGACCCAAACAATTTTTTTATTTCCTGCATCGACTGCTCCGATTAAACGATTACTCGGGGCAAATAAGGAATGAAATTACGATTTGCCGAAGTTCTTGCGGGTATAAGACTATATGAAATTTCGAAAAAGTTGAGTAGATTGATGGGAGTTGTCATCTAATATACGAGCAGCGACAAGTGTACCTCTAGTTAAATGGATTGCGTGATTTTTTAGTTTCACTTAATTATTCCTCACACTGCCATTGTGGGTGGGTATATCCTCGGAGCCGTTGATAGTTGTTCCAAGAACAATAATTCCAACCGTTTAGAGAGTCTTGACCATCCGTGACTGATGCTATATTTTTTCTGTTAATGTAATTCTTTTCGTACCATCGTTCGTGCACGCCTGATTTTTATTCAATCGTCGTAGTTATGCATACATAAATTTATTATTTCCTATTAAAGAACGCAGACGTAACACAATCCCGTACTCAAGACCCAACAGACTCACTCGGTCAAGCACAACTATATGTATGAGAGAGTGATACATTATCAGATAACTCAACAAAGATACCTCTTACTTCACCGAATCCATCGACTGAATGAGACGTGCTTATGAGATAAATTTATGTATTCCCTTTAATTTCCGTCAGTCTTCAGGTTTTTAAAGCCGAATAATTATCGCGCAGATGCATCGCGATATTCACAAGTACTAGTCTCAAATTGGATTATTCAATTTGCATCGATTATATTGATATATAGTCGTTCACAACTTAATATAATTAACGCCCAAATTCTGGCTTATTACGTCCTGAGCCCGAATACTGCTGTTTGCAACACAATTCCTTCTCAACCTATTAGGGTTGACCTTCAAGAGAACAGTAACTAGGCCATTTATTGTCACGGGTCGTAACATTTCTTCCAGTCTTCCCTTTGTAATAATTGTAATTTCGTAAGCTAGGTCTTACAACCTAAAAACCTGTTTAAAATTGAAAGATTTCCAAAGAATATTAATTCAGATTCGATGTCCTTCAACGCCCACCATCGGAATTAGTTGTTGTGATACAACGAACGAAATCCCCCCTGCCGATTTCTGTTCTAAAAGACTATCCTACCTTGAACCAATGCCCCTATTTGTTGTAAAATAAAATAAGTACAAATAATTTCCTAAATTGCTGGTCCTCGTTACCTTAATCAAGCAATTAGGATTATTATTATTGCAAAAAATCGAGCTTTTAATAAGGTAAAATATTACACGAATGCATTTAAAATATAATTATTTTATTTGGGGTCGTCGACCCTCCGTTAATACATAGGGAAACTCTTTATTTATATATTTTAACAACGAAATTGTAATGGATACGGCGAATATCTCGCTATTAGAATCCCCAACGTGCCATTCAAATGTTTAAAGTGGCGCATGTGTTCAGATTTGTAGTAGGTACCATCACAGAAGAGCTTTGTTGATGAAAAAAGCCGGCGTGGCGGACACAGAGTAAGATCGACTTTCCTGCTGTATCGGCCGCAAATACGGCAGAGCACGGGCAGAAGAATGCCGGCGTTGCTTCATGCTCTGATCAATGGTACACTAGAATTAGATAATACTTGTAACGTAACCAACGAATTAAGTAGACGACAATATTCGATTGTCTTTAAGTACCCTATCCTGCCGCTTCAGACGTCGGAAGTGCTTCTTTCGGATATCGCATAGCTTTGAGTTCACGTTCTGCTTCTTTGAGGTGTGGAGCGTATTGTTCCTTGAAAAGGGTGATTCATTGAATGACTGACATCGAGGAAAATCCAATTTTTCTTCCGGTGGTAGGGCCTCTGTGGACTGGACCTCTTTGGGGATGTAATATGGTGCTTCAGAGAATGATTGAGAATAGGACAGCGTTGTGCTTCCACGCTTGCGACCGTCAGGAGTATGCGCGCCTTCTATGATGATTTTTGGGTAGCCTGCAGACGTGAAGAGATTTGGGCTGTCTCGCGATTGTCGAGAATCCGATTGGTTCTGCGACCAAAAGTCGTTTTCCAGTTTTTCGGCCAAAACATCGTCAGACTGTAAGCTGCCAGAAAGCTGAAACTTGCAGGCGCCAGGCGGATACTAGAAGTTTTGACAAAAGGCCAAACAAAACCATAGTCATAGAGGGATTATCAACAAAGCACGATAACAAATGGATATTTCAGTTTAGAAAATGTCACCCATCTTAAATTATTTCCACCCCCCATTTTCTTTATGTCGTGCGTAGTTTATTGACCAATTCGACGCATATTTAATCGAGACTCAAATAGGATTCAACCGAGTGACAACCTCACACAGTTGACTATCGATCACACCGATCAGTCGTCGTCACCGCCATAGTTGTTCTTGCGGATCACAAAGCGCTACACATTTAAGGGTTTTATTTCACACTAGCCCCCGCTAATCCTAGATTATCTGAACATCAGCCGAGTCATTTTGTGTGAAGCAGAGGCGTCAAGGACTCCACATCAAATTTGTGCGGCTATCTCCTACTAGAGGATAAATCGGTGTCATGGGTGTTTGTCAAAAAGATGATCGGGAAACGTTTAATAGGTGGCATGCCCAGGGCCACCCAGGTTGTCCCTCATTAATAGAGCGCTGATGCTGACGGCTACCCCATCGGTGCGACAATATCCAGCGTCTGTGGAATCTATCTTTGCGTTGTGAACGAAAAAATGAGGATATTATTTAGTTTACCCTTTTTAATGATCTATTGGTCAAAGTTGAATCCGAGGCACCCGTCTCAATAAGAAGCAATTAAATCGCCAACACACTACCTTCGCTGTAGTTGAGAGAAAAAGTTGCTAAAGTCCGAACCTCCCACAAAGAATGGACCGATAGATACTCCATTTTAACTGGGGTGTTTGGATAAGTAGATAAGGATAAAATAAAACAACAAAAATGGTCAAAGTGTCCGGGCCAAACGTTGACGAAATATGACCACGAATAAAGTTTTCTGTCAAATATCTTGAATTATCTTGGACACGATATGGGCTCTATCGGCGATTCCTTGATGAAGAAAACAAATAATTTGCCCGCAATCGGGCCCATTTCAGAGCGACAATAATTATACAGAAGAAATGATGAAGGCGATAAATTATTTTCCCCCCAATGCCAACACACCGCACAAAATATCTCAAGGTCATCGGAAAACAACCCCCACCTAAGCTAAGGTTATTTTTTTGAAGCGACTAGAGAATAAACCGGCTCAATGGGTTCTGTAACGAGAATATTCGTACGAGCTATGTCCCCAGTGCCAACCGAAGAGGTGGAAGTGGCCGCCACCGCTTCGTCCTATAATCCACCAACCACAGCAGCCTCAAGTATCACAGGTGCGGCAATAGCTCCCGGATAATTTTCGTTTTTAAGAACTGGGTGGTCCACAGTCGTCTACACTGGGAGATGTTCGCGCAATCCAATAAGCCCTCATGAAGCGATAGATGTGAACTCAATTCATCGCTAAGTTTGGGGTGGGTTGGGGGTCCTTGGAATGAGGTGTGATCTGGCCAATAACGCGACATATGGCGCTTCACTGACATCTGGTGAGCCTAACAGATTGTTGTTGATGGCGGGGGAGGTGAATTTTCGCAGCACATAATAATTATTTATGTTTATTGAAACTTTTGAATGGTACCCAATTTTCAAACGAAGTTAAGCTTTTGTATAACGAACTGACTAATAAATGAATATAACTGATAATTTGATACCATAAGGTCAAATTTAATTATAACGGGTACCAACTTTTCGATCAGGTTTTTCGATCATCTTTTTTGAATGACCTCGAAATGCGATAATGTGTTTTGGATCGATAACACACTTAAATGCGACAACCCTGTTTAGTGTCACCTTAAACAGCTGTTTGGGTCAAAACCTTGCGTCTTCTTCTCATCCTCTCTCAAAGACCTCCATCCGAAAATCTTGCGTCGTGAGCCGGAACAGCAGCAGCTGCTGATCCCCGTATGACGGGAGAATTTACAAGATGTCAAAGAATATTATTAATATTGGGGAGGAAATTGTCTTCAAATAACGCCTTAAAACCACAGCGAAAGTACCCGATTCACGCAAAATAAAAAGGTCCATTCAGGGCTATTGGCTTAACCGAAATGTCTATCACGTTAAGTCGTAAAAGACGTGCAACGGCACACGCGTTTGCTTTTCCGGTTCATTTGCGACTAACCCCCAATATCGATTGCTAGAGCACATTGGTTGAATTGACTGTGACCTTTTAAAACAGAGCTGTTAAAAGCGCCAAGACAAAATGTTTTGTCGGCGTTAATTGGTTCTGGATGCCCAGAAACGAATTCTCTTCCGTTCTTCATCGATGTAAATTCATTCCCCTCGACGTTGAGTACAACAAGAATGGTAAAAGTATCCTTAAACCCCGGTCGGATTCTGAAACTTAAGTGGATATATACCTGTATAAATCAGCGTCTCGGTAATTATAGGGAACGTCCCATAATCACGTTGAATCAGTTTACTGCCAAAGTAACAACTTGTTGGTGTAAATATTACGGGCCACGGTTATGTCTGTCCATGGCAACAAGCTATGCCTCGAATTCAGTGACGAACTCAAATGGATAAGAATGAATCTGGAAACGGAATACCATTGGACCAGACAGGCTAACAAGTGCGAAAGGTTGATTTCTAAGTTTAAGGAAATGCAGACGTATAAATTGGGCAGGCAATAAATTATACCAAACCTGATTATGTCAGGTTTGCTGACATTTGCAAATAGATCAATACGATTGCTGTTCTATGCTTTGCTTAATGGCGAACGTGGAAAAGCATTGGAATTCGAGGCAAAACACCCGACTTGTTCATTTCAATTTCGCCACGAAGATTCTCGTTAATACTTTTACAGTAAACGACGTTATGCCCAGTGCCGTTCGAAGAGGAGGTACAGATTTCCACAGCATCAAACAACGCTTAATCGCGACAGCAGGGAGGTTGCCCATTCACTTCATTACAAATGACGCGTTCTTCGTAATCCGTTCCCTGTGTGAGGGTTCGTTTGAGATTCAACGATCAGACCGTTACGGCCGAATTAAGCGAAAACAACAATACGAATTTAAAGCACCACAGCAACGTTTATACCAGGAGAGGAGTGAGGGATGCTAGATGAGCCGTTCTATCCACAGCGGAGAGAATACTTCGACCAATCGTACCGTGTTATAGGTAAATAGAAGGCAAGCACTCGCTTCCTTTAACCATTCTATAATCATGACAGCGTTGACCAATTGTTTGTATGCACGAGTTGTTATTGCGGCATTTTCAAACACTTTCATCAAATGTTTTGTAAACATCCATAAGTATACAGTATCTAAAGTTGACATTTTATAAAATCAATAATATTTGCCAAACATTGTCCAATAAGAATTCACAATGTGCGTTGAAAATTAAAACAACTGTTTTGTCTGTTCAAAATGTGAATTAATAATATCTCCTTTAGCCTATCAAGTTCCAGCCTATATTTGACAATGCTTTTGAGACCCTAAACGCGATTTGTAAATCGTTTTATTCACATTGAAAACAAAGGAACACGGAAGGACGAAAAGTTATAAATACCACTTTTTTTAGTTTGGAAAAATCACAGTCTTCTTTTTTAATCATATGAAAAAAACTCAAACCGTCGAGCTAAATATTTCAAGCCAAAGATCGTAAATGATAATTCCGCATTTGTACCATAGCCGAAAAATAACAAGAAAGAAAACATATTCGACTAACACGATTACCAATTCGTTAAATTAATTAATTCCTTCACCTCAAGATCGAATCAGCCCGATCGAAACGCATCCTGCCCTTAAACTTGACCGAAGCGCTCAATATTAATACAGGCTCTGACGCAGAGAGGACCAGAGATCCCAGAAGCCTAGTAGTAGTGCGAAAGGATACTCACATTGGTCGCTGTACAATGCTCAGAAAGCCGAGGCTCGACCCTTTTATTCCACGTATGCTCCACTAAAGCAAAATAAATTGACTTATATACCTCGAATTCTGACTTCTTTTACATGGGAATGGGTCTTATCGGAAGAACAAATAATAGACTGTCGTCATCATCATCATCATCACAATCATCGTAATCATCACTCTGTTAAGGTTGCGTCGAAAAGAGTTCGATTAATCGGATAGCAAAGAGATTTGAAAATAACCAGTGTGAATATAAAATGTACTTTCCCACGAACAGAAAAACCGCAGCGTAACCCTTTATATCCGTTTGAATTATAATATACTGCAAACACGCTATAAATCGGCGCACACGGGAAATTTGAATGACATAAACTATGAATATTAATGGTTTTAATCGTTTTACGAAGGTGACAGGGAACCGAGAAGGGACATAAATAGATTGCAATTCTGCTGCGAACGAACGCCGGCATAATGGGCAACCTCTTTTGTGAGAATAAAATGGAACAGTGTTCGTATGCGTCAAAATGGTCTATTTTAGAACAAAATTGAAAAGAAGGGATGACAACGGTCAACTGTGAGGAAACAGCTGGCTAAACGACAGGGATAACTTTGTCTTCAATTCGAGATTTAGACTATATATATATTTGGCACCATTCGAGGATAATTTCGTCCATTTCCAAGTTCCTTGAGTTATTTTGGATAGTCTTGATATTGTTGGTTTCAATTTGCTGGCAACGGTATACTTTTGTAACGTTTAGAAAGACGTTTGAAAGTTGAAAAATACTTTTCGAATTAAAGCCGGCCAACTTATGACCATGAAGATGCATTTTTCGAAATTTGTTCCTGCAAATACTACTTAATTATGCAGCATTATTAACATGGTATAAATATTATTACATCCAAAATTAATGTAAGAATCCTTTGCTATTATTCCATTAAGTCGTAACAAGTGAATTTGATAATTGATAAAATTCCGAATTTGAATAATATTTGGTATTTAAATTGTGTTTTTCCTGAACCTTTTTATTTCCAGTATTTTTCGTTAAAAAACGGATCATTAGCTGTTGCCTCGACATTGATAATGCCCTTCAATATCAATAATTAAACACGCATGTCCTACGAGTTCAAATCTATACGACAAGAACATCTATTGACAAATCCCTACCAATCGTTTTTACGAAATCGGAAACTGTGCGTTCCCCAAGTTGAGGAGAAACCAAAATAATTTGGCTTTTAGGGAGTTGTATTCACTCACATCTCAACCTCTCCTTTTGAGTTGAACTTACAACGCAAATTATATGAAACCGCCAATGCGATTCATAAATTTAATCGACACAAAAGACCAATAGTGGCCCAACGCATAGTGATCAATGAAATATGTGCTGAAAAATGATTGGGCCTTAAAGACACGTAACCTGGCAGTAATAATTGGAAACTGGACCACATATGTCAAATATCGGAAAAAAATAAAATAGATTACTTAATCGTCTTTAAGAAATTGTCATGGGGCCATTAAAATGTGTTTCAATAAGAAATAGTTCAAATAATGTGAAACGTCAATAATTGAAAGCATAAATAATTCATAAAAAACCGAAATGCTATTGTTTTCTCCCCGACAACGGCGGACAATGAAGTGGCCAATTTTAGCTAATTTCCTTACTCGACAAACAACGGCTTTTATGTGAATTTGTATGCGAATCGAGTAGACAAACAATCGTAAGAATTTAATCAACGTTTAACGAACTGCCTGTGTATATGTGTACACGCGCGCCAAGTTCAACTTCGAACAAGCTATTTCTGGGGTGATACAGCGGTAGATATTGCCCACTTTTTACGCGCCTCGGCAATTTCCATCGCGAACGATTAAGGAAGACAGTGGTTGTTTCTGTGGCTCAGACAATTCTGCTTTCGAAAAAAAATTCTAAGACAAAACGGACATTCAATTATCCTCAATTTACCACAGGTGCCAAATCCGGATAACACGCGACTCAGGATCATCTTGGTTGTTGTCAATTGATCGAGAAACCATCTCTGCTAGCCCAGTGAACCCGTCTGTCTACCAGCAATGTACCAAAACGCTGGGACGCCTTTTATGGCGCGAGGTATAAGCGCATTACCGGTTTATCATTGCTGGTCATAAGCCAAACAATTAAAAAGACATATTTCATGGTACATCGCGCCTTAACGTTTGACTTCTTATTGGATAAAAGTATACATAGTGGAACATCGGGTTGCCCGAACAGAGACATGCTCTGATAGGCAGGAAATCTTCGAGATACAATGAGATAACTAATGGGTCTCTTTGTTATGATTGACTGTTTATGCCCCAATAACTGTCTCTTTTACATCCTAATTTATAAATACAGAAGAACTTAAACTAACAATTTAACCTGAAATTACTTTTTCTGATCCAGTTCAATATTATACAGCTGTATTTATGCCCAGTTGAATTTATTTTTAAACAAAGCCATTTCATCCTCCCTAACAACTTCTAATTTTACTAATACTACTATTACGAATACGACCATCTAACTGAAGTCCAGAATTCTGTTTAAACCCGTCATTTTAACAAATTAACCCGAAATTCTATTACAATAGCGTGACCAATATTCATGTCATGAGAGTATGTCCTATTGAGGTATTTCCACAAAAACAAGATAAAGCTTCTCGCATTTTTATATGTTCACATAAACACACGGTTTTCGGACATTGTCCATGTGTCCATTTTAGATAAATTACTTTTCACTCTTTCGCCCCAAAATAATCGCGACGAAGCAGAAGGCCCAATTGTTAGTAATGTTTTACAGCGCTGAGAGTAAAAGTACACTTTTTAAGACGCATAAAGACGCGTGATGCACGCGAACCTGGATCCAGTTTTGAAATAAAATAGCATTTTTTAAATTGGTAAAATTGAACCAATCGATACCTACCTGTGCCTCGGCGTCACATGCCGGGGAGCTCTCGGACAATCGCGCCATCGCTGACACCGTCGCGGTACCAAACTCTTTTTCCTCCCCAAGTTTTGAGTCGTCGAAGTTCAGCGACAAGATACTACCAGTCAGACGTGCGCTCTCGAGGGCATCTCGGCGTTTCAGCACCTTCTCCCGTCTCATTTGCTCCTTGTAGTACTCGGCGAAGTTATTTACAATAATGGGAATCGGCAGCGCAACCACTAGCACCCCGCAAATGCAGCATGCAGCCCCAATAATCTTGCCAATCACGGTTATTGGATAGACATCTCCGAATCCAACAGTTGTCATGGTTATTGCGGACCACCAGAATGCCGAGGGAATGCTGGGAAACATGACGGGGTTGTCATCCTTCTCCGCGAAGTACACCAGGCTTGAGAAGAGAATGACGCCCATCGTGACGAAGGTCATGAGCAGGCCTAGTTCTTTGTAGGAGCGTCGGAAGGTGTAGCCCAATGATAGGAGGCCAGTTGAGTGGCGGGCTAATTTAAAAATACGCACTATTCGCAGGATACGGAACATTTGGACACCTTTCCGAACCGACCCGAGAGATTTAAAGTTGTTTCTCGAAGCGATTTCGACAATTATAAGGTGGACGTAGAAGGGGAAGATGGCGATGAGGTCGATTGTGTTGAGGGTGTCCTTGAAGAAGCTGCATCGTCTCGGGCAGGACCACAGCCGAACCAAGTACTCAAGAGTGAACCAGCTTATGCAGATTATCTCGACAACCTTTAGGTATTGATTTTCGGCAACGGTGTCGTCGTCGGGATCATCAACGACTGTCGGAGAGACGTCTCTTCTATGGGCGACGTCGTGGCATTTAGCGCAGACGTCGTCGTTCGCAACTTGCAGGTGTCGTAGGCGACGGGTCTCCGAGGTGTTGGGTTGAAACTGGGGCAGAGTGCCAATAGTCAGACTCATTGTCGAGACGATAATAAAGGCGATTGAGACTACGGCGAATATCTAAAAACAATAAGACAACTTTTTAACTTCATTAATATTCGAAAAAGCAAAGCGTGCGAAGGACTAATCAGATTGCAGTCATTATAGCCGGCAGTTGTGGAATTAGCATTTCACTCTTTCACTTGCTTAGTTTGAAGCCTGTTCGTTTTTAAGACGACATCTTATCACAAAAACGTTCAAAAAATAACTGTGGTGCGTTTTAAGGATGCGTAAACCCTATTCACTCAAACACGATTTAAAGGTGGTCACGAACTTCCTGGATATGTAAAACGTTGGGCTGCCATTTAATGCCCCCAAATGTAAAAAGAGTCACGTATATTGATAGAGGTAACGCCGTGGTTAGAACCACAACGCGAAGATGACAAATAGATTTCCTCATTAATGACGTCTTTACACTTTTTAGTAGGTTTTTCGATCAGCGTGGTTGTGCAGAATCGTATGAAAAAGGGTCAATTAAGAAGGAGTTTCTATTTCAAACCCAAATTGGACATATTTCAATGGAAAACCATGATCCTTTTATTCATAGATGGATTAGATGGCCTAAAATATATTAATGATAAATTATATGATGCAAATGTCCCCGGCCGTATGAATGGCGATTGTTTTGGTGAAAAACTGGGATGATTTTGCTGAAAACCCCATCTTCTAATACGATGCTCATTTAAATTTTAACAAATAAATAAATATTTTATAAGGCCTTACGCCGTTGTTCTAGATAGATAAAGCTATCGGCTACTTCTGGCTACTTTATCAATTGCCACCTACTGACACATTAACGTGCTCTGGATTTCGTTTTGAAAACGTTTTGGGCATTAATAGTAGCCTTTGAGTCTTATTTTAAGCATCATTTATTTCGTAATTATAATCATTCCATTGTTTTCGGCTACGGAGTTGAAGGGTTACGGGTGGGGGAATTCTGTTGACTTGCGTCAGCTCACGTTTTGCATCATCTTGACAATCAGCCACGTTTAGCTTCTGGTCAAACGGATGCGATTCGTCAAAATTAAAACAGCGTAGACAAATATACTTTGAGCCGGAATCAGTATCGATGTCGTCTCAATGCATTAGAGCGTATATTCCATTAATATCATTTTACCAATGTCGAACATAGCCGAAATACTAAATATCGGGTAATAGAACTCAAGGTGAAGTCTATTATTTGATTCTTTGTGCAATAAGACTCAGAAGAGGCATTAACAAATTCCCTGAATTAATATACCCAAACCACATACTAAAGTCGCATAAAAATATTCGCTAACACACCACAGTTAATGATACAAGTGTCATTCACCAACATTTTCAAAAAGTGACAATTTCGGCTTATACAACAACAACTACTACTACTACTTCTACTACTGCTACTTACTACTACTACTACTACTACTACTACTACTACTACTACTACTACTACTACTACTACTACTACTACTACTACTACTACTACTACTACTACTACTACTACGACTACTACTACTCCTACTACTACTACTACTACTACTACTACTACTACTACTTATACTAGAACAACTCCAACTAACCCGCGCGGCCGTTGAGTAGTGTGGCTTTTCGACAATGTGCCAGATCTTCAGTCGTGTTTTCGAGAGTGACGCATTCCCGTACATCTCTTCCTCTTCTTGCAACCAGCGAAGCGAGAGCTCTTCTTTTCGTATCTCATCCTCGACAACTTCCTTCCTCTGGTAGTAGCGCTGTTGGCAGCAGGGGTGAAGGTAGAGCTCGTTGATGCCCCAGTAGTCCAGGTCGTCTTTGAAAGCCACCACACACATATCCTCGACAAGATGAAGGGCTGCCGTGCGGTAGAAGTTGAGAATGGCGTCAAACGAGGTGGCGTTTCGATCGAAAAAAAATTCATTCTTCACCAGGTTGTAGTCGTCGCATAGCGCCATGAGGCTAGCATGCGAATCAACCTGGCACAGTCGACCAAGTCGAGAATTGGGCAGGCGAGACAGAGTCCTCCACATTACCTCGTGTTGACTGCCCCCGACGTTTAGCAGGACTCGTTTGTGGCGACACACGGCTATGGATTCATTGTCAGCTTTTTTGCCCAGCGTGGACAAATCCTGACATCTCCCAACTGTGGGAGCCGTCTGGGAGTCTTCTGCGTTGCTTCTCGATTTTGTCATATTAAGTATCTCGCTGGCGTCGTTAATTGTCGCCGGAGGTGCCTTTCTATCGCTACCTTCGAACACACCGAGATGCGAGGTGCCCGCGGAGTTACAAACTTCCGAGGGATGCAGTCTGTTTTCCGTTTTAATGCTGGTTTGCGAGAAGGTGCCGTGTGATGCTGGAGTGTTGGAGGGTGTCTGGGGTTTTGCCGCCGCGGATCGAAAATGCTCCCTTAGAACGTTGCCTGATAGGCTTCGACGAATGCCAATCGCAGAAAGAGTTCTCTGGTGTCGTGTTGATGGTGGCTGTTGCGGAGTTTGAGTGCTGGATGTTTCATCATAGTGGTTGAGCAGCCACTGCCTGTCGATGAACGGCGTCTTGCCTGTCGAGGACCAGCTCCGTCGACTAAAATTCTTTCGCCGCAATCCGATTTCGTCCTTTCCCCCGATGTCCGGGTACAAGCGGTTGTGATCTCGATGGTTATGACTGAAGCAAATAGCGGTGCCGCGACCACTGTCGGGCATGGCGGTTTTGTGCAGGTTGAAGAGCATTTTTCGGTGGTTAATAAATATCCCCCTGAATTAATAATGCATAAGCAGCAGCAAGACTACATTCCACAGCAATCATTTTGCCAACGCGCTTCTTTGTGAATTATGCATAAAAGAAGGCGGCAATGTGTTGCCCATGTCGATTAACGATGATTATGGAATATATGCTCTCCAACCATTAAAGTCGAACTACAATCTTACTGGCTAGCTGCCGACCAATGGCAAGGCGTACATTTAAATGGCCCACCGTAAGTGTCGAAGAGAGAAACGACTTTAATCACCTCTGCCCCTGTTGCCGATAGGCTTGCCCGCCAGTGTTTAGCGCCTGAGTAAACATTATAAAACCCTGGTGAATTTGATGCTTTTGTGATGTTTAGGGATGCACGTGAAACAATCACAGAGAGAATCCCATGCGCCATCCGACACAATCGGCATCCTACAAGGAAATCGATTATGTTTTGAGGGACTAATGGTGACATTAGTTATACTATCACACGTTTACTGCTTGTGTTTGAGCTTTAAATTATTTCAAAACCATTCCACTGTAGAATCGAATTACCGGGATTAAATGGATCATAATTCTTTGATTGGGTAAAAGTGCAATGGTCTGTTTAAATAGAGTCATACCATTTCTATAAATTTGTCGCTTTATTAAACGAAATTCACAGAAATTGAAAGGTTTAAGAATCGATGAGAAAGGGTATATATCCAACGTCTCCGAAACCTTCCGAAACGACGAACAACCAAAGACGAGCCTCATAGCGAATGTAGAAAGCTGGGACTTCGTTTATAAACGAATTTATCAAGGTTTATCCGTTTCACCATTTATCAAATGCACGCGATCTCATTGATGACTCATCGAGGTTTCTGAAAGTTCAAAGCAGAATGCATTAAACCAGGGATTGTCGAATGCCGTGGGGTTGAGCGAGCCGGCTTGTCTTTCATAGAAAAAATGATACGCATGTTCTTTGTCGCGATTACGGTTTACATCGAGAAAACAAGTTCTGTGGCAATGCTAATTGTGGCTATCATATTTTTCCATGTCTTTCACATCGTGATATGGAATACTAAACAGCAAAATTGATGGGTTCACTTAAAATACGAGCAGCAATTAGTGAACAATTATTGAAATGGCGTTGAACGATGATTTCTTGAATATAGTGAGAAGGCAGACCACTAGAAAACGAGATTATTTTAAAAAGTCTATGAAGGGTTAAAAAGTCAGAAAATTTATATACAATATATACAATAAAGGGAATTATACAGGCATGGACAAAGGTTTTTATGTGGCTGGAGCTTAAGCCAAGTCTCCTGAACCGACGAACAAGAAAGCAGAGTCGACGGCATTTACCAAAGACGGCATCCATATAAACACTCCATGATAACCGAATGTTAAAAATAACGCCGAGGAATTTCGATTTTGAGCTCGAAGCGAAATTATGGAGTGAAGGGATTTTGGGAGTGTCAACAGCGGCTGTCAGGGAAAATGTAATATAGATGCATTTTGATGCATTCAGCAAAAGACCATTCTCCGAAGACCACTCGAGTACCTCAGTGACTGCCTGCCCGAGCTGTTGAGAATCACCATCTGTCTTGCATGCATGGCATAAGGTCAAGTCATCCGCGTATTTTATAAGTGTTACGTCGTTAGGGGACCGAAGGCTCGACGCGTAATAGTTGAAAAGGAAGGGAGATAGCACAGCGCCTTGTAGTACACCGCAGTTATTTGGCAAGAAGGTGAAGGTTTCATTTCCGACTCTGACATGTTGACGTCGATTAGAAAAATTGTTTTGAAGCTAATTAATGAACCATCCTTCAACGCCATCTTCACATAGTTGAAAAGGATGCGGGAGCGTGAGATAGAGGAGATAGAGGGGATGGGAGGGGCCACTTAAAATACGAGCAGCGATTAGTGAACAATTATTGAAGTGGCGTTGAACAATGATCTTTTGAATAGAGAGAATAGGCAGACCACAAGAAAACGAGATTATTTTAAAAAGTCTATGAAGGGTTTAAAAGTAACACACATATATTCACAAGGTCACAGCGATAGTCAGCATTCAAATGTTTCGGGATGATCGAAGAAATCAATCGATGCTCCTTTTGTTCGTCTCGCTTAATTTCCGTCGCTCATGTTCGTAATTCATGTATCAAACCGGTGAAGAATAGAAAGAGATCTAAAATTAAGAAACATAAAAATATCGTATCGAAAACTTCGAAAGACTCGCAATTTTAAATTTTAAATTTTTATTATTATTATCTTATGCGTGGTTCATAGATGATACTGCACATGAAATATTTTTCGATTTTATCCATATAACCGTGGTATCATAGAAGAATCTACGGTATTTTTTGGTACCCAATAATGGAAAACATGGCCCTGGGAATGCATTTTATCAAGCCGATTCCCATCGATGACACTTGGCTTGCGATGATCCAATGGAGACTGGGAATTAAATTCGCCAAGATCGATGGAATGTCCCTTCCATACAAGAATCTCACAGGACTTATATTTAAATGCGGCGTCTATTTGGTATACCTTTGAAAATGGATGATTTTTAGCGCCACTTGTTTGAATTTGGCACAAATTCAAATTGTTATTTTTCATCTACGAAGTATTACTTCATTAATACAAGTAGTAAACATTTGAGGCGACTGAAGGAAGAGCTTTGCAGCCAAGGAAATTAAACCCCTCTTGATTTTGGTGGTTTTGAACATGGAAGTTCAAAAGACTCAGTTCAGTTAATTTAAAGGAGGAAATCCAGTCATGTAATGAGGTTAAATTACCTTCAAAGGTTGGAAATACAAATATCCCATATAGTTAGGTGAGTGTGCACATGTTTATTTTAGAAAATTTTCAGCATATGCGTCCTACGCCTTTTTCAGTCTACGAGTTTGCAATATTATCAACTTCAAAGAGGACCAATGAAAGTCGTCCTCGCAAGGTTGTGTTTCTCAAGCCGAATTTAAAACTATGCGTGAAATTAGGAAGCTCTCATTTGCACCAGTGAAAGCTACAGTTTCTCTCAACAGTAAAACGGAATAACTGTTAAAAATGAAGAAATCCCTGCTTGTGTGTACGCTGATATGGGCGATAATCTTCATCTTCATCATTAACCTGCTGGTCGGAATCCACACCATTCAAATTGATTTTAAACTCTATGCCGTAAATAATGTGTTCATATCAGACTCAACCATTTCCAAGCCCATCGGAATTTTCGACCCCGTGTTTGAGTCCCCTAGCGGGACGTACGAATTCAGGTTGCGCTACAATGGGACGGTTCCATCGGCGAGAGATAATTTACCCCTGACAATCAATGAAAAGCTGATCCGGAAACAGGGGCACGATAGGATGTTGACCTTCGAGGAACTAGCAAACATTCCTGACGACGAATGGCTAGAAAATTTCAGCCAGAAAGTCTATAATGTCTACCCGATTGACGGTTCTTTGCCGAACATGGTTAAGCAGTTTGTGGAATGCCAGCCGCTTTATAAGGTAAGCCGCAATGTTTATGTTCTTTTCTGAGAAGACAAAGTTCAGATTTTTATTGTCTTGGCGGTTTCTACAATGTCCTTTAGTTTAAAGCTTATACATGATACAAAACATGCAATGCAATCACTTTTATTTTAAAAACTTCCCGGTTGCAATTTTTATGAAAAAAGTAATAAAAGATGTCTAGATTGAATGCGATCTCTGTTTGAATAACATCAAATAATTAACACAGAATGTTCCAAGTCTGCTATCGATATGCTAATTATCAGCTCTATTCTACAATAAAATTAAGCGTACAAGGAAGGCTGTACACATGCTTTCATATTGTACATTGGAGCGTTTCATTTGAGTTGCCCACGCTTACTTCATCATCAAATCCTTCCTGTCTTTTCGGTGTGTAAAACATGGATCGATTTGCAGGGTGTCATATTGAGGGTGACGTATATTTAAAAAAAATGTAATCAACACGATTACCCCATGACCGTGTGGACACCACACGTGCACACTTATTCGTGAGACAATCAAGCCACCACTTCACTTATACAACACAGAAACTGCAAAGGCCCTATTTCGCCCCAAATCAATTCCTTTGATGGTATTTAACCCCGAGGAAAGCGAATATATCGCCATGGACGTAATTTAGCCACTTTGCCGAAATACTGTTGATTATGGCATAAACCACGGCGTTTTTTTAAAAAAGAGTTAAATGCTCCCTCATCAGCTGCAGTTATCGAGACAAGCAGAAGTTTCCAAGTGTACATTTTCCATCTCTTGTCGGCCAACTAATGGTGGTTCGATCCGAGTCGCATTTCGAAAACTGCAAATCTAGACGATTCAACATTAAAACAAACTCTCAATAATGCCGCTGAATTTGACGACTTGACTGGTCCCAGTTTATTCCTTTTATCGCTGGTCAATTCGGAATCCTTGGTCGTTTACAGAAGTACTAGTTGTAGTAGTAGTAGAAGAAGTGGTAGCTGTAGAATATGTGTTCGTTAGAGGTTTGCACATTCACATTCAATCATTTTACCTTAAGTCGCCCTGTTCCAGTTTCGTTGACATTTCGAGAAGCTTCTTATCTAAATGATATCCTATTAATCATGGTAACTTAATCGTTGAATGAAGAAGTTGTTTTTGAGATCATTTGAGGGAAACAAAACCTAAATATTTGTTGTTCTTCAAATTAGGCTGTTTTTGTATTCCCTCGGTTGTCACGGATACCATTCTCGAACGACCTTCGAAAAACCTTTTCGGACACGCCATCGTTAGCTACTTCCATTTAGACACAGCTTATTTAAACTATTAAGACGTATATGACTGCTTGGTAAGTAATCTTTGATGCTGGGATTGGCACACCCACGCAGGACTCACATGACTCATGTCACGTGGCTCAAATATGAATGACTGAAAGTGAAGAATACATTGAGTGTGAAGATTAAATTGCAATCCATTAAGAGCACGCCTCCAGTAACATTATAATAAAAGCAGACGTCTATTATGTATTCTCCTAAACAGTCTTAACACAACAATAAATGTTGTCTTATTTGCAGAGCCCAATCTTCAACCCCAAATTGCACTTTATCGCCGTTCCGAAAAGGACCTGTCCACCGCTTTCTGCCAACCAGCACCAATCTCCGCATCACGACATTGTTGTTGTCTACAAGTCTGGTGTCTACAACTTTGATTCGCGGAGGCAGATTCGTCGCCTGTATAACTTCGGCAACACCGGACTGGACATTCATCTCGTATTTTCAATTGGCCTTCCAAGCACCACGCGTAGCAACGTTTTCAGACGAGACGGGTTCAATGTGACCTTGGGAGGAAGAGCTGGTGAAAAACTGATGCAACACGCGAAACAACACATGGCTACCCAGAAAGCGTTGGAAAACGAAATTGTGCAATACGATGATCTGATAGTGGGGCAATTTGAAGATTCGTACTACAATCTGACATTGAAACTCTTCTACACCTATCAGTGGGCTGCCCGATTTTGTCGTCCATACCGACCAGTGTTCATCTTCATGGACGACGACTATGCCTTCAACACGCAAAATCTCGTTGCATTCTTCAAATCAAAGACCCAGCAAGAGAAAGACAAATTCAGTTACGGCTGTCCGTTAGATGACAACCCAGTCCATCGACCCGGATCCCGTTTTCCTCAATGGGCACTCTCGAAGGCAGAAATTCCTTGGCCACGTCACGTAAAGGAACTTTTAGGAATCTACAGTATTTTCGGGTTCCCAATAGTGGAAACCATGGCCCTGGGAATGCATTTTATCAAACCGATTCCCATCGATGACACTTGGCTTGCGATGATCCAATGGAGATTGGGAATTAAATTCGCCAAGATCGATGGAATGTTCCTTCCATACATTAATCTCACAGGACGTAAATGTGAAGAACTGTTTTTCGCGCCTATAACGGAGCTTGCAGAAAAACGAAAATGTCCACTTTAAAGTACAGATTGGTGTCATTTTAATGCTGTATCTATTCGACTTGTTCGTACTTTGTTTAACTTTCCTATTTGAAGCTCGAATTTATTACATATTATTGAAATATATTTGTATTTTAAGATGTATTTATTCATCAGGAATAATAATGGTTGTGGTTTGCGATTAATCTTCTTCGTTTATGTGTCCAAAAACGTATACGGCGGAATTAATTCCAGTATTTTTGCTAAGGATCACTAAAAATCTGTTAAAGGTCCGAGTTATGGTTGTTGATTCCACGTTGGTCAAGGTCACACGTTAGATCTTTTTGATAATGAAATCCAGAAAATTGTTGGCGCTCGGAGGCAGTCCGGGTGATATCGGTCGCATGCATTTTCCGTGATTAATCTGTTGGCGCGCGTTTTGGATGGGGCTGCCTTTCAATGGCCGCCATTTCCCGTTTGCTCAACTTTATATACTTCGATGGGTTTAATTGGCCTTTCTAACAAATTTACCTTGATGTAACTTCTTTTATTCTTCTTAACTTATTCTGCATTTTCTACGTATAATCGTGACGTCCTGTAACATGTTTGTTTATTGTTAATTTTAAAACTGAAAGTTATGGTCCTCGTGACCTTAATAAAGCGAATATTATTATTATTTTTTTCTACCTTTATCACAATGAGGAGACTAAAAGGAAAACCTTTGCAAAGCAAAATCCATGTGTTGGAATTTATGATTAACTCTACATACCTAAACAAAGTGTCCGAAGTTGACCTCAGAATGATCCAAATTGGTTTTAATATCTTTGCCATAATTTGGTGCCGAAATTCCATATAATCATTGCTATTTCCACAATCACACTATACAGATTGGCCCCTTCGATATCCACCCAATGTTGGATCATCTTGCAAGTTCCACTGCCCAACAATCGCAAGTTTCATCTTGGTCAGTGCGGCAATCTCCTACTAAAGGATAAACGGGGTTCCTAGGTGTTTGCCCTGACGTTTATCGATCTGGTGGCGACATTCCCAGTGCCACCCGAGGTAGCCTGACTTTTGAGTCCAACATGCCAATGGAATTTCGCACACATCGAACATTCGACTCTGTCATCAAGGAGTTTCTACGGGTAGTCCTTTAAGCGGATGGCGACCTCGCCATC
Organism: Proteocephalus fallax; assembly: GCA_028672205.1. Taxonomy (NCBI): domain Eukaryota; kingdom Metazoa; phylum Platyhelminthes; class Cestoda; order Proteocephalidea; family Proteocephalidae; genus Proteocephalus; species Proteocephalus fallax. The sequence goes on from JAPUBX010000627.1 coordinate 402,050, forward strand.
TTGTGAAATCGGAATATTCGTCCACCCGGGCGGGAGTCCGTTTTTGAGTGTTAGAACAGTAAGTGGTCCATCTAAAATATTCTTTTAAGCTTGACTCTTCCCCAAGTTGTCAACTAGCTCATACAACAGATGATCACTCTAGGATAAGCGACTGTTGAAAATAACCCGTGTCAACATCCGCTTAATGGTAAGACGTAATTAAGATGCATTTGTCTTCGTTCAGCAGAAGAGCCGCGCATTAATCTAATGAAGAGCGTGTTTTAACACGGAGAAAGCGGTTTCGTGTTGTTATATCACCATCCATCCATCGTTGTGAAATTGAATGTGTGCAATTCGGGTCGCTTGCAGTATCTACTATAAGCGGCTTCGAAAAGTTTCTTTTTCGCATAGAATACTCGGGTACTGGAATGACTCGGATTAAATTGACTTCGATACGTAGAGGGAAAAATAATAGATATAGAAGAATGGATGCATTACTTAGTGCTTCAAACTACATCAAAGGCAGGATCTTCACCACCGCATTGCATTTTATCGCTTATGCGAAAAGGACCTGCCCACAGATTTCTGCCACAATGCAAAAATCTCCGCGCCACGTATTTGTTGTTTTCTACAAGTTCGGTGTCTACAACTTTGATTATTCGTCGACGCTTTCAAACAAGACGGCTTTAATGTGACCTTGAAAGGACGAGGTGGTGAAAAACTATTGCAATTCGCGAAACAACACGTGGCTACCCAGGAAGCGTTTAAAAACGAAATTTCGCAATGCGATGATCTCATAGTGAGACAAATCGAAGATTCGTACACAATCTAACCTTCAAACACATTCCTACTCCCAAAAATCTACCCAAACGATTAACCGATAGGCCAGCCTTAAATGCCTCTACGATAAAGAACAAGCAGTAGCAGATGCAGAAGCAAAAGAAGAAGCAGAAGAAGAATCAGAAGAAGAAGCAGAAGAAGAAAAAGAGGAAGAGGAAGCAGAAGCAGAAGAACAAGCAGAAGCAGAAGAAGACGAAGCAGAAGAAGCAGAAGAATCAGAAGCAGAAGAAGACGAAGACGAAGCGAAAGAAGAAGCGGAAGAAGAATATAAAGAAGAAGCAGAAGCAGAAGTAGAAAAAGAAGAGGAAGAAGCAGAAGACGAAGAAGCAGAAGAAGCAGAAGAAGAAGAAGAAGCAAAAGCAGAAGAAGAAGCAGAAAAAGATGCAGAAGAAGAAGAAGAAGAAGAGGAAGAGGAATCGAACCTTCTAAAGACGAGCGTAAAAGGAAACAATCGACTACTTGCCACAATCCCAATAATTACGATGCACATTCAAACCTGTGGTCTTTGAATAAAAAAAGGGAATTTCAGAAAAGAACAAGGATCGACGCGACTTCCAGAATCCCTCTCTTAGTTCGCACTTCCTCTCTTCGGTACGAACAGTTTATTCGCGTTTTGCAGCCAGAATGGAAAACTGAGCATACAGCCGAAGTTAAATAAAGTTCAAGTAATCCATCTATTCTTCTATATCTATTATTTGTTC